>CM072521.1:50246925-50601925 GCA_036898135.1 Oncomelania hupensis
TAGTATATGGATATAGATGTACGAGCATGTAGGGAGAAGCAGGGCGTGCGCACGGCAGGGGGATCAGCGGTTGGAGGAGGATGCGGCGTTTAGAGATCTTACAGTTTGAGGGTAAAAGGAATCTTTAAAGCGGGAAGTGTGGGATCTGAAGGATCGAAAGCGGCGGCCAGAGGGGAGAAGTTCGAACAGGGGGTGGGCAGGGTGGGAAGGGTCAGAGAGGATCTTGTCGGCTCTGTTGAGAGAGCGGGTCGAGTAGATGGAGGCCAGAGAGGGGAGCTCACAGCCGGCAATCCTGCCTGCCGTGCGCACAACCCGCTCCAGCCGGTCTTTGTCGAGCTGCGTTGCTGTTCCGTACCAGACCGTGATGGAAAATGTTAGGACGCTCTCCACCACGGCCCGGTAGAACTGGAGAAGAATTTGTCAGTTTCTATAAAATTCTTTTAGTACATAGAACGTATTTCCGGACATTTCCCATTTCTAGTTTTAATGTGAGTCGTAGGTAAACGCGCGTGCACTTGCGTGTGCAATTGCGCGTGAATTTGCGCTTGCGCAGTTTGGCGTGTAAGTTTTCGGCCAATCAGCTACCAGATGGGCGTGCTAATGCGTGTGCATTTTCGCGTGCAATTAATTGCACGCGCATTTGACGCTTTCCGCGTTCCATAGTTTAGAGACGAGACTGGTGTCCGTCCGGTTAACTCTAGGTAACTAAAAACAAAACAAAGCGACAAGTTACCTCCCATTTCTGAATAAGACCTATTTGCATTCTTGGCTTTATGTACTTAGTTGTTTCTGGTTATTGTACAGTTTGAATGCGAGCTATCCTCTGTTGTTGTTGTTGTTGTTGTTGTTGTTGTTGTTGTTGTTGTTGTTTTGTTTTCTCATACAGGTAGAATTTATTTCAAAGAAAATATATAATGCAACCAAATACAATTTAAATAGTGGAATTGTTTGCAATGTGACAGCACGGGTCTTGAGTTCTTGTTGTTGTTGTTTTGGAGAGCGAGCGCGCGCGCGAGAGAGAGACAGACAGAGAGAGAGACTTGAAACTGTTGTGTGTGGTTTTTTTTTAAAATTAAGGATACAGATTTCAGACTAATTGCAAATTCTAATCTTCCAATCTGTCCCTTAACAAATTAACATAATGCAGAACTGTTAACATTGAACACACACACACCCACACACACATACACACGCGCGCGCATACATACACGCACACACACACGCACACACAGACTTATCATCATCATCATCGTCATCAACTTTAAAGAATATTAGACAACCACTCTTCCCAATCCTCCTATCCTATCCACTCTTCCCATCCTTTTTATCCTATTCACTCTTCCTGTCCCTCCTATCCTATCCACTTTTCCCATCACTTTTGTCATATCCACTCTTCCCATCCCTCCTATCCTATCCATTCTTCCCATCCATCCTATCCACTCTTACTATCCCTCCTATCCTATCCACTCTTCCCATCCCTTTTATCCTATCCACTCTTCCCATCCCTTTTATCCTATTCACTATTCCCAACCCTCCTATCCACTCTTCCTATCCCTTCTATCCTATCCACTCTTCCCAACCCTTCTATCCTATCCATTCTTCCCATCCCTAGCTGTTTTTAAAAAAAACAATTCAACAGATGGCTACAGATGTTATTTTTTAAAAAAAATATTGTGCTGCAATGTTAACACTCCAGATGGAAGGGAGTTCTATACTGAGGCTACATTAAATGATAGGCTAGTTTTGTAAAAGTCAATGCGAGGGAGGGCTAGTTTATAATTATAAAGTCTATGGTCAACAATTGGCTTAGTATATACGATACATTTGAGTTCAGGGTCGTTTCTCCGTTTGACAAGATTAATTAAATTATTATGAACATAGACACCAATCCCAGTATGTCCAGGAAAATTAGCATCCTATAAAATTAAAATGGGGTATTGAAACTGAGTGTGAAATATGTTTGAGTCAAATATTTTAGTCACGCCGAGTATATGTAGGCATCCGAGTGGCTGCAAAAGAGAATAAATGGTTAGACTTTATATTGAAGTGTCTGATGATCTGGAATTGACTTCAATATAGCCGAATATTCAACAGAGCCAAACATCAGCTATATTGAATTTATACTGAAGAAGTTCAATATAACCGACAATTATGTCGTTCTGTGTTGTTTTCTCACCACTTGATAAAACAAAGTTTACAAACTGAAAATAGCATTGCGCTCATTTACCTGATGAAGCCTGTGACATAAAGCCGACATCCTTTTTCTTAGTTCTTGGTTATTTTTCAAGGTGTTATGTTTGATTTTGTGGACTGTCTAGTTTGCAACTTGGATTTTGAATATTGGAAATGCTTCTGGACCTCCAAAGTAATAAAACTCATTAAACTATATGTACCAAATGAAACTGCAACAAAAAAGTGCTTTCCGGATGCTCCGTTGGATTAAAAAAAAGTCTTGACCTATCCTATCTCGTAACTCGAAAGTCGTTGGGGCACCACAGATGATCGTTTAAACGGAGTACTCCATCTTTCTCTTTCCTCAGCAACGTTCATGGCTTCGCTCAGTGTCAAGCCAATCCATTCTCGATGTTGTCGTCCCACCTCTTTTTCTGCCTCCTTGCACAGTGCCTTGCAGGATGGTCTTTGCAAGGCCTGATGCTCTGATGATGTGGCCATACCATCGGAGCTTCCGTTTCTTCACCACTGTGAGCATGTCATCGTGTTGTCCAATGGCTCGTGTGATGGTCTGTCGGACTTCGTCGTTGGAGATGTGCTGGGTATAGGAAATGCCCAGAAGTCTTCTGTAGCACCTCATCTCCATGGTTTGTATTCTTCGTTGTAGGTCTGCTGTCAAACTTTTCAAATACCGGAACCTCGTTAGATAGAGCGAGAGACTAACCTAAAGTCGACAAAGAAGTTGCACGATAGATGCAGAGAAGCGTCACCCAGGACGAGGGGTGAGATGAAGAAGTGCTTGCTTGGTGCGTTGTCTTTTTAATCGGGAATCTCAAATTACGAATGCGAAATTGTGTTCCTGGCTTTGATTCTCACCCCCACCCCCTTCTCCGCCCCCACCAACTCAAAACAAATTCATCTCCAGTCATTAGACTCTCAACCTATTGAATGGAGATGGAATTGATATTGTAATGCCATTATTCCATATAGAAAAAGGAACTATAACTCGGTGTTCCCAAATCAAGAATAACACTTGAGTTATATTTCCTTGTTCTACCTAATCATCCTGGGGTCGGTATAGCTTAAAGCTTTTCTACCTTATTCCATGTTAGTGACAACGCTATTATCCATTGTTATAGGAGTTATTGTTAATTCTACGATTATGTGTTCCACAGGGCATTCAGCCAGCGACAACAGCGTCTTCTCACGGTAGGGCTCTTCAACATTCTTCCTGCCTGTCTGTAGGGTATAGTTAGTTATCCCTTGGCCATTGCAGATACATGGATGAACTTACGAGGGTCATTCAATAAATAAGGTGAATTTTTCGGTATAAGGACTTCTAAAACACATAGAAGCTTACTTTTCTTTTTTAAAAAATGTGTTTTACTTCTTTTTGACATAGTTGTAATTTCTTTTGGAGATTGAAAAACCTTTGAGAGTTTTAGCGATTAACAATGATGGCCGACCAAGAAGCATGCTCCAGGATTGAACAGCGGTCAGTTATCAAGTTTTTGGTTGCTGAAGAGTGCAAAGCAGTTGAAATTCATAGGAGAATGTCAACTGTGTATGGTGCCACATGTTTCAGCCGAAAAAAATGTCTACAAGTGGGCTAAATTGTTTAAAGAAGGACGGAGCAGTGTTGAGGATGAAGACATGCCTGGGAGGCCTACAGAAGTGAGGTCTCCTGAGGTGATCGAATCAGTCAATGACCTCATTCAGTCGGACAGAAGGGTGATAGTGGATGACATTGCAAGGACTTTGAGCTTATCTGTTGAAAACTTAAAAAAAAAAAGTTAGCTTCTATCTGTATTAGACGTCCTCATACCGAAAAATTCACCTTATTTATTGAATGACCCTCGTACACGGTGGTTGAAAAGTAGCTCCCTATTGGCAACGCTAGTAACGTGTGTAAACTAGTATTGTTGTTCGCTTGAGACACCTGCATTGGGATCCTTACAACAGTAGAATAATTGGAATTGCTGATCCTCGATTTTATCCCACTTGGGCGAGAGCAGCCCCTATGGCCCGGCGCCTGACACTGCGTGAGCGAGCTCGTCTGACTTGTCAAGACATGTGAAGACATATGACCAAGTGTCAAACGTTATGGGTCAGTGGTACCCAGTAACGCGTAGAGACTGTATCAAGGGCACCCTTGCTAGGCTCGCTTCGTCGCCGTTATCATGAAACCCAGGTAGTGTCTTTAAAACGCTTCTTACACGCCCATAACAGTGCTTTCACTCTGTTTGGATATGTTGTAGACTGTGCGATTCTGTTGTATTAATTTGGATTGGATTGTTATAGATTGTAAGACTTTGTTCTATTCATTTGGATCGTGGGACTTGTTAGATTCTGTAAGTTAACTATCTACGGTACAAGTGTACACATTTGAGGTCATGGATCGTGGGACTTGTTAGATTCTGTAAGTTAACTATCTACGGTACAAGTGTACACATTTGAGGTCATGCACGCTTTAAGTACAAGTACCAGTGTTGTGGGCTGAGTAATGCCAGCAGCACCCTTTGCGCAGACAACAAACACTACGCCACGCCCTCTACTGTCTTAAAAATGGGCCACAAAAGACCACAACCGGGGTCTTTTTTTAAATTAATTTATTTTTTAATTACCTAATGCACTTTTTGTTATCTAATGCATGCGTGTATTTGTGCTTATGTTTGTGTGTGTGCGTGCGTGCGTGTGTGCTTGTGTATGTGTTCCCTTTGTGATTTCCAAATGCACACAATCATGACATGCCGGCTATGATTGTGCGGACTAGGTCACACTATACAAACGCTAATATGCGACATGGTGCACATGCACGAGGCCAGGATGGCAGTATCTCTTATCTTGCTTGTGCACTTCTGTGTTCTGAACTTCGCATAGTCCGGACTACATTTTGGACGGAATAGGTCCAGTTTTAAATAAAATGACCAATTTGTTTTGAAAATCGAGAGTTTTACTTTCAGATTGTTGTTGTTGCTGTTGTTGTTGTTGTTGTTGTTGTTGTTGTTGTTGTTGTTGTTGTTGTTGTTTTAAATCAAATTGTCTTGTCCGATCATCTTGGAAGTAGAGATAAAACAATGGTCTCCCAATCTCCAGTCGCACAAGATTGTGCCCAGTGGTTTGAGGGCGTCCAACTAAGCGCTGTATCTGCCAGCCGCCTTGAACAGCTGTCGCTGGAAAAGCGCTCTATAACAGCGTTTAAATATTATACATTTAGATTCTGAATTAGTCTATTTCTTTTTATTAATTTATTTATTGTGATTCTTAAAAGATTACATAACGTTTTAATAAGTGAAAAGCTTACATGGGCTACGTCACTCAAACGAACGTAAATTGACCTGTTTTAGTGATGTAGTCTATGTAAGGCTAATCATACTGTGAAATGTCATGATTGAAGCAACATACCTAATCTAATTGCACTGCGTGGTTTCTTACGTGCAGCGGGCCATTGGAGCTACCTAGCCCCTAGTGACGGTACATGCTTCTTTCTATATTAATTCTATAGCTTAACTCGCCACAGGAGCCATTACTTTTCAAGTTGGGCGGATCGTCGGAGGCGCGGGGAAGTGGGGGAGGTGGAGGGGAGAGGAGTGGTGGAGGGGGTGGGTGGGTGGAGGGAGTAGATACTAGGTCCTTGATAGCGCAGCGGTAGATACGGATCCTCAATAGCGCAGTGGTAGATATGGATCCTCGGGAGCGCAGTGGTATATAATAATACATATCCATTTGTATTATAAATAGTAGAGGTCCAACTGAGCGCTCTTCGAGCCTCGGAGTAGCATTTTGCGTCCTTTCTAAAGAAACTTATTGCCAAAAAATATGACAACTAATGCATAAAATAAAATAAAAATAATAATTAAAAAACATAATTATAACACAAAATCAAAACTGTTTGCGCCACAGTGCCATTTATGCATTGCTGGGCGGATCTTCGATAGCGCAGCGGTAAACACAGATCCTCGATAGCGCAGCGGTAAACACAGATCCTCGATCCCATTATGATGTCTTTCCGGCTCCACTTGAAGAGAGTAAACACAGCAAAGTGCACCAGACTGGACAAACTGCAAGAACCAGAGGTGGCAGAAATATATATTCCAAACCACAAATGGAGGGAAATTTGCACCATTGCTCAATTTGGGAGCTGGTGAAGTAGATGTCAAAACTATCACCACCACCTTCAACTCAGCTGTGACAAATGCCGCCACTGAGATCCTTGGCAAGCACCGCCCAAAGAAGAAACCGTGGATCACAACTGAACTTTTGGACCTCCTGTGTGACAAAAGAAGAGAGATGAAAAAGAAAAAGAACACCTTACAGAGGGAGCTGATGCCTACCGAAAAATCAACAATGACATCCGAAAAGCAAAGGAGAACTGGACAGAATGTCAGTGCCAGTAAATAGAGAACAGTCTGAATGAGAACAACAGTATGAAGGCCTACAAGACTGTGAAGCGGCTGACAAGTGTTAACCAGCCCAAGATGTCCACGATCCAAAGCAAGTCTGGCATATGCCTTACAGAATAACAAAAAGTCTTGGATAGATGGACAGAGTACTGTTCTGACCTTTACAACCACACAGCAAACGGAGACACATCAGTTCTAGCATGTCCATGGAACAGAGAAGAAGAAGAAATCCTCCCAATTCTCTGAGAAGAAGTTGGGGCAGCAGTGCAATCGCCGAAGAAGGGGAAGTCAGCGGGAGTTGACAACATGCCAGCAGAATTGCTTCAAGCAGGAGGAGAAGCGATGATTGCCGCCATCACCATTATCTATAAAAAGATCTGGCAGAGTGGGGAGTGGTCTACACCATGGACACAGTCGCTTGTCATCACTCTTCCCAAAAAGGGTAACCTTCAGGATTGTGAAAAATACCGCACCTTCAGCCTCATCAGCCATCCCAGTAAAGTCTTCCTGAAAATAATACTCAACAGGTTGAAACCTCAAGCTGAACAAATCATAGCTGAAGAACAAGCAGGATTCAGGGCATGGCTGGGCGAAGTACCACTGAGCAGATTTTCAACCTCAGAATAATCTGCGAGAAATACCAACAGCACCAACAAAATCTATATTACGTGTTTGTAGACTTCAAGAAAGCGTTTGACCGATTCTGGTATGCAGCTCTGTGGGCAACCATGAGAGTGTACAACTTCAGTCCTAACATTATTGAAGTCACCAAAACCCTGTATGACAAGGCCACCAGTGCAGTCCTTCACAAATTCGCCATCGGAATCTGGTTCATATCAACAATCGCCGTGCCTCAAGGATGCATACTCTCTTCAACACTCTTCAACATCTTCCTGGAGGGCATCATGTCGTATGCTCTTGCAAATTACGAAGGCACAGCCAGCATAGGGGGTAGAGCAATCTCCAACATCCGTTTTGAGGATGACGTTGATAGATTGGCTGGAGAAGAACAAGTACTTGAACATCTGGTTCAGAGACTTGACATCACCTCCAGAGCCTTTAGAATGGAAATAAGTGCAGAGAAGATAAAAATGATGATCAACAACACCAATGGCACAACACGGACATCAAAGCAAGGCCAATCCCTCAAAAGGGCGCATAACTTTAAATATTTAGAAGCCATTGTATCAGTAAATGGGTCCCGACAGGAAGTCCTCTCCAGAATTGCACAAACAACTTGCCCTGACAAGGTTGAAGTCCATTTGGAAAGATAGGACCATCAGTCTACACTCCAAGGTAAGGTTGCTGCGCTCCCTTGTCATCTCTATATTCCTATACGCTTGCGAAACATGGACCTTCACAGCAGACCTACAACGAAGAACACAAAGCATGGAGATGAGGTGCTACAGAAGACTTCTGGGCATTTCTTATACCCAGCACATCGCCAACAACGACGTCCGATAGACCATCTCACAAGCCATTGGACAACACGATGACATGTTCACAGTGGTGAAGAAACGGAAACTCCACGTCACCAGAGCATCAGGCCTTGCAAAGACCATCCTGCAAGGCACTGTGCAAGAAGGCAGAAGAAGAGGGAGGCAGAAAAAGAGGTGGGAGGACAACATTCGAGAATGGACTGGCTTGACACTGAGCGAAGACATGAGGGTTGCTGAGGACAGAGAAAAATGGAGTACGCTGGTTAAACGATCATCTGTCGTGCCCCAACGACTTTCAAATTACGGAAAAGGATAGGATAAGACGGAAATATTTAAATTATCATAGAAGGATTATACATAAATTATTAGAAAAATTAAGTTCTATATCCTATCCTATCCTATCCTATCCTATCCTATCCTGTCCTATCCTATCCCGTAACCCGAAGGTCGTTGGGGCACCACAGAGGATGGTTTAACCAGCGTACTCCATCTTTCTCTGTCCTCATCATCCCTCATGGCTTCGCTCAGTGTCAAGACAGTCCATTCTCGAATATCTTTTTCTGTCTCCCTCTTCTCCTGCCTCCTTGCACCGTGCCTTGCAGGATGGTCTTTTTAAGGCCTGATGCTCTGGTGATGTAGCTATACCATGAGTTTACGTTTCTTCACCACTATATAAGATATGATTTTTTTAAATGGTTATAACAAAATTATGATAAAATAAGGTTCGGTGTAATTTCTGATTTTTAAAAAAAGGGTTCGAAGTAAATTTTGATTATAAAAAATATTCTATTTAAATAATGATTACAAAGAACCAAACAAAGGTTAAGGCCCTCTCCACAAAACAGGCAACATTGACGCTAGTGGAGTGTCAGAGATCTATCAATCATAGGCTGGGGGTAGGCGTTTGCCCTCCACAGAGTCTGACAATCAGGTTGGAGTCAGCGTGGCTTTCGGTCCGACTGCAAACTTGTTTTTTCCAACCTAGTTCCAGTCATTCGCCCAAAAAGGCAATCACCGAAGTCGAACGAAGCTCTCCGATGTGTTACGAAATGATGCTTGCATGACTACGACTAGCTGGCATTAAAAATGATCGCTGTTGCTTCTAATTCTGTTCGATTTACACATATTTAGCATTTCGCAACGGTATACTTTGTTAATATGAGCATAATATGAGCATAATTATTATCGACCATATTTAATAGTTGCGTTCCTTGATTTGCATTTTGTTAGTTCTCAGCAGTAAAGGCTAATAATAGCATTGCCCATTTCCTGCCTAGAACCAAGTAGACACTGTTATACAGTATAATAGGCTTGATCTACATTAATATATTATAAGTCAGTCTCCGCGCAGCGAAGAAGCTCACTAGCTGAATATAATTATTAGACCTGTATCGTTTGTTTTATACGTAAATAAATGTATAAACTATATCTATTCTAACTGAGAATATTTAGGCCTATACTTTATAATATTCGATCGAATCTTGAAATTTCCGGAGAAGGACGAGTAGGCTAAGCGATTTTTTTTAATAACTCGAGATCAGAGTTAAAATTAATAGTTAGTTATTCATTGCTTACAGGGTCCAGCGGACTGCAAAGAGTCGAATCAGAACCACAAAATCAAGACAACTCGAGATCAGAGTTAAATTAAAAGCTTATTAGTTATTCATTGCTTACAGAGTCCAGCGGACTGCAAAGAGCCGAATCAGGACCACAAAATCGAGACCACAACTTCGCATGTAGTAGTAGTAGTAGTAGTAGTAGTAGTATAGTTATTTAGTTAAATCTTTAATTTATTTATTTGTTTTGTTTGTGTGCTGTTGTTGTTGTTGTTATTATTATTATTATTATTATTATTTGTTTATTATTATTATTATTATTATTATTATTATTATTATTATTATTATTATTATTATTATTATTATTATTATTCCTACTTTAAAAAAAATAAAAGAATAGTGTGCTGCTGTGCGTGCTCAATGGTGTAAATATGGTCAGTGACGTTTTGTTTGTTTTTGATGAAGTTGGGTGTAATCCGAAATATTCAGATGGTGTTACTGGTTATTTTTTCTTATAGATTTAACAAAGTTTTCAGATGATTTATAGAAATTTCCGCCCGCCACGCAATAATTTTTTAATACGTGTTTCTCATTAAAATACATATAATTGAAATACATATAACAAATTTACTGTATCAGTTAAAAAGAATAATATTAGTTAAATAAATAATTGCTTTGGTGCTTGCAATAAAAATATCACTGTTTTTTGAGACCATTATAAACTTGCTTTGCCTTGTTGTGCTGAAGTGACATCAACGTATCCATAGCGCTTTGAAGTTTTGTCATGGTTTTATTGTTGATATAGATGTGAAATCGTTGTATAAGTTGCTTTATGAGTTATGTATTACTTTTACTCCTTATTACTAATTGTGTCAGTATATTATTCATCATAAAATAATAATAATACTAACTGCTTCAAACTGCAAATCTCGACTTGAGCTTGAAGCTGTGCAGATCGAAATAGAATTAGATCTAGCAGCGGCTATTTTTATGCACGGATGTTTCACCACAGGCTCTGAAGTCTTTTCTTTTGTCTTTGTAAACTCCTAAATACGTACGTAATAATAGTATGTAATTGAAGCCTACGAAAGACGAGACTTCCAAGCCTGTGGTTTCACGTAGTCCTGCCAGCATTCGTTCATAAAACATCGGATAGCTTCGCTCGACTCGGAGAGCTTCGTTCGACTTCGGTAATTGCCTTTTTCGGGAAAGTGACTGGAACTAGGTTGGAAAAAACAAGTTCGCGGTCCGACTACCTTAGTAACAACCCACTATCTGCAACATGTCTAATTAAAACCCTCATCTTTTCTTTTTTCTTTTTTTTTTATTTTAATAAAATTAAACAATATATAACGTGTGATACAGGCATTGGACAATGGGGGGTGCTGTTCCCGACCTGTAACGGACAAGAGCAGTCTCCCATAGACCTGGCATCCTCAGCCACCACCTACGACAGCAGCCTGCAGCCCTTCGTTTTCTCAGGCCTCAACAGCAGTGCCAGAGCTTCCCTCGGCAACAACGGACACAACGGTACGCTAAAACACAACCCTATCCTTCAGTTGCAAATGATGATGATGATGATGATGATGATGATGATGATGATGATGATGATGATTGATGATGATGATGATGATGATAATTGATGATGATGATGACGACGACGATGATGATGATGATGGTGGGGGTGGTGGTGGGGGGGGGGTGGTGACGACGACAATGATGATGGTGAAGATGACGACGATGATGAGAATGCTGTCTGTGAACCGCAGTGCAGGCGACGTTGATGTCCAGCACGCCGATGCTGGTGAGTGGAGGATCGCTGGGTGCCACGTACCGCGTCATGCAGTTTCACTGGCACTGGGGGGCTCACGACAGTGAGGGGTCCGAACATACCGTGGACGGCCATGCTTTTCCCATGGAGGTAGATCCATTAGGAAGCGATTGTCGTATTACCTAGTTCTATAGGCCTCTTGTGCATGGGACGTCATATCATGACGTGTGTAACAAGGATGACGTTATGAACCAGGAGTCTATGTAGAACCGCCATCAGACGGTTACAATACAATACAAGATTATTGCTTTAGGTCCAGCGGACTCTTCCGAGCCAAATCAGGACCAGAGAGACGTGGTTGGTCAGTGACTATTACACATGACCGACTGTTGCACAATCGTACCTTTGTGTAATTTTCAGTACTGGCTTCCTATAATAGTCGTTTGGACCAACAAGCCTCTGTCCTGTACAACCAGCACCACCACCACCATCATCGTCATCATCATCATCATCATCATCATCATCATCATCATCATCATCATCATCATCATCATCATCATCATCATCATCATCCTTTTTATCATGATCACTTTCGCCATCGTCATCGTCGAATGATGAGACTATTAAGGTTATGTCACGCGACAATGCTTTGCATGGCATGAAAACAAGAGACAATTTCCGTTATTAGAAAAAGACAACAACAACAAATCATGTATTGCGTGTAATACAGATAGATAGATAGATAGATAGATAGATAGATAGATAGATAGATAGATAGATAGATAGATAGATAGATAGATAGATAGATAGATAGATAGATAGATAGATAGATAGATAGATAGATAGATAGATAGATAGATAGATAGATAGATAGATAGATAGATAGATAGATAGATAGATAGATAGATAGATAGATAGATAGATAGATAGATAGATAGATAGATAGATAGATAGATAGATAGATAGATAGATAGAATAGATAGATAGATAGATAGATAGATAGATAGATAGATAGATATCCTACTCTCAAAGGTGGACAAAGAGTGCGACATAGTGGCTGTCAATTCCATGTGCTCCTGCGTGAGCTAAAAGAGTACAACTGCATTCATACAGCCAGGTTTTATTGGAATTGAAAGTCACTATGACCGCACTTTGTGTCCACCCTTGAGAGCAGGATAATTATTTTGTCTTCATGTTTAAAGCAACTTGCTTGCCTCCCTTGGCTTGTTTTTTATCTCTTCATTGTGTGTTTGTGTGTGGCATGCAAGAAAGCACGCCGTCTCCACAATGTGCGTCTTTGTATTCAAATTTAGTGCATCGGGTATCGTTTTGCTGTGTAGGTACACATCGTGTGTGAAAACACCAACTACGATCACCTCCCTTCCATCGCTCAGGCCTTTGACCATCCTGACGCTCTGGCCGTCCTCTCCTTTTTCTTCAGGGTACGTTGGCGTAACTAAATAGTAGTCTCCAATACGCTGTGTGTCCGGGGACTTTAATCTATACAACGTAACTTATCACAACATAAGCTTACATGAGACCGCCGAAGCAGTATTTATTGCGCAAGATGGTTGAAAAGTGACTCCCTATTAACAATTAATTATTACTTTTGTAAAATAGTAACTGCGTTCGCATGAAACAAACCTGCGTTGTGTTCCTTAAGAGTGATAATAGATTTAAATTGCTGATCTCCGATTTCTTCTGGCAGTGACGAGGGCCGCCCGTACTGGCCCGTCGCCTTACATTTGGTCTTGTGTCTCCTCGTGTCTTACATTTGGTCTTGTGTCTCCTCGTGTCTTATATTTGGTCTTGTGTCTCCTCGTGTCTTACATTTGGTCTTGTGTCTCCTCGTGTCTTACATTTGGTCTTGTGTCTCCTCGTGTCTTACATTTGGTCTTGAGTCTCCTCGTGTCTTACATTTGGTCTTGTGTCTCCTCGTGTCTTACATTTGGTCTTGTGTCTCCTCGTGTCTTACATTTGGTCTTGTGTCTCCTCGTGTCTTACATTTGGTCTTGTGTCTCGTCGTGTCTTACATTTGGTCTTGAGTCTCCTCGTGTCTTACATTTGGTCTTGTGTCTCCTCGTGTCTTACATTTGGTCTTGTGTCTCGTCGTGTCTTATATTTGGTCTTGTGTCTCCTCGTGCCTTACATTTGGTCTTGTGTCTCCTCGTGTCTTAGCTTACATTTGGTCTTGTGTCTTCTCGTGTCTCACATTTGGTCTTGTGTCTCTTCGTGTCTTACATTTGGTCTCGTGTCTCCTCGTGTCTTACATTTGGTCTTGTGTCTCCTCGTGTCTTATATTTGGTCTTGTGTCTACTCGTGTCTTACATTTTTTCTTGTGTCTCCTTGTGTCTTACATTTGGTCTTGTGTCTCCTCGTGTCTTACATTTGGTCTTGTGTCTTCTCGTGTCTTACAATGTCAGCCGAGCTCACGTACTCATAAAATTTAGAACCTTAAACCATAAGCTACCAGTGCAAAGGGGACGGTTTCTTGGAATCCAGAGATGTGACAGAATCTGTAATAAATGTACTTTTAATGAGCTATGAGAGGAATTTCATTTTATTTTTATATGTCCACATTTCGACGATGATCGAAAAGAGCTGCTTAAAAGGTGTTTCTATGTGCGACCCAATGCTCTTAAATGTTTTAATTTATTTTCAACGAAAAATAAGATTGTTCTGCTGAAACTGGCTAGGTTTATGAAAATAACGATGGATTGTTCTAGAACGTAATAGAATGATTTGTAATATTAATGATAGTAATAATAGTGATTAATTTTAATCAATAATGACAAGCTAAATATTGAATACCAGTTTGTACCCCCCACCCCCTCTCCTTTTCTTTATCACCCAATCTTGCGAGAGAGTGCGTGCGATTGTGATCAGATTTTGTGGACATAATTTTTATGTAGTATGCTTGCGTTGTGTGATAATAATGACTGTGTATTTTGCAAATGTTTATTATGTGTCTTCTAGAACGCGAGAGGGAAAGATTAACTTTTGTTTTTGTAATATATGTACATATGTATTTTATATGGTATTTTATGATTTTCACATTATTCTATGTTTTTTTTTTTGTTGTTGTTGTTGTTGTTGTATCCACGTGCCCCATGGGGTTTTATGGAATAAAGCACTTTTGACTTTGACTTTGTGTAATTTCCCATTGGTGTGTATTTTTAGATATCTCCAGTGGACAACCCCAACATGACTACCATCATCAATGCTCTTGCTCACATTCCTAACGCTGGTGAGTTCTATATGTGAGTGTAGGGGGGAGGTTGGAGGGGGAGGGAAAGGAGGGAGGGAGCGTGGGCGTGGGCGTGTGGGATTTTGGATCGATCCTCGTCGCCATTTGTAAATAACGGAGCCAGGACACAGAGCACACTTTTCTGCTCGTTTATTACGTCCACTCCAAGTGCGCCTCATCGCATATATACGCTTTTGTTTCCATTAAATATATGTAATGCATTGGAAACAAAAGTTCTCTGAAGAGCCACTTGTTTGTTCAAAGACATTCTCCTACAGTTGTTTGAGACAGGCTGCATGAAGCAATCAATGTCCGTTGCACCTACTTAAACCAGTGTCTTCTACGCTGTTTTGTGTTTAGCAGGGCCTGCGTTGGTCACGTTAATTACACTTTTAACAGAAATCTGTATGGGGCGATCCTTAATGAGACGATTAAATCACTCCGCATGGAAGCTTGTAGGAGCTGTCCGCCAGTATTTCATTCCTTTCAATCTCGCTCTTATCGACTCCTTCGGAGCAGAGAGTCTAAACTGTGGCCGTGCACGGATACATATACCCATTCCATCGCACGGACTTTAAAGATCCTCACGCTCATGTCCTAGCCAGCTAGCACTGGCTATATGTCCCTTTTCCCTCTCCTCTTCCCGTCCCACTCCTTCAACCCCACCCCAGGTCCCCCAAGATTGTGCTCAGTTGTGCGGAGCGCTAAGACAATACGCCTAAGGCACCAAGTTGACGCTTCTGCGGGTTGGAGCTAGATCCTGTATCAGCCAGCGCCTTTAGCAGTCCCTGGGCCAGCTGAGAAAGGCGCTATATAAGAGCGTGAAAAAAAATCTATAAAATAAAGGTGTAGTCCGTGTTACAGTTAGTTAAAGTAGTGTAGTGATCATTCCCATTACTGTGTTGGCAATTTTGATGGACAGGCGATTCTACGATGACCACTGTGAGGGTATCTGACTTCATGGCGTCCACAGACGACTACTACCGTTACCATGGCTCACTCACCACTCCGGAGTGCAACCAGGTGGTCACGTGGACCGTCTTCAGGGACACCATCCCGATCTCTGATGCCCAGGTAGCCGATGCTCCTTGCCGATACACTGTTATTAGGCCTAAAGTAGATTACATTACATTGCATGAGTATTGCTTTAGGTCCAGCGGACTCTTCCGAGCCAAATCAGGACAGGGCAACCCCTGATCCGCATAAAAGATCTGCTGAAACAACCCTAGTGGTAAAACTGAAAGCTCTCCACCAGCCAGTCACTTTACAATAAAGACATCCCACGCAGAGGACGCTGAGGCTGTACTCTAATTTATCGAACCCCCGTTTACAAAAACAAATTAAAATACAAACATCATTATAAATTATCAACAAAACACATACATATAAAATGCCTACATTGCTAAATAATAACATCATAGGAAGCCCTAGTGGCCACCTGGCAGAAAGCGTCCAATATTCCCAAGCTGATCCAACAGACCTCATACACAAACAAGGTCTTATCCCGAAAGAGTTTTCAAGAAAAAAGGTAGATGACTGGTCTAGCGAAGAAGAAAATAGTTTAGCAGATTGATAGAACAGAGCAGGAATCAGAAAGACTAAATGAGAAAGACAGCGCCAGTGGGAATTTAAAGCACTGAATTTCAAGAAAGTGGGGATACTATTTATACTGAAACCCCCGGCACCCCAACGGGGGTGCCTAAAGTAGATATACTATTAGACAAACACGCATTACAATACTGTTAGGTTTGTAGGGGAAAGATGGATTCCGTTTCTGGATTCACGCTGTCTTATTTTTTAAGTTAACGCAGAAACAATAACTTACAATAAAAAAAACTAAACAAGCCAAGCTTTCTGCAGAATCTCCTTGTCTTCATCAGCGTACATGATGAGTTAGTTAGTTAGTCATTGTTTATAGGGTCCAGTGGACGGCAAAGAGCCCAATCACGACCAGTTGGTTGAAAGAGGACTCGCCCCCGATCTGGATAAAATATTTGTTTAAACAACGCTAATGTTAACAATCCACCAACCGGTCACTTTATAATAAAGGCATCCCATGCAAGGGACGGTGAGGCTGTACTATGATTTATCGAACCCCCGTTTACAAAAACAAAATAAAATATAAACATCATTATAAAATATTAACAAACCACATACATATAAAATGCCTATATTGCTAAATCATAATACATGTACCATAAAAAAAACAAAAAAACTAGTGACCATTTGGCAGAAAGCGTCCAATATCCCCAAGCTGACACAACAGACCCACCCTCACCCCCCTTTTTTCTTCTTTTCTTTTTTTAAAAAGAGGAGTTTTAAGAGTTTTTAAGAAAAAGGTAGGTGACTGGTCTGGCGAAGAAGATAATAGAACAGATTAGGAACGAAAAAGAACAAATGAGGATGACAGAAACAGTGGTAATTTAAAGCACTAAATTTCCAAAAAGTAGGGATGCTATTTATACAGAAAACCCCGGAACCCCAAAGAGGGGCAGGGGAGAGAGAGAGAGAGAGAGAGAGAGAGAGAGAGAGAGAGAGAGAGACGTGCAGCTGAACTGCGAACTGTTGGTGAGATGTATTCAGGACTCATTTGCACTGATAAAAACATGGAGATCTGTAGAAAACTGTTTTTTTGTGTGTGTGTTTGATCGTTTTTTGTTTAGTTTTTGTAAGTTATTGTTTCTGAGTTAATAAACAAACTAAGACACTATTAGGCATATTATTATGTCGGGTGTGGAGTTTACAATTTTTGTATTATTAATCGTCACCCATAAGCGAGTGAAATTCGGGCTGCCTTCTCAGAGAAAGCGTGACAGCCGAAAGAGCAGCGCCCACAGACGCTTGTATCTGGACACGCGAGCGCCTATGCCTGTGACGCGTCTCCCTTTGGTATTATAGATAACCAAAGGGAGACGCGTCACAGACATAGGCGCTCGCGTGTCCAGATACAAGCGCCTGTGGCAGCGCCATTCAGGACAGAAGGGGTCAACAGGACCTACAGTGCATGCTGGGTGCAATAGTAGGCCGTTTCTGGCTCTCGCCCGCCTATAGAACACGAGCTTCATGATGTTTCAAGTCCCTGCGGAGAAATGCATTCGTCCACATACTAGACCTCGGTTTCTACTCTCATTGGAAGGAGTGGGTATGTGTTAAGTAACGGTACCTAAATCCGTGAACAACGTAGACAAAAACTATGGCTTTGGGAGAAAACTCCTTCATGGAGTTGAACTAATATTGACAGATAAAAAGGTTTGCAGATAGAAATTCTAGGCTTACTTACCACGAGGCTTTGTTGTTCACTCATTCTTTTAATGAAGATATTGTTGTCTCTTCCATAACAACAAATCCGTATCATGCTGTTGTATGATGGGAGTATAAGCTTATATAGCATATATGTGTATCAATATGTTAGTTTGCGCTTTGTCAACAAACTATTATATTGGCAACATTTGGTATCTTAAGAGATATTATTATTATGATTACTACGGCTGCTACTACTACTACTACTGCTGCTGCTGCTGCTGCTGCTGCTGCTGCTGCTACAACTACCACCACTGGCGTGGCCTTGTGGCATAGTGGAGTAGCCGCCGGTTTCCAATAAGTTATAACGAAGATCGCGGGTTCGATTCCGGCAATGGGGCAACGTATGTGACTTAGGTACGAGACTGTTGAGGTCACCGAGAGTTTTCTCCGGGCACTCCGGTTTCTTCCCTCCCTTCAATAATGGTACTGGATGCAGTCGATATAAAAAATGTCAAAAATAAGAATTCCTTTCCTTTCCGTCTTCTAATAGCGATCTCCCTGCCTTTACACCACATGTTTGAGTGATACATGTGTGTTTGTTGTTTTATTTGCTGTGTGTGTGAGAGTGGGTGAAATATGTGAGCGTGTATGTTGGTACAGATCACCTCCCTTTGAGCCTGATTGGTGAATTGGGGGAAAGCGCGTATATAGCATCCATTATTATTATTATTACTACCACCATTCACTCTCGACTGTACTTTCCCCTCTCACTGAACACCTGAATCTGCGTCATTTTATGGTTAGTAATTATCTACCAGTTGCGAGTCACTCATGAGGGCAAAAAGGGGAATGTCAGTCTACCTGTGATTTTAAGTGATGGGATGAAGGTAACCTGTGATCGTTGTGTATAATACGGCAAGTACGTTGTGTGTGCATGCACTTTATTGCTTCCTCGTGTGCACTATTTTATTACTGTTATTAGGCCACTCGTTATTGTATTGACATTAATTCTTTTTTTTTTAATGTGTAGCCGAGCGGGATATTTTAACTCTTGTCTCTCGGCCACCACCTTGAGAACACGGCTCAACCCGAGCTGTTATTTTCTTGTATCCCTCTGTGACAGGGTTTTTATTGTTGCTGGGCTCTGCACAATGGACTGCTATTACCTCCTCGTCTTAGTCTGGGGATCGCTAGTAATCTCCCTTTGACTTCACTTAATACATTAAATTTATTTGTTTAGCTCGGTCTGTGTTAAGGCTGGGGTACAGAGATAGATAGAAAAATAGTAAAAGATCACTGTCACACTAGCTTTCACACGGCTATGAATCATATGTAGTCCAGCCACTTGATAACAGTAAAAATCACACATTTATTTCCTCTACTCTATACAGGATCTTCGAAGTACGAAACTAACTTAAAAGTTCAATTGTCAATGCGAATGGTTCGCTCGCTGATAGTCTAAGCAGCTACTATTTCATCATAGGGCACTGGCTACTTTCTGCCTTAAGGGTCAGCGTTTTTGAAGAGTGGACTACTGTGGTCCTGTTTATACAGAGTTTTAGTGCACGGTTTCTTGTTGCACTTAACTGTGGGGTTGAAGCGCTGCGTTGAGGTCGCTTCTACGACAAGCTGTATTGTCGTTGAGTCTTTGACTGTGTGGTTCGACGGTTGGGCTATCTGCGCTCAATGTTGGAGATGCCTCGGCAGCCAACTGTGAGCGTCGACGTGGTTGTTGTAGTTTGCTGAGTTGGGTTCACAATATAACGCCTGCTCGTCTGTAACATATGAGACAAAATTCTGCACAACCCTGAATAATAGGTCTGTGCAGAGCGTCTCACTGAAGGCCAAAGTAGCCCTCAGTGATAGCTCCACATCTCTATACATAAGCGACGAACATTCTGCTAAGTCCGTGGTCCACTGGAATCTCCACTCTAATTTCCTATACATATACAAATATAAATCGTGGCTAACTATACACATAAAGAATTTATAATATTATAAACATTCTCGGGTACTGGTCTGCAAGCATACATATAAGTTAACCAACAGTGGTTCCGTACATAATACAACATGGCGTCGGCCGGTCATGCTTGCCTCGTGGTCGGATTCTTCCACGTGGTCACGCAACATCGGACTAACAATTCAATTCTATGCATAGCAAATTTCACAAACATAATTTCAACAATAATATAAATACATCACGATGAAACAGAAGTATACATATTCATTTACCTGTTTGACAATGTCAGGTCGTGGCTACTTGATTGAATTCAAATATTCAACAAGTACTGCTGTCTAATCTTCTCAGGAGAGATTTTGTCAGAGAGTGCTGTGTACTCCTCAGCGTTTCAAACTAGACTGACGTTCTCTCTCGGTGCTTGAATCGGCCAGAACTGGTTCTAACTAACCTTAGCTGTGTTCTGGTTGGATGAAAAAATTTAAGTGGATGTAAAATTCGAAACACCATCGTAGGCTGCGATGATGTCACTAACTGTGCGTGTATCAAGCTACAACTGTGTTACGCATGATCACTTCTGTCGTCTGCTACAGACCAACAGTAACCTACTAAGTCTACAATGACTAAACAAGCAAAAGCTCAAGTTGTGCAGGGTACACAGGTCCTCTTGTTACACCCTCGTAAGAAGGACATAAAAATATTTGCCCTGCAAGGTGGTGAAGCGTGTTGATAGTTATGTTATGTTATGTTATGTTTATCAGTTTATAGTCCCCTCTCTTCCCGTAAGGATTTTCAGAGAGGAGACTCATTGGTTTGCCGGCTACCAGTGTCATGACACTCTCTGCAAAGTCACTGCCACTGACTTGCATAAAAGGCCTGCCGACAATGTAGTCCTGCTCACCACCAAAACCAGAAGACGAATGGTCAGACGGGGAGAACAAATGTCGTGTCGCCTTGTCCTGCATGACCCAATGGTCACTCCAAAGGATTCTGCACAGCAGGAGCCACCCAAGGCTAGTCTAACCAATAAATGTAAGGTAGACAATCTCTCTCCCAAGCCTGAACCAGTCGCCTCCCATTCCGCTACAGATCCCACAGCTCAAATCGAACCATGTCCTCCTGGTTTCCCATGTCGAAACAGGTATGTCTGGAACCGCCAACCTACGCCAAATCAGTCTCCATACACTGATTTAACAGTGAAAAACTGCCTTCAATAGCTACCACGATCCAGCATCATCCTGTTCCGGGTCGTTGTGCACCTCTTGTAGCCGAACGGAGTATTTGACTCCAGCCTCTCGGCCACCACCAAGCTGTTTTTTTTTTTAATGTATCCCTCGACAATGTAGTCCTGCTCACCACCAAAAGCAAAAGACGAATGGTCAGCCATGGAGAACAAATGTCGTGTCGCCTTGTCCTGCATAACCCAATGGCCACTCCAAAGGATTCTGCATAGAAGGAGCCACCCAAGGCTAGTCTAACCAATAAATGTAAGGTAGACAACTTCTCTCCCATTCCGCCACCTATGCATGAGATTTTTTGTGAATACGTCATCTTGTGAGAAATCCTTTTTTCTTATGTGTTTTTCGCCTGTCTGCAAAGTTAAATATTTAATATAAAATTTTAATGTTGATTGTACATTGTAAAGCGCCGGGAGCTTAGCCCTAGGTTGCGGTAACGAACTATATAAATCCCCTGTATTATTATTATTATTATTATTATTATTTATTATTATATATTATTTTTTTTATTTCAGCTGGCCAAGTTCCGCCTTCTGTTGGACAGTCACCATAGCCCGATGATTGACAACTTCAGACCACAGCAAGACCTCAACGGCCGAGTCATCAAGACGACCTTCTCCAGCTCCAATCTCGTAGGCAGAAGGCAATACTGACCACTTCATACAAGCAGCATATCATCGTGGCCGGGCGCACATCAACACCGATCACCGCTCAACAACCACTCAACAAAACGAGGAGTTCCCGCTGCTCACATCCAAAGACATTCCCTATAATACAAAACGGACTATAGACTGAAAACCTTTTTTCAACAGACGACAGATACCGGATTGGAACAGTCTGCCTGCTGATGTCGACTCAGCGCCAACAACGCAGCCTGTCGGGCCGAAGTGTTGACACCAACTTGTAATAACCTCACTCTACTCCCCCATATTCGTCCATCCACCTCTCTTTCTCCCTCTTCTCTCTTACCCTTCTCGATCTCTCTCCCTCTTACCTTCATCTCCCACTGTCCCCCGTGCAGTGCAAATATAGGAAACCCTACAGTGCAGAATATTCTTCAATCTGTCGAAGTTGCCTGCCTACAACACAGAAGAAGCACCAGCAGCTAAATGAACAAAATAAGCAAGAGAAAATGATTGAACCATTTTAAGGACACATTAAAGAAAGAATAGAATCGGCATATTATAACATGTGCGTGCGTGTTGACTACTAAATACTTAAGACTACCCCCAGTCATTTTTGTGCTTGCTTTTGTCTTTGTGCTACATTAGAAAGTTTTTGTTGAAGCTCTTACTGCTTTGTTACGTGTAGGTGAAACCTGGTCATCGAAGAAAGCTCCCTCAGTGACCCACAAATGTAGACATGACGGGTATAAAGTTCGCAGACATTTCAAGGACAATTACATTCCGTTGTTTGATGTCATTTGGGTAAAATACAAGTCTGGGGCCCAAAACAATATTCTGACGTCGATTTCGTTAACAATTCTGTCTCAAATTAAATCCTCCTCCCCCCCCCTCCCCTCTCCAAGAATCAATATTGTCAATCATGGAACAGGAGGAATTTCCCTTCTATTTCTATATTTCAAACTAATTAGTTATTCAATGCTTCAGAGTCCAGCGGACTGCCTTGAGCTGAATCAGGAACACAAAATCAGGACCACAACTTCTTTGAAAGAGGACACACACCTGATCCGTATAAAAGATCTGCTGAAACACACTAAAGGCACTCCACCAGCCGGTCACTTTACAATAAAGGCATCCCACGCAAGAAACGCTGGGGCTATACTCTAAATTATCGAACCCCGTTTACATTACATTACATTACATGATTATTGCTTTGGGTCCAGCGGACTCTTCCGAGCCAAATCAGGACCGGACAACCCCTGATCCGCATAAAAGATCTGCTGAAACAACCCTAGTGGTAAAACTGAATGCTCATCGAACCCCGTTTACAAAAACAAAATGAATATAAACATCATTATAAAATATCAACACACAAATAAATATAAAATGCCTACATTGCTAAATAATATCATAGGAAGCCCTAGTGACCATTTGGCAGAGAGCGTCAAATATTCACAAGCTGGCCCAACAGACCTCATACACAAATGAGGAGTTTTGGAAGAGTTTTCAAGAAAAAAAAAAGGTAGGTGACTGGTCTAGCGAAGAAGATAGTATAGTAAATTGATAAACAGATTAGGAATGAGAAAGAACAAAGGAAAAAGACAGCGACAGTGAGAATTTAAAGCACTAAATTTCCAGAAAGTGGGGATACTATAGTATTTAAACAGAGGCCCCAGGCACCTCCACGGGAGGATTGCGAGTGGATTTAAGTATGTGTGTGCGTGAGAGAGAGAGAGAGAGAGAGAGAGAGAGAGAGAGAGAGAGAGAGAGAGAGAGAGAGAGAGAGAGAGTGAGAGAGAGTGAATAACAGACACTTACTCTCTCCACTCACACCGATACAACGTCCTGCACAACATAACAGTTCCACGCGTCAAGCAACCAATAATTTCTAAATGTACCATTTCATTATTCAATCCAACTCAATTACAGTAGAAAGGGGAACAAATAACACTGTAAAAACTAGTCATTCGGTTCCTGATCTCCATACTGTATCTAACAGTATATTAATTTACAGTTAGTTAACCCACGTATAACCACCACCCATAAAAAAATAACTCTCTCACAGTTACATCAAAACAAACCAATTACACTCCACAAAATTAATACAAGCTCCTCCCACTCTTAATACATCTGTCTCAACGTGACACAGAAATAAAAAATATATTTAAAAAATTAAAGGAAAATAAATCACCGCACGTCATAATGTTGACACTAACAACAAAATCAAGTTTAGCAACATGCACAGCATAAATGTTGGCAGATACATCGACACATGCGTTTTCTTCATCAGGCAGATCACACAGCAAAAAAACTACATTAGTATTTGCGTACTAAATTATTGTTCTCTTTCACAAGGAATCATTATTGTACCTCCCACCTAGCAGCACAACGTACATGAACTGTTTTTAATTTATTACAAATTAATTCCATTTAATACTAAGTATCTTTGCTAGTCGTCCACTGATTGGCCGTTTTCCCGAACACTTCCAAGTTGTAAGCATAGAGTCTCCTAATCTAACCCCAAACATACTCTCGCGTTTGAAGAAATAAAAGCGGACCATTTTTATATCTTTGTCATCGTAACTATATAAACAGCCGTCTCACGCCCCCCCCCCCCCCTCTCCATCCCCCTCACAAAAGGCTAGTATTTATTTATAATTATGTCCGACCTTTGCAATAGCCATAGCCGTATATAACACAAACAATTATTACTACAGGCATATCTGGTGTACTAAACCAACAATTTTACCTATTTGTTTGTGTAAACGCTCATCATTTCAGAAAAAGACTTAGCACGCTGAAAAGCACTTTGCGTGTTAGTGTGCTTGCGCGCGTGTAGGAATATTACATGAGAAGAAGAAAAAAAATGGATAAAATGAAGCAATGGGCCCAGGTCCACAACACTTATATTAACGTATATAACATGTGTTGCTCCCAGGGCTGTCGCCATTAAAACATGTACACGCACCCATCGCACCGAGCTTGCTGTAATAGCGTAGGCATATTAAGCGCTCTATATTATGAGACCCTGTGATCACTGCCACCTATCGGGTGGTTGAAAAGTAACTCCGTATTAAAAATGACGTCGAACGTTCGTCAAGTAGTGCAACATAGGCATGAAACAAACACGTATTACCAGCCTTACAGTGGTACAATGTAACTGCTGATCTCCGATCTCATCTCACAGTGACGGCAGCCGCCCACAATGGTCCGTCGCCTGGCCCGACATTGCGTGTGTGTGTGTGTGTGTCGCCCGCTCAACCAATGTCAGGATCGGTTCCCGAATAGTGTGGGAGACAAGAAGATTCAGGGCGGGAATGGCATGGTTGACGAACTGTGCCTGAGTTCATTACAACCTTGCTAAAGTTAACGGTTTGGGTTGTAATAACATTGTTGAAACGTGAAAAGATCAGCAAAAGCTTCCATGCAGATGATTCGAATGTGTCATTTTCATTGTGTTGGTTTGAAAGAAAATGAATAAACGTTTTCGCTAGTTTGAATTTTGTCAATTAGAATAACCTGGTATGAGGGATGGCATATTCAACTCAGGTTTAAGTTAAGCGTGTCACCTTAAGACAAACCATCTGCTGGTGGGACAAGTGAACATGATAGGAGTAGCGTCTCGCACTGTAGCACAGATAACGAAGTTGAAGTGAACTTTTGAGACTAGTGGAAAGAAGAAACTTACACCTAATTCTCTTCTCCCCTTATCCTCTCCCCCTCCTCATCCCCCTTCCCTTTCTCTCTCACACACACACACCTTCACACACACACACACACACACATACACACACACACACACACACACACACATTTTTCAACCAAATGATGACATTGCATTGCATGCAGAGATCGATCACCATCAGGGGAGTTAACTCTAACGCGCAGCGATCGGCCCAATTAAGGAATAAGCCTATTACTCATTTTAGAGACGTGACGGATATAATAACTAAAACAAGCACAAAATTCCGCCAATAACAGTTGATTAAGGCTACAGCAAATTTTGATTATAACCCCTGGGGTCGAATTCATGGCCCGTTAAATTATAGGCGATGGTTAACGTTACCAACATTGGTTTTGTAACCAACAATGGTATCGTTAACCATCGTTTAGCAGATCGCTATTCATGAGCGAGTGTCCACCCCTTGGTACTTAACCAAGGCTATTTTTGGGCTGTGCGGGAATATCCGTAAGGGGGCATAATTCAAGCAGCTGTTTTCCTTCTTTCGTCAACAAAATAGGCCTATAAAAATGGCTGTGGCAATGGCAAAGAGAAAAGCAATTTTTTCGTACACTGAAACTAATGTTCTCCTTGAGAACGTTATAGAATTTAAACATATACTGATGGCAAGTTTATCAACTGATGTCACGAACCGCCTAAAAAACGACTGCTGGAAAAAAATCGCCGAAAGAGTGAGTGCAGTTGAGTTGGTGGTGCGAAGCGAACAGCCGAAGACGTGAGGGAGAAGTTTTATAACCTTAAAAAAGACCATCGGAATCGTGCAGCCGCACGATTAAAGTCTGGCAATGGTGGCGTGATTAGCAAGCCTACCGACAGCATGCTGGATATCATAGTGAGCAAGGAGAGCGAGCTTTTTGTTGGGGTGAAAGGAGAGAAATCACTTTTGATCACTTTGTAGTTTGTAATGTTAGGCCTACATTTTGTTTTTAGACTGAGGTGTCAATTTCTGCCGTTTCTGGGTAGTTTGGAACTTGAAATGTTGTCTTTATTTCGTAGGGTTGCATTACCCTACGAGTATAAACTATACAGATACACAATAAGCCTACACATCACCAGTCAAAATCCAACAACAATATTTTAATAATAATAATATTAACCCGTTTTATTAATATGACAGATTATTAAAGGTGCCAGAGGCATAAAAACAAAGAGTGAGACACACATGTAAAAGTGGTGACAAAACGCCTTGCCGATCACACAGTTTCAGTCTGTCTACCGCGTTCGTTAACGTGATGATATCATGCCGACGTAAACGAAATTTTGATACCAGTTCCACATCATCAAATTTGTCAAGTGGATTACTTCTGTCGCGAAATACTCTCTCTCTCCTCGGAGCTCGTCTCTGTCGAAGTTGCCACCAAACGATGGCCGCCATTTTTAACCAGTGTTCCATTGGTTATCGGGTGGTCCCCCCTCCGTTAAAATAACCATGGTTAGCAACCGTCGTTAACTCTGCTAAGGCCTCATGAATTTAAAATTTCCAGCTTAACCAACGTCGTTAATTTTACCAACATTGGTTAAGCCTTAACCAACGGTCATGAATACCACCCCTGGACTTCGTTGTATGCGTGCTTGACTGTATTATCACAATTAGGCTACATGACACCACTTTATACAGTAGCGCACAGACGCATTAACCAAGAAGAATGGACTCTCGCAAGAATTTTGTGGATACTACGTACTACAGCGCTACACGTCTGCCATCGGGGATCCACACAATTCTTCTTGGTCCAATTTACCTGGTTAGTCCACCTGAGACAGTAGTCGTAAACGCCTTAGATCGCAGATGTGGCGAGACCGTAGTGTACGTGTAGGCATAGCAGGAATAGGCAAGCGAGGACGCTCTCAAAAAGAGAGAAAGAAAAAAAAGTGTGCTTAGGCTAATAATATTTTTTATTATCTTATCAGACAGACTTCCACACTGTATGGGGGAAAAAAAACACCAGATAGGAGTCAAGAATACTGTTATATAAGTGGATGATGCCATATATTTAACGTTTCATACGCTGTGGCCGCTTCTTGCTTGCGGCTTCTCCTGTGATACCAGAAACATGGCTGTGAGCAGAGCGTTCTTCATTCTCCTGCTGGCTGCTTCTTTCCAAGGTCAAACATTTTCAACCTATTTTGTATTTCCCGACTTATTTGGGGGTGGAGAGTGATGGAAAGGGAGAGAGAGAAGGGGGAAGAGATCAGAGCGAGCCTAATGTAAGTCGGACGGTTCTTCCGCGGTCCGCAGGAGACCATGTCTTAAGCACCACTAAACGGATTTTGACTAAACTTCCTAGGGTTAGGGACCTGCCTCTCGTTCCATCATAGTCGCTCTACCTCAAAGGTCAAGGTCATTGGAGTAATGTGTTTTGCTAAACACGTTTTTTTGGCTCAATGTCTCTAAAACGGCTAAAGCGATTTTGTTGAGTTTTGGGTATACAGGTACTTGAAATCATGGGCCATCCCTTTCCGCAGCTAGCACTCCGATTGTCGGTATGTCCATCGGTCCGTGGCTCCGAATTTCACTTGTGCGTGCGGGTGTGTGTGTGTGTGTGTGTGTGTGTGTGTGTGTGTGTCCAAAACGCACTGTTTGCTTTTAACCCGAGAATAACTGAACCTGAACCCATAATTTTTACTTTGTGGTCAATTTGCCTACTGCTAAGCGTGTTAGATCATTGGCATTAGTACTTTATCACAGACCAAGGTCACAGTGCTTCACCAATTTTAACGCGTTTTGCGCTGTGTCTAAACACTTGCTTAGTGGATTGAGATTTTTGTACAGTTGTTACAGATAGTTCAGATAGCGGTCTATCATTCCATGTTTTCAGTTCAATCCATCATTTATTTTAACCCATGTATGTTTCGTTAGAATAAAAACCGAGTCCCAATGGCACGTCTTGCAATCTTGTTTCTCCTATTTCCAATGAATTGGAACTGGCAGGTTTTTTCATGCACACACCCAAAACACACAAACCCATGTGTTACGTTGAAACGCGAACGAAAGTATGTCGGAAGCGTGTACGATAGATCTAATCGTTTCGATTTGCAAAGTATTCAATAATGGAGTTTATTTACCTTTGATTTGAGTTTGCATTGTTGTTAGGAGAGGCTTTGTATAACGTTGATAATTTTCGTTGGTCGATATTGTCGGAGAATACTCTTGTTTTCCTTGTTTACCATCGATCGAAGGTTCGGGACGATTGTCGAAGTAAGAGAAGGTTCGGGGTATGTGTGGAGAGATGAATGACGTAAGTCAGTGATGACGATCTTTTATTCGATTGGTGGCAGTGCGTCATTTCTACGGTATTCGAAATCTTTCCGGAAAAGAGAGAGATTATAAAATTGTGTGCCGCACTGTTGTTGGGAGATAGTAAAATTGTTGAGAGTGTTGTTGTTGATAGTGAAGCTGGAAGAGTTGCTGTGAAAGTTGTTGAGTTGAGTTGAGAATTGTATGCAGTTGTTGGTGTGTGCTGAATAAAAGAGGAAAACTTCATACGTCGACTTTGTGACTTGTATGCTGTTTGGACGGGTTGCGTGGATAAACGAATCTGAGTTACACCTTATCAGGAATTCAACATTGGGGCTGAATCGGATACTGATAAAGGAAAACACCAACATCAAACGGAGTGTAACACCATGCTACACACACGAAAGCACACAATGCGTCGCACAATGCTTGCAAACCCGCAAACACACACACACGTACACACACCCACACACACACACACACACACACACACACACACACACACACACACACACACACACACATACTATCGCGGGCAAATGCACATGGGCTACACATAATGCGTGCACACATACGCACACACATATACTCAAGAGCATAAAGGCTCGCGCTCCCACGTGCAAACATGCACACACGTGCAAGCATACAAACCCATGAACGCGCGCATGCACATACCCCAACGCACACATACTCGCGTACGCACAAACACACACACACCCTAGATTCAAAAGTGTGAATGCCACAAACCTGACTATTATTAAGGCTAAAATGTGATTTTTGCGTTAATAATAATAATAATAATAATAATAATAATAATAATAATAATAATAATAATAATAATAATAATAATAATAATAATAATAATAATGTAATTTTTTTTACATTTACCTTATTGTCCTTTTTTCCATAGGGAAATTCTGGGCCGCCTCCCCTGGGGAAAGCGTAGTCGCAGCCTGTGGCGCGCCCAAACCCAACCTACCTAACATTAGTTGTGATTTTGAAATTTTGCTGGGGGAGCAAACCGGAGTACCCGGAGAAAACCCCCGAGACGTTGCCCGAGTCGAAAATAAATAATATTCGGAGAAACATAGTTGATTGATTGATTGATTGATTGTTGCTTTAGGTCCAGCGGACTCTTCCGAGCCAAATCAGGACCGGACAACCCCCAATCCGCATAAAAGATCTGCCGAAACAACCCTAGTGGGAAAATTGAATGCCCTCCACCGGCCAGTCACTTTACAATAAAGACATCCCACGCAGGGGACGGCTGAGGCTTTACCCCAACTACTCAAACCCCCGGTTACAAAAACAAAATAGAATACAAACATCATTATAAATCATCAACAAAACACATACATATAAAATGCCTATAGTGCTAAATAATACAATCATAGGAAGCCCTAGTGACCACCCGGCAGAAAGCGTCCAACACTCCCAAGCTGATCCAACAGACCTCATACACAAACAAGGAGTCTTGTCCAGGAAGAGTTTTCAAGAAAAAAGGTAGGTCATTGATCTAGCGAAGAAGAAGATAGTATAGCAGAGTGATAGGACAGATCAGGAATGGGAAAGAGCAAATGAGGAAGACAGCGACAGTGGGAATTTAAAGCACTAAATATCCAGAAAGTGGGGATACTATTTATACTGAAACCCCCGGCACTCCAACGGGGGGGGGGGGGGGGGGGGGGGGGGGGGGGGAACTGTTGCCGCAGTGAGTCAGTCATGCCTACAAAGGCAAGACAGGTTTTCAACTGGGGCTTTCACTTTTCCCTTTATAGGTTAGAACAATCTACAGTGGCAAGATTGCTCATGACCCCAAGGGGTCGGAGAAACATAACGCCCAGATGCTGGATCGAACCCACACCTGTCAGGCGCCATTGGTTTCTGGCCTGTGGACAAGGCAAGTTAGTCCCGCCTTAGCCCACTTGGCCACAACGCTCGCCGTAATAATAATAATAATAATAATAATAATAATAATAATAATAATAATAATAATAATAATATTATTATTATTATTATTATTATTATTATTATTATTATTATTATTATTGTTGTTGTTGTTGTTGTTGTTGTTATGACGATTGACGTTTGTTGTGTTTAAACAGCGTCAGCACAGAAATGCTACAGCGGTCATTGCAATCACCACAACACTCTCTCAGAATGTGCTCAGGGTTCCTACACCTGTTCTTCAACTCAGGTACGCCATCATCATTATCATCATCAGCAGCAACAGCGGCATCGTCAACATCAGAAGCAGCAGTAGCGTCGTCATCGCCATTATTATCATCAGCAGCAACAGTTTCTTCTTCCGATTTGTTGTTGTTGTTCTTGTTCTTGTTCTTCTTCTTCTTCTTGTTATTATTATTTCTGTAGGCATATTTAATGAAATGACATGACACAGTTATTGTGTGAGTTCTGGAGTTGAATGAAGTTCGTATTATCAGTGCGCGCGCACGAGTGTGTGCGTATATTGCTATATCATATAATATTTTATGTTATTTATTTATTTTCTTTTTTTCTTTCTTTTCTTTTTTTTATCAAACGACACGTTAAATCTTCGTTGTTTGTTGTTGTTGTTTATTTGGTTTTGGTGTGTGTGTGTGTTAATAAGCCTAAAGATTTCTGGACTTGATCATATTCTGTTGTCTTGTTTTGCATTGTATTGTATTGTATTGTATTGTATTGTATGGTATTGTACTGTATTGTATTTCAGTTTTGTGAGGTGATCAGCCGTGCGGACTGGGTCGAGATGCAGTGTCACCCGATTTCCGTGAGTATATTGAAGCATCATTGATTGATTCATTTATCTATTCATTTTTTTTTAAATTATGTATTTATTTATTTTTATGGTGTATGGTGTGTGGTTTATGGTGTGTGGTGTATGGTGTTTGGTGTGTGGTGTATGGTGTGTGGTGTATGGTGTGTGGTGTGTAGTGTGTGGGTGTATGTACGTGTTTAGTTATTACTTCATTCGTTAATGAATTAATTCTTTTATTTTTAAATACATACACTTATTTATAATTAGTTATTTGTCCTATTTATTCACTAAAATAAGAGAGAGAGAGAGAGAGAGAGAAATAGAGAGAGAGAGAGAGCGAGAGAGAGGGAGAGATAGAGGGGGGGGGAGAGGAAGAGAGAGAACGGGAGAGGAGAGAGGGGAAGAAAAATAGAAAGGGAGAGAGAGAGTGTGTATGTGTGTGTGTGGGGTGAGGGTGGCGCCACCCAGGACAGGTCGGGGTAGGGTGAAGGGTGGGTTGGAGAACAGGGCCTGTGTAATGCATGCTGGGTGTATGGTGTGTTTCTGGGACTGGACTATCTAGGACATAGAGTGTGTAAAGTCCGTTATCACTTGATTAAGTGAACTTGACGTGTTTACTGCGTTCATTTACTTAGCGTTCTATTGCCCTGTTGTACTGTGCAGACGTTAGGGAACTGCCAAGCCATCCAATCCCACAACCACCCCAGCTGTGACCCCACGCGCCTTGACCAAACTTGTCATTTTTGCTGCGCGGACGCCAACTGCGTTCGGAGCCTTGTACAGGTATTAATTGATTTATTTATTTATTTATTTATTTACTTACTTACTTACTTACTTACTTACTTACTTATTTACTTACTTAATTCAACAGATATTCGCTATTATGACAAATATTACACAACATATTAAAGGCAACATTGAAAGTAATCCAAAATAAATTAAAATGAACCCAACAAAATCCATTAGGTCCACAATGACGACGTTAGTTCCTCAAAGTAGGTGCGTTTCCAAAGACATTCTTGATGAATACAATGTATTGTTTCACCTGACGTATCAAATACAGCCCCTGTTGTCTTTTGGTGAAAGAGGGCGGATGGGGGTTCTTTTTTTTTTACTTTTCTTTTTTTATTTACTTGTCAAAAGATCTATAGTTTGTTCCGACTGGGAAGTAAATGTGCTCCGGATATGAGATAGTCCTACAGAAACGCTTACATTTAGTTGTGTGTGTGTGTGTGTGTGTGTGTGTGTGTGTGTGTGTGTGTATGTGTGTGTGTGTGGGTGTGGGTGTGTGTGCGTGTTTGTGTGTGTGTGTATAGGTCTTCTTTTCAACACCAACAAGCACGGAAAGTTCAAAAACACGAAGTGGTGTAGACAGACTGCGGTTCCTGCGTGGAGGATGGGAAGCTATGACTATACAATGAGTATGATTCCAAGCAGGGAAATGAGTAACTTTACCTTTACAACAACACACACAAGCAAATACACAACTTGAACACGACCCCGTATTATTTTGGCAAAAAAAGCTTTGAATCAGACGTTTTATTTTCTCTTTCCCGCTTCACCACAATCAGGCAAATCAACGCGCAATTAACACCGAACACGTCTAGCATGAAGCATCTTCACAACATTAAACTGAATTTATAATTATTACTAAATTTAACCCTTTTTCAAATCAATAAAATAAAATCATGATGATAACTAAATTATTTGGTAAATATAGCGCATTCTCAAAACAATACATTAAGTTAATAATTAGTTCTATATCTAAAGATAACACATATCAATAAATTAAATTAGCAATGATACTTAAATATAGCACATTTTTAAAATCAATAACTTTACATGAAAACAAAATTAGTACAAGCATATTTTCAGATCAATACGTTACTAATTATTAAATACAGCATTTACATCTCAAAGGCAAACTTGGAAATAATAAAATTGCACGTACACACAACATAGTTAGTTATTTATTGTTTACAGGGTCCAGCGGACTGCAAAGAGCCGAATCAGGACCACAAAATCAAGACCACAAACTTCGCTGAAAGAGGACTCGCCCCTGATCCGCATAAAAGATCTGCCGAAACAACCCTAGTGGTAACACTGAAGGCACTCCACCAGCCGGTCACTTTACAATAAAGACATCCCATGCAGGGGACGCTGAGGCTATACTCTATTTTATCGAACTCCCGTTTACAAAATAAAATAGAATATAAACATCATTATAAAATATTAACAAAACACATACATATAAAATGCTTACATTGCCAGATAATAACGTCATAGGAAGCCCCAGTGACCACCTGGCAGAAAGCGTCCAATATTCCCAAGCTTTTCCAACAGACCTCACACACAAATGAGAAGTTTTGTCCCGGAAGAGTTTTCAAGAAAAAGGTAGATGACTGGTCTTACGAAGAAGAAGATAGTATAGTAAATTGGTAGAACAGAGTATCAATGAGAAATAATAAAGGAGAAAGACAGCGACAGTTGGAATTTAAAGCACTAAATTTCCAGAAAGTGGGGATACTAATTATACTAAAACCCCGGTACCCCCACGGGGAACACACAACACAACCTATAAAAGCATTTTAACATGTAACGCACACACACGCAAGCATGTAAACACACACACACACATGCACTTTATGTACACACACTTTACGTACACACACACACTTTATGTACACACACTTTACGTACACACACAGACACACTTTATGTACACATACTTTAGGTACACGCACACGCATAATTATTCACAAATGAATTTTTTTAGCGAATCACCATGGGTTACAATTAATTATTAAGCCTAATAACCCCAATACAAAAGCAGAATCGGAATCAGAATCGGAATGCATAGAGAGTTACCTTTTAACGCTCCAAGATGGGACATTCAAAATGACAATATTAGATATGAGTGATTCATCGCCAATTTAACCATTTCACAGGCAATTTAGAAACTCATCTTTAAAAACACTGGCTGCAATACAAATTGCCTGAAACCATCATTACATTACATTACATAATTGTTGCTTTAGGTCCAGCGGACTCTTCCGAGCCAAATCAGGACCGGACAACCCCCAATCCGCATAAAAGATCTGCTGAAACAACCCTAGTGGGAAAACTGAATGCCCTCCACCAGCCAGTCACTTTACAATAAAGACATCCCACGCATGGGACGGCTGAGGCTTCACCCCAACTTATCGAACCCCCGTTTACAAAAACAAAATAGAATACAAACATCATTATAAATTATCAACAAAACACATACATATAAAATGCCTACATTGCTAAATAATAACATCATAGGAAGCCCTAGTGACCACCTGGCAGAAAGCGTCCAATATTCCCAAGCTGATCCAACAGACCTCATACACAAACATGGAGTCTTGTTCCGGAAGAGTTTTCAAGAAAAAAGGTAGGAGACTGGTCTAGCGAAGAAGACGATAGTATAGCAGATTGATAGAACAGAGCAGGAATGAGAAAGAGCAAATGAGAAAGACAGCGACAGTGGGAATTTAAAGCACTAAATTTCCAGAAAGTGGGGATACTATTTATACTGAAACCCCCGGTACCCCAACGGGGGTGCCTGAAACCATCTGCCCCATGAAAGCAACAGCAACAGCAACAACTAATACAACTCTAGCATTCTTTCTGAATAATAGATTTGTCTCAAAACCCTTAGAACCATAATTGGGTATGTTGATTCGCGCAGGGTAAAATCACCATTATAGTCTCTTTAAAAAAAAAAAAATAAAAAAAAATCATTGCACAGATGCTAGGGGTGCTAAAATGAACTCGCTCAGCTCGGTGATGATGTGACGGCATTTGTTTGTGAAGAAACAAAGCGTGAAAAGTGCCAAAATAGATTCTGTGTCTTATGTGTTCCATAATGTCCCGATCAGAACAAATAATGATGTAAAAATGCAAAACTCTGCCTCATTTTTGACTCGTTCCTTCTCGGGTGATGTTAAACAATCAATAGTAAGTTAATTCTTTGCGTTATGGCCTGTTTTAAGTAGAAGGTTCGGGGAGGTTCCAAAACTTTTGTTTCCAGTTTCTCAGTTTCCCATATTTCGCCCGAAAGGTTCAGCAACCTAGGTTCGGGATCTGAGAACCCCCCCCCCCCCCCCCCCCCCCAAAAAAAAAAAAAATGGTCGAACCTCTCCGAACCTTCCAATCACGACAGCCCAAAAGTATGAGAATTTAGCCGTTTGTTGTTGACAAGGGTTCATTGGGGCCGGGTAGCTCAGTTGGTAAGAGCGTCTTGCTAGTAACCGAAAGGTCGCTGGTTCGAATCCCGGATTGGTCAACGTGTGATCATATTATTTTCCCCTTTACCAATAACTGGCCCGCTGGTGTCAGTATAAATCGGTCCAGTAGTCACCTATATGCGAAAGTGTTGTGTGACTATAATCTACATACAAACAAACAAGGGTTCATTTCGATCTAGGTGCCTGCACTACGAGCACCTGTTCCATTCTATATCAACAGAAACAGCGATCACACCGCTCGGACCAGAAATTATGTGTGTGTGTGTGTGTTTGTGTATGTGTGTGCATAAGCCTATATAATTATATTTGATATATATCTATATATCTATCTATATATATATATATATATATATATATATATATATATATATATATATATATATATATATATATATATATATATATATATATATATATATATATATATATGTGTGTGTGTGTGTGGGTGTGGGTGTGGGTGTGTGTGTGTGGGTGTGTGTGTGTGTGTGTGTGCCTGTGTGTGTAGGAAAATAATAGTTTGTGCGGCACAGTTTATTTTTGTTGTTGTACATGTCTGTCTGCAAGGAATGACGTCAGATATAGATATGCGCTAACGACATATCAAAATCCCGTTGGTTTTTTTTCCTTCTTTCTTTCTTTTATCTTTTTAGCTCTGTATGCTCATTCTCGGAGTGGATCTAGATATTTTCATATTTAGATATGTTAATAACATATATATTTACCAAATAATGAAATATTATCACGATGGAAAGAGCATGAAGGATAAAAAAGTGGGTAGGCTAGTTCCAAAGCAAGACAAGTCGGTAGGCTAGTTCCACAGCAAGGAGTGGTCCTGATTCGGCTCTTTGTAGTCCGCTGGACCCTATAAGCATTGATTATCTATCAATCTATCTATCCGAAGCAAGGTAAGTGCGCGCTTAATACAAAAGCAGAAATTGCAAGAAAGGAAACACGTGTCCCCTGAATGTATCAACGATGACATGTGCATGTAAGCGTGAGGTTGATACAGATTGCCGAGTTGTGAGTCTGTCACTCCCAATTTTGGTGGTCACTGACCTGCCACCCTGTTTCCCAAACTTCATTTCCATCGGACAATATACACTGCCGATATCCGACTTTGACTGTGGCGCTGCATACGTGTGTACCACCTTTCAGCTCAATAGAACTGTTAACCCTATATTGTCTGGTGATGCCCTCAGGCAACATAGCAGTGTAAGGTAGATAACTGTTCATTTAACTATTTTTTAATTATCTGAGTCTTTTCCCTTGAAAGATTATGAACTCTTTTATTGAAGAGGTCCATTCGGCCATTTTCTTCTATACTCAAGTCCTTTTTATACAGATCTCGAAGTTGCTCCACTGTTTTTCTTTCAATCGGAGATCAACAAGCAAACAGGCCTTACACTACATTACTTGGTTATTGCTTTAAGTCCAGCGGACTCTCCCGAGCCAAATCAGGACCAAAAAATCAAGACCACAACTTCGCTGAAAGAGGACCCACCCCTGATCCGCATAAAAGATCTGCCGAAACAACCCTAGTGGTAACACAGAAGGCACTCCACCAGCCGGTCACTTTACAATAAAGACATCCCACGCAGGGGACGCTGAGGCTATACTCTAAATTATCGAACCCCCGTTTACATCAACAAAACACATACATAGAAAATGCCTACATTGCTAAGTAATAACATCATAGGAAGCCCCAGTGACCACCTGGCAGAAAGCGTTCATTATTCCCAAGCTGATCCAACAGACCTCACACACAAATGAGGAGTTTTGTTCCCGAAGAGTTTTCAAGAAAAAAGGTAGGTGACTGGTCTGGCGAAGAAGAACATAGATTGATAGAACAGAGTAGGAATGAGAACGAACAAAGGAGAAAGACAGCGACAGTTGGAATTTAAAGCACTAAATTTTCAGAAATTGGGGACACTATTTATACTGAAACCCCCGGCACCCCCACGGGGGGCCAAAAAAAGCAAATAGACAAGCACACAGACACACTGAGAGACATTCAAGCAGACAGATACAGACAGACATAAGGTAACCTATGCACATAAGCGGGAATGTAACAAATTATAATAAAAGTAATGTCTTCAAAGTTTCAAAACCGATTGCCTTTTCATTTGTTGTCCAAAATCGGCTAGTTTTGACTAAGGGCTGTAGTAAGTGTAGCCTAACCTATATAGATCAAAATTTTGCTCGGCGATTTATGTTCATTATTTGAGTGAATAACAATAGGCAATTCTTTCTACTATTTTAAGATATATTGTAATGTTAGTCTCTTGTGGGAATACAAATTAAAAGTTTCTAGTCTTAAAAAGTGTTACTGTCTCATTGAAATGTAATTTTCAATCACAAAAATGTTCGAAATTTACTTACACAGCATGATTCTACCTTGCCGGTGGTTGTTATGCTCAAATCGTCAGTTTCGTTCCATCTGTGCAACTACTTGCACCTTTCCCTCAAGTTTGTTACCCTTCAATTCAGAAATTATGTTCAAACTTGAAAAGTAGCATGGCGTGATATAAGCTTACTTCTTATTGTATTTCTTGCCTTTGATGTATTGTCAGGATGCTTGCTTTAAAATAAACCTCATTTCAGGAAATCCTGCCCACTTTGATTTTAACCTACCCAAAAACTGAAAATTTAAAATGACCCTGTACTCTTGAAATGTGCAATAAATGGTCGGTCGTCTATCCTTGAAATCTGCACTAAAGAATTGGGGATCTACAGCGTGTGCGGGCGCAGATGGTTGATCAAAGCTTCGAGTTGGGGATTTCAGACAACACTGATCAAAGGTCTTAACTCATACTAAGAAATGGACTATTGGTTTATCTAGTCACACCATTTACAGCCAAACACGCTTACAACGAACACGCTTTCAGCGAACAACGCTTTTATAGAATGAAAAAAAAAATCCTCCCTGTTATTCTTATTTATTACTTGGAACTTTCGGGATAAAGCGAGCACGGTTACAACGTAGTTTCGCTTATACCGAATGCATTTTCTTATCCCAGATACCACATTTCGACGGCTATAACGGAATAAAAGTACGGAAATGACATAAAATCCGCAACAAATCATTCACGTGTCTGTATAAAGACCCAACCATTTAAAGACGACTTTATTTTGCAAAGTAAAAAAAAAAAATAGAAGATGCAATTTTATGATCTGGCAAGAAAATGACAGGCCTGTTTCTTTTTGTTCTCGGCACCCAGGAACATTTTACAAGTAAAGAAAAGTTTACATTTTGTGAAAGTAAACAGACTGAATGTTCAAAATGTATCAGAATAAAGTACATGCGTGTTTATTTTGTGAAAATATACAAGGTTGTTACCAACTTTTTTTTTATTCCAATACACTTAGAAGAAAAAAATATACGGCTCACAACCGACACCATTATCCCTATGTCTGCTTCAGGAGACTAACAGAGAAGCATTCAAGGTCAAGTCCGAACATTCTTTCAAAAAAAAAAAAAAAAAATCGGGTTCTTATTTGAGCTCCCTTTGTTATACCAAAGAACGTACAGCTTGTGAAGCTGTACGTTCTTTGGTTATACGTCATCCTGGGAGCTGACGAGAGTGCACAGGCCACAGTGCGCAGCTGAGACAATAGCCAAGACATCACATTCAATTCTCTGCCCTCTCCTCCCACCTCCCCTTTCTCTTTCTCTCTCTCTCTCTCTCTGTCTGTCTGTCTGTCTTTCTGTCTGTACTACTTGTGAGAGGTACTCGACGAGTCTCGGCTACGCTGCGTGTATACAGACACTGGCAGTTAAGACACACGGCCAGGACTAGTCAAAAGTATTGTTCCACGGATTGTATAAGCTCCACCGGTACCACTGGCTAAAAGGGTCAACTAAACACAGCGCGTAAACTAAAGGCATGCAGTTAATACTCCCCCCCCCCCCCCCCCCCCAAGCCGTCACTGGCTTTAGGTCATTGTGGGCAAGTTTCGATCACGACCAGAGAAAATTGTTTTTTTTATCAGACAACTTTTACTGCAATAATTTAAAGTAGTAAACACTTTTATGATAATACAAGAGGGAGAGAGAGAGAGAGAGAGAGAGAGAGAGAGAGAGAGGGGGAGAGAGAGAGAGAGGGAGAGAGAGAGAGAGAGAGAGAGAGAGAGAGAGAGAGAGAGAGAGAGAGAGAGAGAGAGAGAGAGAGAGAGAGAGAGGGGTAATCAAGAAATCTTTGGCTGCCATAAATGTACTTACATACAAGTATTAAGCTTACTTGAAAACGAGGCAATAGCAACGCGTGTACACACACATAAGCGTCTTGCCCATCCAATACTTGAATATAACTAAGGACAGCATTGTAATAAATGTGTATAGCCATAGCTACTTTCAAACCACAAGTCTGCCTTTCTGGACAACAATCGTTTCTAAATCACATATTTTTGTGTTTGTAATGAAAGTATCACCAAAACAATTTAAAAATCACATGAACTGGAATTTAGTCAGCAAGTCAAAATACTCCCAAGATTCACACTTTGCTTGAAGTTCACAATCACACCCACACTGTTCATAAACCTCATCTGAAGCGATTTGCGCTCAAATACAATAACAGCAAAAATCAAACTGTTCCATTCTATGCCATATGAATAAAGAATGAAATTGAAAACCAACAATTTATTTTTATGGAATGATCCGTAGACTACGTTTCCATGGCAACTGACACTTTTAAAAAAAACAACAACAGATTTCTCAGAAATGAACTCGTACAGCAATAGCAGTTTACCCACTGTATTTCACGAGACTCTGGCTCTGCAATGAATGAACACTTGGGATTTGCGATAAAGACTTAAGATCAAAACCGTCTGAACCACAATCGCGGGACTGCCCATTTTTTCCACAGACGTTGGCGAAAACACGTCCTTCAGCGACAGCTAATCACACGTGCGCGCGTGTGGGCCTAAGCTTGACGTTTTGGATTTCAGCTTCAGCTGTTCAAGAATGGCCCTCCTGATCCCATCTGAGCAGACCAGGGACCGCGCTATATAAATGTGCACACTATTACGCAATACACAGACCAGCAAAGCAGAAGTGGAAAGTGCTCGTCACTCCAGCCCTGCGTCATAGCTGCTTGTCAGGACTGGCGCCCGAGGTTTTCTTAGAGGAACGTCTACTGGCCGAGCCGTTGTTGGTGGCGTTGGCGCTGCTGGCGTTAAGGTTGAAGTTGGATGGCGTGTAGACGCTATGGAGACTGATGACGGAGTCGGAGCCTAAATCGTCCATGCACTGCGATAACTCCGACTCCTCCATCTCCTGATCCTTCTTGACTTTCTCTAGGTAGCCCAGGGCCTTGATGCTCTTGTACTGGTCCGGGATCTCCATCAGCACGTGCAGGGCCAGGATGGCGTCGGGGTTTTTCTGCTTGGCCGTCACCTTGTGGAAGCTGACGAACTGGAAGTTGTCGAACTGTCGGGTGGGCAGGTGGTTGTCAAAGTGCTCCATGGAGTCCCAGGGCCCGTCCCCTACGCCCACCACTACGATGCTCAGCGCCACGTTGGACGCCTCCACAATGGCGGCGGATGTTGGCCCGTACTCCGTCACCTGCACATCACACAACGCGTTACTAGTATCTCGGCCCTCCACAACAACGGCCAAACAGCACCGTTACTCTCAGCAAAGCTAGCTTGGCGCATTGAATGGTCCGAGTGTGGGAACAGCATTTGCGTAGCTGCCCTGTGAATTGTTTGACTTCGTTGGCAGAGAAAATGTCAGCAGCGCTATATATAAGAACGATAAAACAGGTACGGCTATACCTGTAAAAACCCTGTTTGATTTGTACGCAGAAAGCTCAGGCGTTTGACGTGATGACAAAGTACTGTAATCGCTGTGTCAATATAGTACGCGTGTGTGCGCTGTCATTGCCTTCTCTCTGTGGGTTAAAAACAAGGAAAAACCCTTAACAGAGAGACAGACCTGTCCGTCAGCAATGATGACTAGGATATGGTAGGATCCTTTCTGCTTGACAATCTTGATAGCTTCGTTGATGATGGGGGCGAAACTGGTGGGTCCGCCCAACTTCACCGTGGACGCCACGCGGTCGTACTGATTCAGCACATCTAGGAAACCCTGCACATACATACATAACATTACATTACATACATAACTAAGCTTTTTATACAAACACAAGCACGCACACACACACACGCATACATACATACACATACATAAACACATATCACATACATAAACACACATACAGTTACCGCGATGATTATGATGACGATTATGATGACGGTGATGAAGATGTTGACGACGACGATGGAGTTGCTGCTGCTGTTGATTATGATGGCGATGACGACGACGATGATAATAGTAAAGATGAAATAGTAAAGATGATGATGATGGAGAAGATAGTGATGATGGTGATGCTGCTGCAGCTTCTGCACTTGTTGTAGACGTTTTCCTGAAGCAGCGACGGCTATGTAGAAGGTATTTTTTGCGCAGCCGTGACGCTGACTGGTACATTCTGTGAGACGGCGCTGACAGCCCTCACCACTAAACAGTTTATATTCAATGTTTGACCAATGAGAAATCCTTTGCAATGGATCGCATACGCCATTGATTTTAAATTAATGGAGGTCACTGTGGCTTCAAGACTTTTAGATTAAAGAAAAGACTGGTCTATATTTGATCAATTAATCGACAAAGCAAACGTCGTTTACCCAAAATTACTATTATGATAATTGCAAAAATAAACAGAATTTTGTGGGATTCGTATTCTTCGTTCAATTTGTCAGTACGAATCTCGATTCATTTCTTCTCTAAGTCCTCTTCATCCCGTAGAAACCGCCGCTCTTTCCGCCATTTACTTCCAGATCGTTGGTTACAGGCCGTCACCACTGTCAGAAGGCATCTCCTAGAATATACCAGTTAGCGTCACGACTGCGCGGGAGATATCTTCCAGACAGCCGTCACTGCTTCAGAAAACATCTAAATCGGGCTTCCCACGACGACAACGACAACGGCGACGACTACGATAATGATGATGATGATGATGATGATGATGATGATGATGATGATGACGACGACGACGACGACGATGACGACGACGACGTGGTGACGTGGTGGGGTGGGATAAGGGGCTGGCTGCTATCCAACTCTAGTTCTGGAGAAGTAGACTTGCGGGGTGCGGGTGTGAGAGGGTGTTTAATTGTTAGGCAGTTAGGGGGCTAGGGGACGGGGGGAAGGAAGGGTGGGTGGGTGGTCAGTGTTTCTACCTGGCATCCCCTGGGGTCCTGGGTGAAGGAGAAGACGCCCTCTCCACTGGTCTCCTTGTCGGCAAAGCCAAAGGCGGGGATGAAGTTGTCCACGTCAAAGGACTCCAGCGTCCGGCCCATGATGGAGATCACCTTTTGATAGGGATTCAGCACCTGGACAATGACAGTAGGGACCCAGAGGCCTAGTCTAGTCCAGTCTGTGCACGCACGCTTGTCCATTGCACTAACTGTAAACCTCCTGACGCTCATGTAATGTAGACATTCGCGTGCCAGCTACACAAACACGTCCAGCAAAAACTACGTCCTGTCCTTCTCTCCCCCCCCACCCTCTCCCCCTCTCCTCCCTCCCCCCCTCCCCCTAACCTCATGTCCTGGGTGAAGCGAAGCTACTCTGCGGCTGCCGTGCTTTCACTTAAAAGGCAATGCGAATTTGGCCCGCACGGGTGACCAGTAGTACCCACACTCCAATGAGATTACATTACATTACATTACATAATTGTTGCTTTAGGTCCAGCGGACTCTTCCGAGCCAAATCAGGACCGGACAACCCCCAATCCGCATAAAAGATCTGCTGAAACAACCCTAGTGGGAAAACTGAATGCCCTCCACCAGCCAGTCACTTTACAATAAAGACATCCCACGCAGGGGACGGCTGAGGCTTTACCCCGAACCCCCGTTTACAAAAACAAAATAGAATACAAACATCATTATAATTATCAACAAAACACATACATATAAAATGCCTACATTGCTAAATAATAACATCATATGAAGCCCTAGTGACCACCTGGCAGAAAGCGTCCAATATTCCCAAGCTGATCCAACAGACCTCATACACGAACAAGGAGTCTTGTCCCGGAAGAGTTTTCAAGAAAAAAGGTAGATGACTGGTCTAGCGAAGAAGACGATAGTATAGCAGATTGATAGAACAGAGCAGGAATGAGAAAGAGCAAATGAGAAAGACAGCGAAAGTGGGAATTTAAAGCACTAAATTTCCATAAAGTGGGGATACTATTTATACTGAAACCCCGGCACCCCAAACGGGGTTACTGTTGCCGCAGTGAATCGGTCATGCCTACAAAGTCAAGACAGGTTTTCAACTGGGGCTTTAACTTTCCCCTTTATAGGTTAGAACAATCTACAGTGGCAAGATTGCTCATGACCCCAAGGGGTAACTCCAATGAGATGTAAGTGGGTGATACTATTCAGCGTTACATTTGAGCAACAAATGCATTGCATTCACGCAGACTAGGCACGCAAACCTATGCACGTTCTGACGCGCTAGTCCATTTTCACATTCGATAAATCCCACAAACACACGCATGCACACAGACACACAAGCGCTCATAGCAGCAAATCCACATTACACCTCCCCTCCCCTCATCCCCACCCCCAGTATCCGCAAGCATAACGCGCACACTTCACACACACACAAACACACGCACGCACGCACAGCCACTGCTACTAAAATGCATTAAAGCTTTCAGGCACAGCGCGCTCAAAAAAACATTGCATTTAACGAACGAAGAAACGAAATAAAGAAATGAATAAATAAACAAATAATATCTGAATTTCCCAAAGTTTCTGTGCAGTGTTGATACAACAAGAACAACAGCAAGAAGGCCTACCAGACTGTGAAGCGGCTGACAAGTGTTAAACAGCCCAAAGTCTCCACGATCCAAAGCAAGTCTGGCATTTGCCTTACAGAAGAACAAGAAGTCTTGGACAGATGGACAGAGTACTGCTCTGACCTTTACAACCATACACCAAATGGAGACCCATCAGTTCTAGCATGTCCCGAGAGCAGAGAAGAAGAAGAAATCCTCCCAATTCTCCGGGAAGAAGTTGAGGCAGCAGTGCAATCGCTGAAGAAAGGGAAGTCAGCGGGAGTGGACAACATACCAGCGGAACTGCTACAAGCAGGAGGAGAAGCGATGACTGATGCTCTCACCATTATCTGTAACAAGATCTGGCAGAATGGGGAATGGCCTACACCATGGACCCAGTCGCTTGTCATCACTCTTCCCAAAAAAGGTAACCTTCAGGAGTGTGAAAATTACCGCACCATCAGCCTCATCAGCCATCCAGCAAGGTCCTCCTGAAAATAATACTCAACAGGTTGAAACCACAAGCTGAACAAATCATAGCTGAAGAACAAGCAGGATTCATGGCAGGGCGAAGTACCACTGAACAGATTTTCAACCTCAGAATAATCTGTGAGAAATACCTACAGCACCAACAACATCTATATCATGTGTTCATAGACTTCAAGAAGGCATTTGACCGAGTCTGGCATGCAGCTCTATGGGCAACCATGAAAGTGTACAGCATCAGCCCTAAAATTATAGAAGTCATCAAAAGCCTGTATGACAAGGCTACCAATGCAGTCCTCCATAACAGCGTCATCGGGAACTGGTTCAGAACAACAATCGGTGTGCGTCAAGGATGCCTACTCTCTCCAACACTCTTCAACATCTTCCTAGAGCGCATCCATGTCAGATGCTCTTGCAGATCACGAAGGCACAGTCAGCATAGGGGGGCAGAGCAATCTCCAATCTTCGTTTTGCGGATGATATTCATGGATTGGCTGGAGAGGAACAAGAACTTGAACAGCTTGTACAGAGGCTTGACACCACCTCCAAAGCTTATGGAATGGAAATAAGTGCAGAGAAGACCAAATGATGACCAACAACACCAATGGCATCAACACGAACATCAAAGTACAAGGCCAATCCCTCAACACAGTGCACAGCTTCAAATATTTAGGAGCCATTGTGTCAGACAATGGGTCTCGACAGGAAGTCCTCTCCAGGATCGCACAAACAACTGCTGCCCTGACAAAGGTTGAAGCCCATTTGGAAAGACAGAACCATCAGTCTACATTCCAAAGTAAGACTGCTGCGCTCTCTGGTCATCTCCATCTTCCTATATGCTTGCGAAGCATGGACCCTCACAGCAGATCTCCAACGAAGAATACAAAGCATGGAGATGAGGTGCTACAGAAGACTTCTGTGCATTTCCTATACCCAACACATCACCAACGACGAAGTCCGACAGACCATCACACAAGCCATTGGACAACACGATGACCTGCTCACAGTTGTGAAGAAAACGGAAACTCCGATGGTATGGCCACGTCACCAGATCATCAGGCCTTGCAAAGACCATTCTGCAAGGCACAGTGCAAGGAGGTAGAAGAAGGGGGAGACCGAAAAAGAGGTGGAGGACAACATTCGAGAATGGACTGGTTTGACACTGAGCGAAGCCATGAGGGCTGCTGAGGACAGAGAAAGATGGAGTATGCTGGTTAAACGATCATCTGTGGTGCCCCTACGACCTTCGGGTTATGGGACAGGATAGGATAGGATAGGATAGGATTCTGTGCAGTACGGTACCACGTTGCAGTTCTGCCTACAGCAATGTCCCCTGAAGAGATAGGCCTATCTGTACACGCTTCTTCACAATTGCTCCCAAACCCTCTGCTACGCTCACAATACAACCGCAGCTCTCGTCTGCCCAATACGATATATTTTATACAATAATATTAAAATAATAATAATATTGTGATAATAACATAGTCCAGAGAACAGTAACTTTTGGGACGTACATCTGTAACACTGTCAAAATATGACAGCCAGTACCTTCCTGCCACTGACGACCTTGTGTAGACACTGTCCGTTGAAGGTCCTGCGACCTTGCCACTCGTTGGAAGCGGAGAAGTCGACGCCCACGATGAGCTGGCACTTGTCCAGGCCGGCCCGGCGGCAGGCGTCGGCCACGTCCTGGAAGGACGAGAAGTGGTCCTCGAAGGCGAAGAAGGTGCGGCGACTGTGCAGGCCGAAGACGGACAAGATGGAGGTGTTCAGCACCTGCTGCCGCGTCCCCGCCACCGATACGGCACCCGCAAAGACGCTGTCCATGTCCGTGCCCACCTGTAACCGTCAGTTACTACAGTCAATGGTCAGTAACTGCTTCTTCTTATTATTTGGAATATTTTAGGGGCCTAATCTAGACTTTGCTCCAGGCGCTTACATGAATACACAACAACTTTTACTATTTAAAAAAACAAACAACCCCCCCCCCCTCACACTCCACCCCAAGAGGAAAACATATGAACTATTAACAGTAAGCTTATATATAAAAATTAATTACTCTCTCTCACACACGCACGCACGCACACACACACACAAACACATTTTGACACACACTGTAAACATTTTTTTAACACACACACCCACATACACACACTTATACTCCAAGTAGGAATAATCAGTTTAATCAACAATTATTACACAGATAAGGAGAACATTCAAAGTAGCGGACAATAACAACAACAATAACACAAACAACAATATTAACAACAACAATAACACAAACAACCACAGCTGGGAACTTGGGTGTATTCCAACCCCCTTGCAGACGGAAAGGGCTACACAATGCCAACGCAGCACAGCATTGTTATCAGTTAATGGACAACTGAAACAGGAGAAGACGCAAGCCCACAAAACAAGACCTCTTTTTAAAACAAATACGTGTACATCAAGAAATATTGAGAACGCGGATTGCAAATCTGAGCTCAACCCTGACATTCAGACGAAAACACTGTGGCTTGGAAACAAAGAGTGCCTGTAAAATGGTGGAGTTCTGTGCAAGCTCAGATGGCATTTCATTACTGATCTGCATGTGAGCAGCCCTACTAATGAATGAGAGAGAGAGAGAGAGAGAGAGAGAGAGAGAGGCACTCCAACGGGGGTGCTGTGTTTATGTGTGTGTGTGTGTGTGTGTGTGTGTGTGTGTGTGTGTGCAAGCATCAGTAAGAATGTATGATGAATGTAAAAATGTAATAATGTACTTCTTTAATTGTTTCATGATTTTCTGCTACATTCACAGATAATTATATGTTTTAATCGTGTTTCCCGGAAGTGGATTACGTATTCACTTTTTTTACGTTGTTTTTATTTTTTATATTATATTGTGACTATGATGTGGTATGAACAATTAGTGCAATGTTTTGTAATGCCTCAGTTTTGTTCCTCTGCGGTTTTGGTCAATGAAGTGTTCCTACTCGTACTTTCTCTATGCAGGATGCTAGAGGTTAGTGCGTGAGTACCTGCTCTCTGCGCAAAAGCACCTGGCGCTGCCGGGACCTGTTGTACAGCCACACCATGATCATCAGCACCACGTTGGCCACGATGTACATCAAGCACGACAGCAACGACATAGGCTGCTGCTGCTGGTCCTCGACCACGTCATCAGTCTCACTGCCATCAAACAAACAACCAATCGATCCAAATAATTAATAAACCTTATCGAATGATCATCTCTACAACCAGCGCTGTTGTAATTACACACCACTATATTATATCAATGGGGTATAAGATGTGAAGTAGCTTATTATCACTATTGTTAGTGACGCGATGACCACTCATAGTCAACTACAAACCTTTATTAAAGCAGTAAATGTGGGTGACAAGATGACCGCTGAAACTTGAAGTAAAGATAAATCTGAATGAAAAAAAAGGAAGAAAAAATTGCCATTTTGGATCATAGATTCTGTTATCAGCGAAAGCTTTTTTTGTTGACAAAAGGGTCTATGTTCCAAAACAACAAGTGTTTTTCCTCTGTCTTCGATCTTTTTCCTACGTATAACTTCTGCCTCTTTCTCGCTTAAGAGTACACAGAACAGATCTAAACATATACGCTACTGTTTTCCATGAACCTAGCAATTAAGGAAACGTCACATTTCACAGGCTTCGTCCAACGCCAAATACAAGGCTGCCGACTAGGTAGACTGTTGAAAAGTTCACAATTGATTGAAATGGCCTCTGCTGTGTTCTCTGGTACTTTACAAAAGGAACTCCTAAGTATGAAATGGTTTTAGACTGTGCAGTACAGTAGGTTATGACTGAAACCATGGAAGAAGAAGAAGAAGAAGCAGAAGCTGAAGAAGAAGAAGAAGAAGACGAAGAAGAAGAAGAAGAAGAAGAAGAAGAAGAAGAAGAAGAAGAAGAAGAAGAAGAAGAAGAAGAAGAAGAAGAAGAAGAGATTTATGCAAAAGTAATGAGGGGGGGAGTGGGGGGAAGGAGATTAGTAGGAGGAGAGACGCAGGAGGGTGAGAAGTAGTAGAAGAAGAAGAGGTGGGGAAGCTTACAATACAATACAATACAATACAATTTACTTGTATTCATTTCAATGTGAGCAATTACAGTGGTAGCATCAGCACATTCCAAAAACTCGTGACAGTTTATAATAGCAAATGCAACCACCTCAAGATGTCACAGGCAACAAACTTTAAACATTCAAACTTCTCTCTCTCTCTCTCTCTCTCTCTCTCTCTCTCTCTCTCTCTCTCTCTCTTACACACACACACAAAAGAGGAAGGTGTGCGGAGAAATGGAGACGGAAGGAAGAGCGAGAGGAGGGAGGATATAGGGTAGGCGAAGGAAGGGGAGGGGGCAGAAAGAGGAGGTGTATGAGGAAGGAAAAGAAGAGGAAGATTGGAGGCAGAAAAGGGGGAGTACGAATAAGATACACTTTATTACATCGTCCGCGTGCGGAACTTCGTCGTTTTGATGTTATTGCGCCTGGAACGGAAAGGTCCGGTAATCCACCATCTGCGCCGGGCCCCACAGCCGTTCCAGTCCGGTCCGGAAGAGAAAATAATCAAACCAAGTTGTCAAAATAACGATCACTGGGATTGGATACCACTGCCCGTTCTTTCATCCGTAAGAAAACAGCCTGTTACCCCAGCTACCGCTCTCTCATCCATGACAAGGACACAGGTCAGGCCGGTTGTGCTGATGAAGATATAAATTACTGAATGACCGAAACTGGTCTTTAGTCTTTATGCACCAATGCCCACTATCCAGTTCACAGGAAAACAAAAAGAGTCTCATCCATTTTGCTACAACAATGAACGTGGGAATGAACCCGCCCATGAAAACAAGGAAGTAAAAAAGATCTGTTATTGAATCATTGAATAAATGGCAATTAACGTTCTCTATACATTGTTTCTATCTTCGGTGTGCAATGCAGGTCCCGTGTTGTTTTGTTAAAAAAATTAATACCCCCTCACCTCGTCCAGTTTTATTTTCTAGGTTCTATGTGTTAATGCTATGATAGTCATTACTTTTGTTGTTGTTAATCTCCTAACCCAACCCTTCCACAGTTTTTTTTCTTAAAATTGTAGTTTGTTGTTATTGTTATTGCTGCTGCTGTTGTTGCTATTTAAAAAAAAAACAACTCCTGGTCTTTTGACACCATTTCCCACACAAGCTTCCCACCGATGAAAAGAACAAGCGAGACAAAAGAAACACTGATAAGAGAAAATTGGGCTACGGTGAACTGGTTCTGTGTGTAATATTAACTGGCATATACAATAACTGGCATATATAGTAGCTGGCGGAGAGACGTGGGATTTTGACACTGAGCACTGAAGCAATATTAACAGTCGGACTGAACACCCTGCACTGGCAAAATGGGAAAGTTAAAGGCGCAGCAGCTTTATGAGAACATCAACAAACGTTAACCGAACACCACCTTTTATGGAACAACCGTCCAGACGCAGTTTAGAGAGTCAAAGCAGAAGGAGACAGTCGTTTTGCAAGACAGTCGGCAAACCAGATTGGCGTCAATAGGAAATAAATAGCCTAAGGTAATGTAAATCGGTACTTTGCTAAACTGCGAGTGTGGGTGTGCGGAGAACGGAAAGGCAACCAGGAAACAACGGGTCTCGGGAAACAGTGCGGAAACAGGCAGGGCGGAAAGGAAAACCATTTTGGCAGTCCGTGCGGAAAGGAGGAAACAGCAATGCCAAACAAATGGCGTGGGAAAGTAAGACCGCGAGTTTTAATGTCGAGATATGTACAGAGGACGGGCCAAGGGAGACGACGCTATGGGCCGCAATCTGTGGCCATGCCAAGCTCGGGCAGTAAATGGAAGCCCCATCTTGCTCCAATTGACACAGACAGATCAATAGTTGTACAGAAAGACTGGGTAGCGTATGTTGCACTTTTCTTCTTCTTCCTCCCCTCCACCCCCACCCTCCATTACCTTCTCCCTCCACCCCCCCCCAAAACCCTTTCCAATAGGACGTTCAAGTGCTCGGAGAAGTAATTTAGCCCAAAGGCCGTGCCGACAGGGTGTCGTCCACAATGACCATAAATATTTTACTCCGCCCTCACTGCAGAACCTGAACGTTGAGGCAATAGGACGTTAAACCCCTGTTCATTACTGCACAACTATAGACTGCGCTAGCGTCTGCTCGTAATGGGTGGGTATAAACATGTGAAGGGAACAATTGGAACTAAAACATTCATGATTCGGCAGGCTGGTGTAGCATGATAATTCACTAGCTGATGTTGTTAACCTGACGTGCGAACGACTTTGCTTCCATTCTCCGCGGTGAAGATCTATATCTCACAGGATTCGTCTGTTTGTAATGACGTTGTATACGGTGTTACACCTCCCCAAGTACCTCACTAGTGTTCGCAGTGTACTCGAATGTCATGTAAAAACATTCAGCCTGTACAGGCAGTGGTTCAAGGCCTGGAGCAAACACACACGGTACACACACATACACACACATACACAACAAATACACTGTGCCCCTACTCCTTCCGATGAGAGTATAAACCGAGGTCTAGTCTGTGCATGCATGCACTCCATAGCCTGGACTTTAAAGATCCTGACGCTCATGTCCTAGACGAGTGAGTGGCGGTTACACAAACACACCCAGCACGCACTAGGTCCCCTCCCCCATCTAGTGTGTACATCATTTACTTCAGTTCCTTGAAGTTGGTCACCTTCCAGAAGAAGAAGAAGAAGAGGAAGAAGAAGAAGAAGAAGAAGAAGAAGAAGAAGAAGAAGACACTACCCTCAATAATTCAAATAAACGCGTACAATCCCTCTTCTATTCCCCCCCCCTCTCTATCTCCCCCTTCCCCCTCCACCCAAACACTACATTTACAACCAAAAAAACTGTTCCGCACAAAAAAACTACTATTTTCCTACAAACACACACACACACGCACACACACCCACACACACACACACACACACACACACACAATTTCTGGTCCGAACGCTGTGATCACAGTTTCTGTTGATATAGAATGGAAACAACACGTGCTAGTAGCGCAATGAACCTATGCCAACAACAAACGGCAAAATTATCAAAATTTTAGTAAAATCTGGGTAAGCGCCGCAGCAACACAACACTAGTCAATAGTCAGACAAGTTCTATTGAATCCCGCACTGAGCATGCCACAATAGCGTTGGCATTAGCGGTTTACAAAACCTCCGCTTCATGGAAGTGATTCTTTTAAAAGGGATGGAATCGCAGCCCTTGGTTCAAATGGCTGCCAGGCTGAAGCAGAGAGCGCACCCACGTAAGGTCGGTCGGTCGGTCGGTCGCTAGGAGCGTTAAACCCCAATTCATCCTGAGTCCTCTAATACGCAGCGTGACGTCTCGACCTCACCCTTTCCAGATCAATCACTTATCACCCTCCACCCGTAATCACAGCTCTACCACCGCTGAACTCCACTCTAACTCTCTAGCTAAAAGAAGCAAGCTCCAGCAGCAGTAGACAAAGTGGCGTAACGTATCCAGTTAACACTCTTTCAAGCGCCAGTAAAGTCAGCACTTTTGTTTGGGGATTTGACCCAAAAAAATTGTTTTTTGTCACTCAGGCGAATACAATGTGCCTTTCCAGCAAAAGCGCGGCATCCACAAACAACAGCGTTGTCCAGGGACGAGGGGGAATATAAGACCCATGTAGTTTTTTGGGTTTTTTTGCTATCGGGAACTCACCCCGTCCAGAACATCATTATCATCAAGGTTTAAAGGTCCGTGCGGTGGAATGCATGCGTGCACAGACTAGACCCTCTCATCAGAAAGAGTAGTGGCAGTGCCCTGCCCTGCCTAAGCATCAAGGTGATGTGGTCGGTACGCTAGGCGGGCACCCTAAAAGGCACGAACGGCTGTGACATCCTTAAAGTTCCTAGTATCTTAGTTGGGCTGGGAGCGACTGGGAGCATTCTGATTGGTCGACGCATTACAAAATTCGACGCATGCGCACAGTGCTATCGTAGTCTTAGTAAGGATTAGGGTTAGGGTTAGAGTTAGGGAAAGGGGTTAGGGTTAGAGTTAGGGTTACGACGCCTAAGAACATCGTGAAAAAGCCGGCCCGACATGACTTGGCGCAGGCGCACAGGCGCCCGGATAAAGTAAGGATACCCGGAACATTGAGGATGTGACACCGCGGTCGGGCAATGCTTAGACGCCATTTCAGCACTCGGGCTACAGCGGTTCCTTCCTGCATGCTATCCTATCCTATCCTATCCCATAACTCGGAGGTCGTTGGGGCACCACAGATGATCGTTTAACCAGCGTACTCCTCCTTTCTCTGTCCTCAGCAACCTTCATGGCTTCGCTCAGTGTCAAGCCAGTCCATTCTCGAATGTTGTCCTCCCACCTCTTTTTCTGTCTTTCCCTTCTTCTGTCCCCTTGCACCGTGCCTTGCAGAACGGTCTTTGCAAGGCCTGATGATCTGGTGACGTGACCATATCATAGAAGTTTACGTTTTTTCACCACTGTGAGCAGGTCATCGTGTGTTGTCCAATGGTTTGTGTGATGGTCTGTCGGACTTCGTCGTTGGTGATGTGCTGGGTATAGGAAATGCCCAGAAGTCTTCTGTAGTACCTCATCTCCATGCTTTGTATTCTTCTTGTAGATCTACTGTGAGGGTCCATGTTTTGCAAGCGTATAGGAAGATGGAGATGACAAGGGAGCGCAGCAGCTTTACCTTGGAATGTACTGATGGTCTTGTCTTTACAAATGGGCTTCAACCTTGCCATGGCAGCAGTTGTTTGTGTGATCCTGGAGAGGACTTCCTGTCTGGACCCATTGTCTGAAACAATGGCTCCAGCATTGCATGTATCCTGCATGCTATATAATAACAAATGTAAAATATTAACCGAGAGTTACCATATGAATTTCAATGGCTCTTGCCAATCCCCACATATTTTAATCTATCGTTCTCCTCCAGAACCTGGAATCAATACTGTGGTACTGAGGTAGGATGATCCTCTATGGACTTTTCTCAGCAGACTTATTAGGAATGTGACCACAATGGCAATTTAGCACGACCTTTGGACTAGCATAAACTGAGTATGGGTCTTTGTTGTGAGCGTGGGGTCTACGAAGACGGTCTCTACGAGACCAAAGCCAATGAATGTGGCAATGGTGATTCCTGTAGGTGCACATGTAAGTCTCCTAGTTTTCTAAAAGGGTCATATATACGTCGCCTAATTAAAGTACTGATGGAGAATTGAGTGTGGCGAAAATCGTGACCTACTATTTCACTTTCCGTAATGTGACCTGTAACGTTTTTAGACTAGAGGATTTCCGTAATGCGACCGTGAACTTCTTAGACTAGAGGTACTGAGTTACGGGGTCATGGGCAGATCACTTGACTTAACGAAACAAAACGATTCAAAGACTTTACAGCCTATACCCTAGCTTCAAGATGAAATGTGGCTATGTTCACGTTAGAATACAAAACAGTCAAAAAAGCAACAATCTGACCAGTATGGCGATTCTCCATAATTCTAGATGGGGAACGAAAAGCAGAAGAACCATCTGCCCTCAGCCCCTCCCCCCCACACCCCCAACCCCATAAACCCTCCATCACGCAATCACAGAGCACCATGGGATTTGCCATAGGTTTGACGACATGGATGTACAGTTTTATATGCCGCTAGGTCTACCACCCTATAACGACAGCTGCACGCCGAGCATCGCAAGTAGGCCTCCCCACTACCAGAAGCCTAAACCTAAATAAACTGTTTTGGTGGGTTTTGATACTCGTGCTTTCTGAATGAATGGATAGTCCGACGGTGGGCTGCCTGTTCTGGCAGCGCGATTGCAGAGGCCACGACCTGCGTCTTTCCAATTAATATGGTGTCAAAGATCTCGTCTGGACGGACGCCCAGTGACGGTAAGACTAGGGCGTAGCTGTACCCTTGAGAGCAGTGCTCCCTGAAGAGGAAACTGGACATAAGACAAACGACTATAAGCGAAACGTTATAAGGCTCTTGGTGAGGCATACAGCCTAATATCAACCTTCACAGGCACTTGTATAATACACTCCATTGGCAATCATTCCGTATACAGCAATAATTAAAGACAAGTGGAGCTGGCCTGGTGTCTCAGCTACGATAGGCAAGTTAAGATTACGGGAAATAGATGTAGCTCCATGATAGGATGCTGGGTAGCGCTGAGCACATACTATACTCCCCTTCCTCTTCTCCCCCCCCCCCACTCCTCCACTCCCGTCCGCCCACCCACCCCCCCAAAAAAAAAGTTTAGTGAAGAGGAATATTTCTATTGAAGTGTTGATACAGAAAAGGAAAGAACCAATCTGCCCCGAGCAGTTACAAAACATCGTTGTCTTCCTGTGTCTAGCTGCGTGCAACTTTCACAGTGAAGTTCCCAGCACCAGATCATTTAATTTTCATTTCTCATATAGACGATATACAGAGTTAGTTAATTGTTCATTGTTTACATGGTCCAGCGGACTGCAAAGTGCCGAATCAGGACCACAAAAAGAGAATAATCTTGACTGCAACTTGTGTCACCGGTTTCACAGTAGCGGTCAGTGTCGTCTGGCAACGTCTACATAATTATATAGGTTTCCTTGGTCAAATTATGTGTAGAGTCAAAATCAGGACAATTATGACGGCTTGTGGTGCGAGGAACAATCACAGACAACAAGGGAAGGAAGTGCGATTGAGGGGAGCTAACAAAAAAGACGGGAAATAATAAGAATAATCACAGTATCTACGCCTCAATAACGATGTAAAGAGCCTCTTACTGCAATTTTCGCTCCCCTTCCCTTCCTTTCACTCATAATACTCTTTGTCCAGGCACACAAGACGATATTTGCTTACACTACACTACGTCTGCTCTTTCCTCTGAAAAAATATCAGCTGAGAGAAATGTAAGAAACAGTTACTACTACTACTTCTACTACTACTACTACTACTACTACTTCTACTACTACTACTAAATTATTATTATTATTATGCAGGATGCTAACACGCGCTTTTTCTTCAACCGAACTGATAGCGCGGCGACCTGAAAAGATCTTTATTACAGAGGGCGGAAGAGAAATCCAAATTTTAAAAATACATTTTTGGAAATTAAGATTGCATCCAATACCATTATTGGCGGGAAGAAGGAAACCGGTCTACATGAAGAAAACCGTCGGTGACCTCAAAAGTCTCAGGAGCAAGTTCGTCCCCTGCGGGGTTCGACCCCGCGACCTTTGGCATAGGAAACCAGCGCTCTATCAACTGTACCACCAGTTCGCAACTAAAACTGTGAAATACTCGCCCTTCGGTTTATAGACAAAAAGGGAGGAAAGTAATGTTACGGCAACGAAGTCATGAAAATGTGCGCCAGCTCGAAACCTAACGATAGTGGATAAATAATGTGGAGCCGGAGATGTGTCGCGAACAGTAAATGAGTTGTTAAAAGACTATAACAATTACAGGCGCTGAACTACAAACATGCATTTGTATGTCGTAATTAACAGTGGGAAGAACTGTCAACTCAAATTAAAACTGGAAAAATACCACTGCAGGGTTAGACCTAAGTAAGTACACGCGCTAAAAATATGAACTTTTTGTGAGTGTTGTAATTCATGGCGAAAAGAACTGGCAAATCAATGCAATGAAAACTGGAAAGACAAAACAAATTCAGGTTACACTGTAAAAAGGTAAAGGTAGTCCCATAGCCATGTGGCCGTAGGGGAGCGTGAAGTTGGAGATCACACTTATCTTGGGCCAGCGTAATGAGGGTGATGCCCATCTCTCTCCCTCGCTGCTTTACCTTCCCCACCCTTAAGAGAGTAGGTACTCAATCACAGTTGAGTCAACTGGCGGCGTTGTTATTTGTCGCTTCACGTTTTGCGGTCACTCATCCAAGTGCTAACCGCACTGGACGGTGCTTAACTTGCGACACAGTAGCGAGTGCTCCAACCACTGCGCTATCCGACACTGTATTGTGCCTTTAACCTAATCTACTTGATCTATCGCAACGGAAAAGAGGAAATTTAATTATTCTACTTATTAAAGACAAATCACAACCCCAAAAAGCCCTTGAAGAGCGCAAATGATGGCACTGCACCAAGCGCGTCTTCCTCTTCCTCTTCATCATCGTCGTCAACCTCATCAACACCATTATCATAAGCAACATCGTGGTAATCAGTCATTTAACCGGTTCATTGTCGTAAATCACTATCCTATCCTATCCCTTAAATCACTGCGAACACAGAAAAGCCGTTTGCAGTATCTTCCCTTCAATAGCTAAACGGTTGTTGGGATAGCTCCTTGGTTCAGTGCACAAACCTTGTGTGCGTGTGTGTGTGTGTGTAGGTGGGTGTGTGTGTGTGTGTGTGTGTGTGTGTGTGTTTTGGGTGATTCCAGACTTCAGCACACTATTTTGTCCATGTGTATATTAGTGGCCAGCGCCTTGAGAAGCTCTACAAGCATGTAAGTGCGCTATGTAAGATCAATCTCCCCTTTTAGACTCAAAGCAGTGCGACATTATTCTAGTACTAGGTTGCACTGGAGCTGACTGTCAAATGGGATTTGTGGTAATGAGAAATGCCTAAAGACGTTGGGGGTGTTGCCAGCATAAAGTCAATTTGTTTTATAGACTGCAGTTTTGATGCACCGCTTTTATTATTGGCTGCCCATTCATCATTTTTGGCTTGCTCTAACCTTTGCCGCTGCCAGCTGATGATAAAACGGTCTTTCATGCAATGAGTCGCCTGTCACAGCGGTTATTTGTCCTAGGATTAACTTCGCAGTCTTCACTGATGAAGGAAGAAGAAGAGGGAGAAGAAGAGGAAGAAGAAGAGGAAGAAGATTGGCCTGGTTATTACAGGGTGAAGAAGAAGATGACGACGATGATGGCGACGACGATGATGGCGACAACGATGATGGCAACGACGATGATTACAAGGCTACTGCTAATCTGCTGATGGTGATGACGCTGCGGTTTCTGATGATGATAATGGTCATGACTACAATGACGGCAATTTACTCAGAAAAATCAACTCTAATGCGATGTTAATTTAAAAATCTTCGATTCAGTTCAGCACTCTACTTGGGTTTTAAATACGTTTGAAACCAAGCCACTTCGTCCTTCTGAAGCCGATACTGCCACCACATTGCAATGACACGGGATTGTACACAATTTTTTTGCTTTCGGTTGGAAAGTATGGAATGGAAGGTTTACTTCTTATTGAATTCCAACGAAGAAACTCATGTGCCCAGAAAAAAAATGTACTTCAGAAACCTCTTTCCCTTATTCGTAATTACATTAGATTCATAAGGCTATGCATTAAGCACGTTTAATTCTTTCATCACTTAGTTGGTCGTTTACGTCTAATATTATAAGTTATTACGTGAGCTCAGTACGACCTAATATTACAATGTTATAATGGAAATTTTAGTTTTTCCCTTTCATGATTAAAAAAACAAACAAACAAAAATTTCTAAAAAAAATCATAGCTTGTGGGGAAAAAAGAGTATAGTCTTAATTCAGAAATGGGAGGTAAATTGTTTTTTTTGTTTTGTTTTTAGTTACCTAGAGTTATGCGGGAGGACATCATCAGAGCATGTCGTCTCAGAACACTATGAAAGCTACCTGGCCTGAGCTACAAGCTTTTCTTCTGGAAAGGAAGGTGGTGGTTGTAGGGCGGTGCGAGGCCGAACTAGCGGAGCCAGCCAGGATTCCAAATGAAATAAACCTTTCGGTTGATTCCGTATGGTTGCATTCAGGACAGAGCAGAAATTATAGGCAAGAAACTGTGTTCGTTTGCATAGAATGTCCGCCCAAAGTAGGACACCTCTGGGCGCAACATGCGGGCAAGCCGGCCAAAGTTGTTTCCCCTCATACACAGTATTTCCGAGCATGGTCTAATCTGGGGCCGTATGCATGAAAAAGGAATAGAGGTTACTCCGGAATATGCAGCTATTCCAGAATTGCTGACCACTATTTTGTATCCATGAAAACGTAATTGCGTATTCTTTTTTCTTATTCCGGTATAAAGTTATACCGTTCTTTCAGTCGGGAAAAATTTCTTATTCCTATTTCCGTCCCTGAAACAAAATGGCCGCTGGTATTGTGTATCGGCAAAATCGCAGACGACAATCCGCCAGAAATCACATTTTTGGTGATCGAATTCACCCCTTCGAAAAGTTTGATGATGTGGAACTGTACGAAAAATTCAGATTCAGGAGGAACGACATTATAGACCTAACGGACAAAATGTATGATGACATACAAATCGTAAATCAGCACGGGTCTTCGCCACTACAAGTTCGTTCGTTCGTTAAATAAATTAATGTCCCCAGACATGTGAGCGTATAAGCGACAGTAAATATTATATTAAAAGTTTATTAATATGTAGCTAAAAATATTCTGAGGCCACTTCCTTTTAGGGCTACATTAAAATCAATTACAAAAATCAGGGAATGGACAGTCAATCATTTCAAATACACAAGTTGTTGTTGTTGTTTGTAGATTATAGTCACACGACACTTTCGCATATAGGTGACTACTGGACCGATTTATACTGACACCAGCGGGCCAGTTGTTGGTAAAGGGGAAAATAATATGATCACACGTTGACCAATCCGGGATTCGAACCAGCGACCTTTCGGTTACTAGCAAGACGCTCTTACCAACTGAGCTACCCGGCCCCAATACACAAGTTCAAAGCACTTTGCTTTTATGCTAGTGGCACGATGCTCTGTGGGACATGACGCATGCGCGGTAGCCGGAATCCCCCTTGTCCTAAATATAGCACATTTCGTTATACCTACTCCGCTGGAGTGCGTCATGCAAACCAATTTGTGCTGAAAAATAATCTGGAATAGCTACACCGGTTTAGCCGATATTCTATTTTGCGTGCATATGGCCCCAGGTGATGGAATGTCCGATATTGTACCGGATTGTATACAGGGTGGTGGAAAAGTAACTCCCTATCGAAAGCTGCTGATAACGTTTGCAAACAGTAGTGCATTTGCATCAAACGAAACTGTGTTAGAATTACATTGCTGGTCTCTGGTTTTATCTCACAGGGGGTCAAAGCAGCCCGTCACCTCAAACTGCGTGAGCGAGCTTACGAAGTGCCGATAGTCCGTGGTGTTATTTTCAGACGATTACAGAAACTCGTGGACAATGCTGGTGCTAACGCTAAATGTTAACACTGCAGATAATTTGGTCTAGTCTACGGTTCACAGTAACCTTCTGTTCCACTACCATCGACCGATATTTAGTACCTTTATTAGCCCTTCGCAACAGGGAGTTGTGTTTTGAAACATCCTGTAGTTCGTTGAGATGACCAGGACCATTTCTAGAGTCATTAGTAAGGCACAGCGCACAGCTGAGAGTCGCCCAGATTTACGTTTGTCTCTGTGAGGAGTTCTCGACGAGTCTCAGCTACGCTGTTTTGATTTATAGTGTTAGTTAGTTATTCATTGCTTACAGGGTCCAGCGGACCGCAAAGAGCCAACTCAGGACCACAAAATCAAAACTACAACTTCGCTGAAAGAGGGTTCACCCCTGATCCGCATAAAAGATCTGCCGAAACAACCCTAGTGGTTACATTGAAGGCACTCCACCAGCCAGTCACTTTACAATAAAGATATCCCACGCAAGGGACGTTGAGGCTATATGTACTCTAATTTATCGAACCCCCGTTTACAAAAACAAAATAGAATACAAACATCATTATAAAATATCAACAAAACTCATACATATAAAATGCCTACATTGTCAAATAATAACATCATAGGAAGCCCCAGTGACCTTTTGGCAGAAATCGTCCAATATTCCCAAGCTGATCCAACAGACCTCACACACAAATGAGGAGTTTTGTCCCAGAAGAGTTTTCAAGAAAAAAAGGTAGGTGATTTGTCTAGCGAAGAAGAAGATAGTATAGTAGATTGATAGAACAGAGTAGGAATGAGAAAGAACTAAGGAGAAAGACAGCGACAGTGGGAATTTAAAGCACTGAATTTCCAGAAAGCGGGGATACTATTTATACTGAAAGCCCCGGCAACCCCACGGGGGCATGGAGTTATATGGGATACGACCCGCCTGTAGGTGCGCAGGAATAAGTAATAGCATGGTGCACGGCAGCTCCCGTGCCATCGAACATCGCAGTTCAGGGAACAGTTTTAGCCCGTTATTGTTAACGCTAGAGTGTTGGTCTGGCAGTTAGAATAGACTTTCTGCGTCTTGATGTCACATCCCGATTCCTCCTTCGGATGAGAGTATAAACCGAGGTGTAGTCCGTGATCGCGTACCATCGCACGGGTTTTTAAAGATCCTGACGCTCCTGTCCCAGGCCGATGAGTGCCGGCTACACAAATACACTCAGCCAGCTCTAGGCCCCTTCTCAACCCCATCCCCGGTCGCCCAGGATTGTGCTCAGTCATTATCTGAGGCGTCAGACCATGCGCCCAAAGGCTGCGAGTTGGTGCCTCGGGCGACTGGCGTTAGATCCTGTATCGGTCAGTGCCTTGAATAACTCTCGAGCTAGAACAGTGCTTTACACAAAAATAATAACAAGATACAAATAAATCAATACATATAGTGGCCGCGCAGCTAATATAAAAAAAACCTAAACACTCACTCCAATGACTACTTCATCAGCTCACAACTTCGCACCCATGTTCCAGGCGCTGTGAGACAGCTATTATACCTTGTAGTGAACGCGTGCATTGCCAATCATATGGCCACATAATAGTCGAATTTTTGTTTTGGCAGGCGGTGATGACATAACACCTCCACAGGGGCAACCAGGCAGCAGCTTTTGTTTAACGACCATTATAGGGAATCCTCAGCGGACTACGGGAATAATGGCGCTGCAATGTTAGCCTATGTTTTGACCCCATGACAGAACGCTTTAAAAATAAAATAATAATAAATAAATAAATCGGCGTGATTCCATCTTGGGGCGGGGGAATCGAGGAAGGGGAGGGGGGAATGGAAGCGAGTGTGAAACAGGGGTAAGAGGGGGAGGGGGTAGTGTGGGTGTTGAGTAATTCTTTTTTCTTTTAAAAGGAGATAGAAAACAACCTATCCTATCCTATCCTGTCCCGTAACCCGGAGGTCGTAGGCGCACCACAGATGATCGTTTAACCAGTATACTCCATCTTGCTCTGTCCTCAGCAGCCCTGATGGCTTCGCTCAGTGTCAAGCCAGTCCATTCTCGAATGTTGTCCTCCCACCTCTTTTTCGGTCTCCCTCTTCTTCTACCTCCTTGCACTGTGCCTTGCAGAATGGTCTTTGCAAGGCCTGATGATCTGGTGACGTGGCCATACCATCGGAGTTTCCGTTTCTTCACCACTGTGTGCAGGTCATCGTGTTGTCCAATGGCTTGTGTGATGGTCTGTCGGACTTCGTCGTTGGTGATGTGTTGGGTATAGGAAATGCCCAGAAGTCTTCTGTAGCACCTCATCTCCATGCTTTGTATTCTTCGTTGGAGATCTGCTGTGAGGATCCATGCTTCGCAAGCATATAGGAAGATGGAGACGACAAGGGAGCGCAGCAGTCTTACTTTGGAATGTAGACTGATGGTCCTGTCTTTCCAAATGGGCTTCAGGGCAGCAGTTGTTTGTGCGATCCTGGAGAGAACATCCTGTCGGGACCCATTGTCTGACACAATGGCTCCCCAAAACAACAAACTATTTAAATTGCGCTAAAAGGTCGTTATACAACAAATTACTTGAACTGTGCCAGAAGGTCGTTAATAAACGTAAGCATCATGCCATTTATACATGTACTAAATCGTGTCTGCGATATCTCTGCTGTCGTTGTAGGGAATTAAACAAAAACAATATCCCGAGCTACAACGCTTGTGTTGATAACATCCACATCCATTGTTTGTGAGTGCATTTGTGTTGTGATGACTTACATGTCTGGATCTTGCAATATAAAGGCGAATCTGACATTAAAACTTCCCACTGGTGATTGTGGGTCTTACTGTATCCTCTATGAATATTTCATTTTTCACACACACACACACACACACACACACACACACACACACACGCACACCCACACACACCTACACACCCACATACACACACACCCACCCACAGTCACACACACAATTGTGTTGTCATCAAGCGGGAGTATACTGCTTGTTTACATGTATCCCCCAACGACCAAAAGGAACGAACTAACTTTTGGTCTGTCTGTCGGTCGGTCTGCTCATCTGTTTGCCGTCGATCCGTTGGAAGAAATATCTCACGAACTACTAAACGAATTTTGACCAAATTTCATTAGAGCATTAACTAAGTAAGTGGACTGCTTCCCGTGCCATCATATTTGCTCTACCGCAAAGGTCAAGGTCACTGGAGACATTTTGTATCTAAACACGTTTTGCTTAATATATGAAAAACAGCTAAAGCGATTTTGTTGGATGTTGGTATACGAGTACTTCCAAGCATGGACCATACTTTCGTAACAGCCTGGTTGCACCGAAAGGATTTTTTTTTTCAAAATCACTTTTTGCCTTATCTCAAGAATAATTGACCATCATTTTTTCCTTTGTGGATACTTTATTCACTGCTGATTACGTTCTTTCATACGCATTTGAGCGAGCGTTGTGGCCAAGTGGGCTAAGGCGGGGACTAACTTGCCTTGTCCACAGGCCAGAAACCAATGGCGCCTGACAGGTGTGGGTTCGATCCAGCATCTGGGCGTTATGTTTCTCCGAATATTATTTACTTTCGACTCGGGCAACGTCTCGGAGGTTTTCTCCGGGTACTCCGGTTTGCTCCCCCAGCAAATTTTCAAAATCACAACTATATGTTAGGTAGGTTGGGTTTGGGCGCGCCACAGGCTGCGACTACGCTTTCCCCAGGGGAGGCGGCCCAGAATTTCCCTATGGAAAAAGGGACAATAAGGTAAATAAAAATAAAATAAAATAAAATAATAAAGCATTTGTATTTTTTTCAAAGGCCAAGGTCATAGAGCTCAACCATTTTCTAAACGCGTTGTGCACTGTCTATAAACATCTAAACATTGGCTGACCCGATTTTAATTTTTTTTTCTTCTTGCAGATAGTTCAGATGGTGGCCTATTATTCCACGTTTTCCTTTTGCTTCCTTATGATAAACCCCACAACACCGCTAACAAAGTCAACACTTTTGAACAGGTTTATTTGTCGGCAATGTGTGTGTGTGCGTGTCTTTAAATACATCTGAATGGCTCGCAATCTTATTTACAAGTTTGCAACGAGTCACCTCACAGGTCAAATTATTGGTTGCAAAATTAAGGGAATAAATCATCTTCTACCATAAACGCTTTGGTTTAGGTTGGAAATATCAGTTCTACATGCAGAACAACGTCACAAGTATACACTATGGAACATCGCCGCCATCGGAAGTGTTCAGTTATATTAATCTTTACTAGTCTTTCACAAATGTCGAGAGAAAAACTCAAATGAAAATAGCCAATAACTGATTAGTTAGTTAGTTATTCATTGCTTACAGGGTCCAGGGACTGCAAAGAGCCGAATCAGGACCACAAAATCAAGACCACAACTTCGCTGATAGAGGACTCACCCCTGATCCGTATAAAAGACCTGCCGAAACAAACCCAGTGGTAACACTGAAGGCACTCCACCACCCGGTCACTTTACAATAAAGACATCCCACGCAAGGGACGCTGAGGCTATACTCTAATTTATCAAACCCATGTTTACAAAAACAAAATAGAATACAAATATCATTAATTATAAAATACCAACAAAACACATACATATAAAATGCCTACATTGCTAAATAATAATATCATAGGAAGCCCAAGTAACCATTTGGCAGAAAGCGTCCAATATTCCCAAGCTGATACAACAGACCTCAAACACAAATGAGGAGTTTTGTCCCGGAAGAGTATCAAGAACAAAAGGTAGATGACTGGTCTAGCGAAGAAAAAGATAGTGTAGTAGATTGATAGAACTGAGTAGGAATGAGAAAGAACAAATGAAAAAGACAGCGACAGTGGGAATTTAAAGCACTAAATTTCCAGAAAGTGGGGATACTATTTATACAGAAACACCCGGCACCCCAGGGGGTGGGGGGGGGGGGAGAGTTGTTCATGTGGGAACGAGTTCTGATTTGATTTCATGTATGATCAGAAATTCATGCAAGTGTCCCTCATGAAAATATATTATCACAAAGCCACAGTATGGTACTTTCCTGATGCACGCAAACAAACAAACGAACAACACCAAGTAAATAATGCCCAAGAAAGGTAATCTAACTGAAATGAAGATTTTTAGATTAATAATGGCCGTTTGAAACAGCTAGCTATTATCGGACATGACATCTAACTATAGCTTGTGCCTGTTTTTTCATGGACCGTGTGTGAGGGAGATTACTGATGCTTGATATCAACAGATTAGGGCACAAGCCACAACATTGCTCTAAATCGTTTAGGCCGGTTGAGATCCGATTTTTCTGCTTGAGATTTCGCAAGCGCGCAGTCAATAAAACTGGACTTGATAAGCCATTATTGTCACCCAGGGCTATAGGAAGAAATGAAACACACAAAAGGCAACAACAGTGACCACTGGTTATTATGAGGGACGTTCTTGTGAGATGCCTGATGTTCAGTATAGGTTCCATTGATCATCGATTTGCTCTGTTATCGCAAACTATCAACCACTCTCGCGCAGTGAAGTTTCTTGCGTAAAGGCGGAAATTTATCACGTATACTACTGATAACAAAACATTCAGCTCAGGCAATTGGAGTCGGGAGTGGGACAGAGGAAGAAGGATGTGAGACGGGAGGGTTGGAAAGGGGTAAGAGGGGGTTGTGGTGGTGGTGGGGGGGGGTGTTGGGTGGCCGGGAAGGGGAAACTCCGATATGTTTTAAACGATATGGTGTTATGTGTGTGCGTGTGTGGAAGGGAGAGAGAGAAAGAGAGAGAAGAAGTAGTAGTAGTATATTTTATTAACGTCTGCTAAAACCAAAGGTCATTCGAGACGACATGAAGAAGAAGAAGAAGAAGAAGAAGAAGAAGAAGAAGAAGAAGAAGAAGAAGAAGAAGAAGAAGAAGAAGAAGAAGAAGAAGAAGAAGAAGCATTCGGCCGATTCCGATCAATCTTCCTATCAAGTTGACTTTTTCGGTTACTCCCCCCTCCCCTCTCCCCAATCCTACCGTTCCCACCCCCCACCTCCCCCATCACCTTTCCCTTTCTTTTCCGTAACAAAGGACTATGATAGCGCCAACCTACAATAACCCACTTCCTTCTACCATCCCTCCCCCCTCCTCTCCGCCCTAATTTCAGCTCCCAATAGGTTATTTATTTTATGTAACACAAAACTGACATATACGTAACTTCAGCTCAGCTCGTTTTATAATATGACATTTTTACCACGTGCAGTTTTTTTAATATACTTTTTTTTTTTTTAATAATAACGATTACCTCAAAAACTGTAGCATAATTTATTAATTTGGCTGACGAAGTTGTACACACTTAACAAGAGTTAAGAGAAGGAGTGTGATGGTGATGGTGCATCGATCAGCCCTGACACAAATAGTTGGACTAAGATATAGAGAAGACGCGTGCCTGAGTGAAAGGTTTCAATTTTTAACACTAGATCGGAAACACTCGACAGCTGACATACTTTTCCTTTGTAGTATTCAATAGACTATACATGTATATCTCATCGTATGCAAAAGAAACCTCTTGGAATTTACACCCTTATCCACCCAACCATAATAAATTCTTCCTTAACAAGGAATCCTAGCTTTGCTGCGAGAATGTGAAGCTATCTGTCATCAAAAGGTCACGGCACTCGAAGATAGGGTATTTGTTTTTGGTGTTGTTACTGTTGTCCTTGACTGCCACAAATACTATTATTGATTATGGGTATCCCTGGGAAACCCGTTGTGCAGACGAGCAGACTAGATTAGGGGCAAGCGACACACGAGACTTCACTTCACATACACGGACACTACGTACCAATAAAATACGCACCTCCCTCTCCCCTGCAGACATACGCTATCCGTAATTCATGGAAACTCATCAATAAGCAACACTTTTAGCAGCACAACCACATCACCACTACACATGTTCAACTTTGGGTCGGAACCTTCAGAGCTAGCCGTAAATTCCAGGTACAATTCCCGTATAACACAGGTGATGTGATACAATAAGTAGCAGTGTGATATTCTTTTGCTGTGATACAATGACGGTGTGCAAGTCGATGTTGCGTGAATGTCTTTTTAAAATTTAAATGTCTTTTACATTTGTAACGGGTTTTTATATGTTCTTTCTATGCGCTAAGCAATTTCTCTATGTATTTGGAGCCAATAAAAAGTTGAAGTTGAAGAAGTTGAAAGCGGCATACCCAGGGGGTGGGTGGGGGGTGGATGGAAACTTTCGGTGACCTGAAACGCCTCGTACTTAAAAGTCACATTAAGTTCGTCTCTTGCCGGATTCGAACCCTCGACCTTCGGTACAGGAAATCTGGCGCCTAACCCACTACGCCAGGAAGATGTATCTGAGCGGTGAATGTGCAGTGCTCATCAAACTGCATCAACACAGAGAGGGAATTGGGGGGGGGGGAATCAAAGCGGGTCTGGATTAGCTTCAATAGCTTTTAATTAAACGACCTCAGATAATTACCATGATTGTGGTCGGAACTCTCGTCACAGAGTTTATCTAATGGCCCGTCTTAAATTTTGTCCAAAAGGTTCAGCAACCTAGGTTATGGATCTGAGAAACCTGAAATTATGTTTTGGAACCTTCACGAACCTTCCAATTAAGACAGGCCATTGTGCCGGAATAATGGACATTATATCGATTGTGAGCTTAAAAATTTATTTAAAAAATAAATAAAGATGAGGAAGAAGAAGACATAGGAGAAGGAAGTGCGGGTAGGGGGGAGGGGGTGGAAGAAGAAAGGTAGGAAAAGGAGAAGAAGAAGAAGAAGAAGAAGAAGAAGAAGAAGAAGAAGAAGAAGAAGAAGAAGAAGCATTAAAAAAATAGAACACTTTTTTTTAATAGAAATCCCTGAAAAATGTGTTTTGCGTATTGTCAAACTTGCTCTGTCACATAAAGGCAAATCTTCACTTTCATGAGAAACCTTATGCGTTCTCTGCTAGGCCAGCTTGTCTCACTAATAAACCCATTATTCACAATTAGATAAATACTCGAATAATGCACACAGCGTAAAAGAGACTTGCCTCATATACTATGTGTGTGTATGTGTGTGTGTGTGTGTGTGTGTGTGTGTGTGTGTGTGTGTGTGTGTGTGTGTGCGCGTTTGTGTCAATAATGTAGAACATGCAGCAACCTCTGCAATACAACGAGAGAAAGGTGTTTTAGACTGCGTCGAAACTGCCTATTTATAATTATCACTTCACTGACGTGGCATACAAATCAATATAATGGCAACAATTAAACTTGATCGATACTTTTTTTTTCTAAGGAGCCACAAACAGCTAATATACCCAATACTATCGCTATAGTCGTTGGGCTCACAATTCGGGTTGCATGCTGGCATGGAACGATTAGTTTTCTTTTGGGGGCATACTATGACTATTTTTTCAATTCCCTATATAAAACACATAGTGGGATAGTCCTATCCTACCCTATCCCGTAACTTGAAAGTCGTTGGAGCAACACAGATGATCGTTTAACCAGCGTACTCCAGCTTTCTCAGTCCTCAGTAACCCTCATGGCTTCGCTCAGTGTCAAGCCAGTCCATTCTCGAATGTTGTCCTCCCACCTCTGTTTCTGTCTGAAAGACAAAGAAGATAATCATTGATTTCAGGCGCCAACCCTCACCCATAACACCGCAGACCACTGGGGTGAGATGGTGGACGTGGTCGACTCCTTTAGGTTCCTGGGCACAACCATTGACAGCAGCTTAGGCTGGAACGAGAACTCGCTCTCAATCATCAAGAAGGGTCAGCAGCGAATGTATTTCCTCCGACAGCTGCGGAAGTTTGGCATGAGCCAGACAATTATGACCCAGTTTTATAGACAGTGATAGAGAGCACCTTCACATTATCCATCACAGTGTGCTATGGTGGCTGCACGGAGGCAACCAAAAAGAGGCTGCAGTCAATAGTGTACACAGCGTCCAAGGTCATCGGGTGCAAGCTGCCATCAATTATGACAACTATTACAAGCGCCTGCGGAAGGTCAGCAGCGTTACGGAGGATATATATGGTGTGTGTGCGTGCGGGTGTGTAGGTGTGGATGCGTGTGTGTGTGCGTGTGTGTGTGTGTGTGTGTGTGATCTCGATTCCGAGACATATATTCATTGTGTCTGATCTTGGCAATAAAATTATTTGACTTTGACTTTTTTTTTGTGGTTTGGACATGTCTTTCTTTTACATATATTCGTCATTTTACATTAACTATGTTTTTGCAGTCGAAAGGCAAATTTCTAGGTAAATTTCATGGACGAATAAAGTATCAGTCTCAGTAGTACAATACAGCTCAATGCTCATTAAGAGAAATTTCGAAAAACTGTTACTTTAAAATTTTTGATACGCAAGTACAACCAATTTTGATTTATGCCTCGGAGATGTGGGGCCTACACCGGTTAGACAACATTGAGAGAGTTCATACTTTTGCATGCAAGAAATACTTAAACGTACCCATAGGAGTACCTAACAAATTTATTTACGGTGAGACTGGACGCTACCCCTTGTATGTAAACAGCGCAGTACGTTGCATACGTTACTGGCTAAAGCTTCTCAAATTAAATCCAGACAGACTGCCCAGACAAGCTTACCAGATGCTAATTAACTTAGATAACAGAGACAAACCTTGCTGGGCAACAAAAGTAAAAAACAATTTATTTTCCATGGGGTTGGGGTACGCGTGGGTACAACAGAGTGTGGGGTGCGAAAACACCTTTGTTAGTCTATTTAAACAAAGAATGAAGGATAACTATATACAAGAATGGGACAGTTCAGTATTGAGGAAAGGTAATTATCAGCAATATAGAATATTTAAAGACGTTTTCCAGGCAGAAGCCTACCTTGATTTTATGCACATTAAGTGTTTTAGAGATTGTTTGATTAAACTTCGACTGGGCGTTCTACCCTTGAAAGCTTCATTATTTAGGTTAACTTTTGGTGACGTAGGTGGCAATGTATTATGTGCATTTTGCAATGCTGTTGAGAATGAAAATCATTTTCTATTAGAGTGTTCTTTATTTAATGATCTTCGAGATAAATATATAACTTTCCCACTTCAGTCGTATGTACATGCTTTGCAGAATGGATCAAAATTCTATTTATGGAGGATAAGTCTGTATATTTTTCATGCACTAAAATTAAGATCAGAATTTTATGAACAGCTAGCTATTGTAAGCTAATGAATGTTTAACATATGCCGTCGATTTATAATGCAATATGTATACTATATTAACCACGTGACTACCATATGTACATTCTAGGGGCTGGAGGCCCGAAGAATTGTGTTTGTTATGTGATGTTGTTTTTGCTAAATACACGGACGAAGTCCAAACGTCAATGCTCATTAATCATTGCAAGCTGTTATTGTTGTGTAAATGGAGGAAAAAATATCAATAGTAGGCCTGCTGGTACAGGTAAATAAAGCAAACACGTAAGCGGCTCCTTGTATTCCACATTTGTGATACACTTAATTATTGCATGCGTTCTTACTTTGCAGAAGGAAGTGGAAGTTAGAAAAGTGTCATTCTTGTACTACTAAATGAACACACTTCGCCAGTTTACCTGAAGGTAACCCGGAATTTGACGGACTGAATGATGAGTATCATCAGAGACCAGTTAAGATCTATGGTATATTATATAATATCCAACGTTGAAAATCCCCCCAATCCTATTATTACAAAGCGGACGGAATATCTATTTCATGGAAATAATCTATTCGTATGTTTTAGTACTTTTACACAAATGTTTAAAACACAAATAGTTTGTTTCTGTATGAATTCACCAGTCAGTCATTATTACTACTACAGGAGTACGTGTGTAAACAGCAAATATTGGTTTGCTAAAACAAACACGACGTTTCACTAAATTTCTATGAGAATATTGTAAAAAATCAAGCCAATAAGTGTTATTGATCAGTCCAATATACTAGATCAGTTTCCGAGTGTTACAAACAGATCTGCCTGAGATTCTCTGTCCTCAGCAAACTTCATGGCTTCCCTCAATGTCAAGCCAGTCCATTCTCGAATGTTGTCCTATCACCTCCTTTTTGTCATCGTGTTGTCCGATGGCTTGTGTGATGGTCTGTCGGACTTCGATATTAGTGATGTAATGGGTATAGAAATTGCCCAGAACTCTTCTGTAGCACCTCATCTCCATGCTTTGTGTTCTTCGTTGTAGGTCTGCTGTGATAGGCCAGGTTTCGCAAGCGTACGGGAAGATGGAGATATGGCAAGGGAGCGCAGCAGCCTTACCTTGTAGTGTAGACTTATGGTCCTGTCTTTCCAAATGGGCTTCAACTTTGTCAGGGCAGCAGCTCATTACGCGATCCTGGACAGGACTTCCTGTCGGGACCCATTGTTTGATACAATGGTTTTTAAATATTTGAAGCTATGCACTGTGCTGATGGATTGGCCTTGGACTTTGATGTTCGTGATGGTGCCGTTGGTGTTGGTCATCATTTTTGGTCTTATCTGCACTTATTTCCATTCCAAAGGCTCTGGAGTTGGTGTCAAGTCTCTGTACCAGCTGTTCAAGTTCTTGTTCCTCTCCAGCCAATCCTTCAATGTCATCAGCAAAACGGAGGTTGGAGATTGCTCTACTCCCTAAGCTGACTTTGCCTTCGTGATCTGCAAGGGCATCTGACACGATGCGCTCTGGGAATATGTTCAAGAGTGTTGGAGAGACTAGGCATCCTTGACGTGCATGACGCACGCAGATTGTTGTTCTAAACCAGTTTCCGATGGCGCTGTTGTGAAGGACTGCACTGGTAGCCTTGTCATACAGGTTTTTGATGACTTCAAAAATGTTAGAGTTGATGTTGCACTCTCTCATAATTGCTGTCACGAGAGGCTAGTTTAACCCAGCATTATGGCTTCACCCCTCAAATGGTTCATCCTGCTGTAGCCTTTGTAACTTAAAGTCGCTGCCTAGAAGACGACAGAAGTCAGGCTGTGCTAAGCATGTGTAAGCTTACTCTCGCTAAGGCAGGCAGTGACCTCATCCAGCTGACGTATAGCCAGAACCCCCCGCTAGGAGGCGCTGAGGTATCACAAGATTCTGCGGGCTTTGGCTGACGCACAGTTAGGTCATCATTCTTTGTCTGAACCTCACACGAGAAGGAGAAACGCTCTGAACGATCTCTTAAGCAGGTGACGGGTGAAAATCAATTCATCGCAGTATAGCCACAGCCTGACATTGTCAAAAAGGTAAATGATTAATCTTTTGTTTCATCGCGATTCACTAATAATATTGTTGGATTATGCTTGTGAAATCTTGCCATGTTTTATCATTGTGAATGTTGGTCAAACTTTGCTTGACCACGTGGCTGACCCGCGACCGGTTTTCAAAACCACGAGGTAGCCACTACTGTCCAACTGTTGTTTCTCCTATGTGTATTATTGCAGACCAGTGGCTGTACCGGAGAATATAATTACTTCTCCCTGTGTTTCTGTTAGCCATGATATGTATATGTATAGAAATTATGTTGGAGATTCCAGTGGACCCCGGACGTAGAAGATTGTTCATGTATTGTTTGTACAAGTGGACGCTATCACTGAGGGCTGTTTCTGCCATCAGTGAGACGCTCTGCGCACCCTTAGTAAACAAGGCGTTGCAGAAACTCGTCTTATGTTTTGCAGACGAGCAGGCTTGTTGGTCCGATGCAGGAGATAGACCACTGAGAGTCAACCCTGACATTCGGCCTGCAGTGGAGCATCGAGCACGGAGCTCCAATAGCCCAATAGTCAACAAACAAGAAGAGGAGACACCAGCCCCACACCTCAGCGATGCAGCTGTGCTCAAGAAAACTTGCACAAACACTGATCTAGAAGGACTGTGCGGTAGTCCACTCTTCTGAAAACGAACAGTAGGCCAACCAGAACAAATATCCCAATGATGAGACAGTAGCAAATATCAAGAACAGTAGCAGCATAGACTCATCAAGGAGCGACCTACTCGAAGTGAAGTTGGACTGATACGGTAATCCTAGTATATTACGTTTTGGACATTTAAGTTAGTATAGTGTTTAGAGAATTATGTATAGAGTAGAGGAAATAAATGTGTGATATTTACTGTTAACAAGTGGCTGGACTACCTGTTTCATAGCCGTGCGAGAGCTAGTGTGTCAGTGAATCTTTTAACATTTTCTCCCTATCTCTATAACCCTATCAGCACACAGACTGGGCTAAACATATAAATGTATTAAAATTAGTCAAAGGGTGATTAAAGTAGCCGATCCCCGCAGACGAAAGACGAGTGGGTAATAGCATTCCATTGTGCAGAACCCAGCAACAATAGACCCACCGTCACAGTTGCTCACAGAGCTGCGTGCCAGACTCTGCCAAACGCTTCCTTGAAGTCTATAAACACATGATAAATATGTTGTTGGTGCTACAGCATAACAGATCAGTCTAATATTTTCCTAACAGATCCGTCTAAAAGCACATGTCGACTTATCCTCTACAAAGGAGTTGGTATTATCAATGGCATTACACCGACAGACAGTACCACACAGTAATAACTAGCATTTTACGCTGATTGGATGGGTTAGTCCATAGTCAGTCCAGGTCAGTGTTCCTCCAAGTCTATGTTCCTCCAAGTCTATGTTCTAGATCTGTTACACCAGGTCTACATTTTTCCAGGTCTGCGTTCCCCCAGAATCTTTACGTATGGCATTGTGTATTTTATACAAAGACCCGGGCCAATATAGTCCTGAGAAGACACAGCCCTGGGAAAAAATACATCTGGGGGAACATAGCCCTAGGAGTACAAAGCCCTGGTTAAAAATATAGTCCTAGGGAATATTAGAACCAGAGGAACAGACCTGGGGGATCATAGACATGCGCCCGATGAGGCAGCACCGGTGACAATACGGCAGATTATTCGCTGCTATTACTTGCCAAGATCCGCGCTGGGCGACAGATGGCAACAGTAGTCATCACAATAAATCTATAGTACGAAGCGGTAAATAATATAATTATTTATCACCCAACTGGTCATATGGCCTGTGTTATATAAAGTCAATTTCTATTACACAGCAGTAAATAACATATCACCAACTGATCATACGGCCTGGGCTAATTAAGTGGGAATAAGAGACATAACACCGTGTAGGCTGTAATTAGCGAATTAAGGTACATGCCTGAATAACAAATCGCTCAGGATTCCTTATCTTACGCAATGCTGTTGACGATGATGAAAAAGGTCTGACAGGCGCTTAACAAGGTACTAGGGATGGTCAGACGAGCGTGCTGGAGTCGAGCGCTGGTTTCCAATAAAATGTAAAGGTGATCCCGTAACATTGAGGTCGTTGGGGAGAGGCCTTTGAGAACACTCTTTTCTCTGGGCCAGCCTAATTAGGACGGGGCCCATCTCCTCTCCCCTCGCTGCTTTACCGGTTCTAAACAGAACCAGGTACCCATTCAAAGTTGGGTGGACTGGAAGTGGGTTGGGAATGTTGTTTGCCTGTTTCATTATTTGTTTCAGTTCGATGGTTGTCTTCCAAGCATGGTAAACCCATCCAGGTACTACTCTGGCTCCACGTTGCTTCACGAAACATTATCTATCGTGTGCCCAAACCTCTGCGCTACTGCAATACCCAATAACAATGCCAAACATTCTCCATGCCAGAAGGGGCGGGATCCATTCCCGCTCAAGACAAAATATTTACTACAGGTAAACGAGACTTCAGGTCATCCACAGAGGGGTTTGGTTTCTACTGGTACTCCGGTTTCTTACCTTCCTAAAGAATGGTATCACTGTCGGACGAAGTCAACCTAATTGTCAAAAATACACAAGCAATTTTGCTTTCTGTTACACTCGATGTTGTTTTTTCTCTATCAGTAGTTGATTCAGCCCCGATGCTTGAAATCCTGATAGGTGTAACTCAGATTCGTTTATCCACGCAACCCGTTCAATCATCAACAAGTCAGGAGTCGTCGTATGAAGTTTTCCACTTTTATTCAGCACACATCAACAACTGCATACCATCGCTCAATCGCTTTTTCCACTCTACAATTCTCAACTTTGAACTTTCCACTTTTTACAACTTTCTCAACTCTAATACAACAACTCTCTACTGTCAACTCTCTCTAAAAAAAACACCTTTTGAAACAGTGCGGCACTATATATATACAGTCTCTCTAAACTCCAGAAAGAGCGAGAAAACCCCCAACGTGACACACCTCAACCAATCAGAATTAATTTCATCATCACTGTCTCACGTCACACAACCTTATTTGGGATGGAAGCGTCTCGTGGTTACCACTAGAATTATCCATACGCTTCGATCGACAGTAAACAACCAATTCTCGAAACTTCTCAAATAATATCGACCAACTAAAAACACCAACGTTATACAAAGCTTCTTCTACTAACAACGCAAAATCAAATCAAAGATAAATACACTCCATTACTGCATGCGTTGCAAAATAAAACGAACAGATTTATCGCGCGCGTCCCACACGCAAGCCCACCATTGCACGCGCTTCACACATAATATATCGTGCGCATTTCACACGCACCATCATGCGCGTCTCAGCGTAACACTTTCCCACTTCTACTAGCGATCTCCCTCTCCCCCCCCCCCCCTCGTTGAAGTGCCGGGGGTTTCTGTATAATTAGTATCTCCACTTTCTGCAAATTTAGTGCTTTAAATTCCCACAGTCATTGCCTTTCTCCTTTGTTCTTGCTCATTCCTAATCTGTTCTATCAATCTACTACATTTTTCTTCGCTAGACCAGTCACCTACCTACCTTTTTTCTTGAAAACTCTCCCACAACTCCTCAATTGTGTATGAGGTCTGTTGGGTCAGCTTGGGAATATTGGACGCTTTCTGCCAAATGGTCACTATGGCTTTCTATGGTATTATTATTTTGCAAAGTAGGCATTTTACATGTATGTGTTTCGTTAATATTTTACAATTGTAATATATCAGAAATGTTGATGACAAAGATGTAGTAACTCAGCTTACAGATAAACAGATAGTATTGAACAAAACCTGACGTTAATTTACCAGCTCTCTAAGGAAATGTTCGCAGTTATTAAATTAACCTCCTTGAGACGTCCACTCCCGATAGTATCATGCGGAACACGCTAACAATAATGTAACTTAGCCCAATTGGACATCCGACCGGTGTCACTGGACCGCTAAGTAGCCACGCGAATCATATCACTCTTAGATCTACCCCGTATTTCTCCCCTGACACTCGAAGTTGAGACGTAACAGATAGTGTCCCAGAAGCAGGACAATAAAACAAAGACGTACGAAAAAAGATTCACGTGTTCGCGAGAACTAGATGATTGGTCGGAGATGATGTAGATGTAGATTCTTATGTATATTCTTATATATGTAGATGTAGATTCTTATATATCCTCCGTACACCCCTGCTTTAACAGGGCAGTCATAAACGAAGCGTAGAACCACGAGGGTCAAGGAGCAAACTGAAGTGAACAAAAAATCCTCAGCCATCATTAACAGAGTGATAGACTAGAGACGGTTTCACGATTCCCAGAGACTAGAAGTAAGTTAATGTTAGTAGTTTTGTAATACTTGTACGTTTAAAAATATTGATTGCCATGTATTAGTATGTTCATGTTATATGTATTTTACATTACATGATTATTGCTTTAGGTCCAGCGAACTCTTCCAAGCCAAATCAGGACCGGTTATATGTATTTACAGAAACCAATTATTGTTTCTGACATGTTGTGCATTTTGCTCCATATATCTTAGCCTTAAGATTCAGATATCGTAGTATGCTTATGAGAACCTCGGCAGGTGTCTGATGCTATAGACTCCTTGCAGAGGGCACTGTCACGAACAGACTAGTTTTACCCTGCCTATTTACTATTTAGCCTTGTTTAGTCATTGTAACCTTAGAAAGTTAGTGTATTACACAGCAGCCGATTACAGTATACGGAGGTACACACACAGCGAGGTTGACGCAGACAGTGTAGTGACGTCAGCACTGTGTGCGTGATTCGGAAAAAGTCGTAACCAATGAGACTCAGGCAGAGCGGTTAGAGCCGGTTCTGATTGGGTCAAAACCTAGCCTAGCTTAAGTCAGTGCTATGAAAGACACCGAAGTCTACACAGCCAGACCGGAGCAGAGAAATATCTTCACTCATAGACCAGGAAACAGGACTTGAGAATCTTAGAATTCTATCAAGTAGCCACGAGCCTGACATTGTCAAACAGGTAAATGAACATACTTCTGTTTCATCGTGATATATTTATATTATTGTTGAAATTATGTTTGTAGAATTTGCCATGCATAGATGTGAATTGTTAATCCGAATTTGCCTTACCACGTGGTAAAGCTGAACACGTGTTAAGCACGACCGGCCGACGCCATCTTGAATTATGTACGGAACCACTGTTGTTGAACCTATATGTATGTTTGCAGACCAGTGGCTGTACCAGTGAATATTTATATTATTATTAATTCTGTATGTGTGTAGTTAGCCACGATTTATATTTATGTATGTATAGAAAATTAGAGTTGAGATTCCAGTGGACCACGGAAGTAGCAGAATGTTCGTCGCTTATGTATAGAGATGTGGAGCAATCACTGAGGGCTACTTTGGCTTTCAGTGAGACGCTCTGCACAGACCTATTATTCAAGGTTGTGCAGAATTTTGTCTCTTATATTGCAGGCGAGCTAAAACATGCGCCCAACTCCACAGGAAAACCTAGTTGGCTGTTTAGTCTCTACAGCATCGCGCGTAGAGAGCAACCCTGGAAAACACCCTGCAAGACCCCACAGCGTGGCAAGGGACCAAACTACACAACGACACATCGTGTACCAGAAGCTACCTCAACGAAGGACTTCAAACCCACTACTTGACAGTTAAGTGACACAGAAGAAGTGCACAAAAACTGCTAGCAAAAGGACCACAGTAGTCCACTCTTCAGAAACTATAGTAAAACGGACCACAGTAGTCCAATCTTCATGAAATCTAGTAGCCAGTGCCCGATGAAGACATAACAGCTGCCTAGACTATCAGCGATCGAATTATTTGCAGTGTCTCATGACTTTTTAAGGTAGATTAGTACATCGAAAATCTTGTATAGAGTAGAAGAAATAAATGTGTGATTTTTAACTGTTATCAAGTGGCTGGACAACATATGATTCATAGCCGTGTGAAAGCTAGTGTGACAGTGATCTTTTACCATTTTTCTATCTATCTCTGTATCCCAGCCTTAACACAGACCGAGCTAAACAAATAATTTTATTAAAGTAATCCACAGGGTGACTCACTAGGGGTTCCCATCGGATAAAGCGTGAGGGTTATAGCATTCCATTGTGCAGAGCCCAGTAACACCTAAACCCCACGTGACAGGCACCACAAACCAATATATCTGAATAGAATATTGTAACCAGAGTTCTGGATTTTCCAGCTCAGCTCTGGGACGGTTTGTGGAGACAACGCCTGACGCTTGCTCCCGTGGAGAAAGAGATCAACTAGAATTCACCTCGCCATGTCCAGCCCCGTAGATACCAGACTCGCCAGATCATCCTGAGAGTGACCAGACTCCCTCAGAGTGACCACCAGACTCAAGCACTCACAGAAACTGAGAGATAAGTCCCCTCTCAATTGCAACTGATGTCAAAAATACTCGGAACAACATTAGACCATCCAAAACACTAGCATGTGATGAAGAATTCTTGCTAAAGAACTTTCCCAGCACATTGACCAATTTATAGTTATTAATTACATTTAATTAAAGTAATGTTAGAATTTGTTTTGAACATATAAAAGTTGAAATCACATAAATACGACTGGTGTCATTCTACACGTATTGTATTGCTATGTGTCCACTAGCTCTTCTTCTCTTGAGACCAATTAAATTAGTCATTTGACTAGCAAACATCATTTCTTAAAGTGAGTCAATGATACTTTGAAACCCGAGAACAAATATAAATTTGTATGTGACCAAGCACCGTGATTCAGTCTCTCACACCGCTGAGGAATCTTGGTAAAGAATGGCTGATATAGATAGCTAAACGCCTCATCTATCTACAGATCTAAATACCCTTGTAAGATTATCGTATTTTCTCCAGGATATTATTACAATAATGAATATAATGTTTGTTTTTGTAAACGGGGGTTCGATAAATTAGAGTAAAGTTTCATCATCCCCTGAATGAGATGAGTTTATTGTAAAGTGACCGGCTTGTGGACTGCCTTCAGGGTGTTTTATTATAGTTGTTTCAGCAGATCTTTTATATGAATCAGGGGTGAGTCCTCTTTCAATCAAGTTATGGTCCTGATTTTGTGGTCCTGTGTGGGCTCTTTGCAGTCCGATGAACCCTATAAACAATGAATAACTATCTCAATTTTTTTTTTATTTACAAAAGTTTCGAGTCGTGCCTACATGCGTGTTTGTAGTGTCTGTAAGGCTGTGTGTAACATGTCAGCGCCTGTGTTGGTTACAGATTGAAGTGTGCGTGTACATGAATATTGATGTGAGTGCTTGAGTAGTGAGAGGTTGGAGAGAGGGGGTCGCTGGAATTAAATAAAGTAGCAGGCCTATATTTGTGGAATCTGTCAGAATTCGCTGATTCATGCCAAATTAATCATGACTAAGAACAGGCAGGTACGTATCAATCACCAATAAACATGTCTGCAAAACAAATGTTCAAAAGAACACACAAACAGAAAATGCTCACAACAAACATATAGTTGTAGACATTATTCTCCGTTTTGACGGTGAATCCAGAAGAAGAAGAAGAAGAAGAAGAAGAAGAAGAAGAAGAAGAAGAAGAAGAAGAAGAAGATATTTAGTTATTTAGTTATTTAGCCATTGTTTATAGGGTCCAGCGGATTGCAAAGAGCCGAATCTGGACCACAACTTGGTTTGAAGACTCACAGTATCACTGATAAAAAAATCTGCTGAAACAACCCTAAAGGTAACACTGAAAGCACTCCACTAGCCAGTCACTTTGCAATAAAGGCATCCCATTCAGGGGACGATGAGGCTTTACTCTAATTTATCGAACCCTCGCTTTCAAAAACAAAATAGAATATAAATATCATTATAAAATATTAACAAAACACATACATATAAAATGCCTACATTGCTAAATAAATAATATTACAGAAAGCCCTACTGACAATATGGCAGAAAGCGTCCAAAATCCACAAGCTGATCTAACAGACCCTATACACAAATGAGAAGTTTTGGGAGAGTTTTCAAGAAAAAAGGTAGGTGACTGACCTAGTGAAGAAGATATAACAGAATACAGAATAAATAATCTTTATTGTCCACACAAACACATGCAAGGGAATTCTTAGTGCAGTGTCCATCTGCATATAAAATCTCAAGCAATAAAACCGTAACAACACTAAACTGAAAATAAATAATGATGATGATGATGATATCTACAGTGATTAAGATGCATCAACAATGACGCTATCACACACACACACACACACACACACACACACACACACACACGCGCGCGCGCGCGCGCGCTCGCGCGCATTTGTGTAGAAACGACGTTCTGATGACTGTTGTGAAAAAAACAGGGATTATTTTGACACCACTTTCCATTTCTTTGACATTATTTTGACATTTTCCAGTTTTGAAGCTTTCCCTATCCCACCCCTGACCCTAACCTTTAACCTAACCCTAATCCTAAAACAGCTCTAACTCAACGGAGCACTATTTTGACGTCAAAATAGTACGGCCTTCCAAAAAAGTCAGAAGAAACCATGTGGAGTTTCATGTGTGTGTCATCAGAACGTCGTTTCTACATGCACACACACACACACCCTATTACACATACACACACATGCATAACATGGCACTCATACTGACAATGAGTAGATTGATGGAACAGATTAGGAACGAGAAAGAACAAACGAGAATGACAGAAAGAGTGGTAGCGGCAGGAATAGCTCAGTTGTCAGAGCGCACGATTTGTGTGAGTGCGTCTTGGGCGACGTGGGTTCGATTCCTGACTTCAGCAAACTATTGTGTGATTGCTGGATATTACGGGACAGCGCCTTGAGAAGCTTTTTCTTTCTTTTTTCTTTAATTTAAAGCACTAAATGTTCACAAAGTGGGGATACTATTTATTAAACAAAACCCGGAGTAAGAGAAGAAGAAAAAGAAGAAGAAGAAGAAGAAGAAGAAGAAGAAGAAGAACAACAACAACAACAACAACAACAACAACAACAACAACAAACAAACAAACAATACATTGATTTCAAACGTTCACGTACATCTCTCGCTTTTACAGTGATGGAAGGCAGATCAAAGGTACCTACCGCCACCGGGATTCAATGCTTTGCAACTCCCTCTCCAGCGCCATATGACTGAAAAGGAATGTCACAGGATTGCTCCATTCAACAAACGTATTTCTTCACGCTCCGAATAGCACCAGCAACGCGCCTTAGTCCTGCTATACACGTGAATTTATAGAGGTATTTATTACTGTATAACAACACTAAGTCAACAACGTGGCCACTGCAGGACAACAAAATCACCACACAATACTTCTTACAGGTATATGAGCCCAATCTTCACCTTTAATATAATGTACGCAGACCGCAGACCTGCACACACTGTCGTGAAGCAAAATAAAATGAAACATAATTATACGCGCAGACATACACACTACCGGTGTGTACAAATCACAACATTGGATTTAACACACGATCACGCCAAGTCAGTCATTTAGTCTAGTTTGTGCAGTGAACGTTTCATCACGTTTCACTTACAAAACTTCAACGCTAACGTTTTACTTCCTCAGCTGTCCTCTCAACATCATCGCTGCATTGTTTAACCGTGCACTCCGTCTTAGCTGTCCCGGTCAGCCAAGGCTTAAAAGCGATACAGATCCGGAAATCGGAACAAACACACAGGCACAGAAATCCGTGAAAATATTGTTGTTGTTGTTGTTTTTTAAAAGCACTGATTATATTTCGTAAAATCCAGTATACCGTAACTGATCATACTCCATCTCGCAAATGCATCGAATATACGAATCGCTATTCATCTGCATAAATCTGTGAGGGAGAGGTGGGGTGGGGTAACTCATTTTAAAACAATTAAATCAATAGTAGTTTGTTTGTTTTTAAATAGTTGTAACACATATTTTATTTAGCTGGATCTTTCAGACAGAAGCACCACAAACCAAAGTTTCTTCAAATGTGTTTATTGTTGCTAGGTTGTATGCATTATAAACCTTCGCATAAACAATGCAAGCTGAATTTTATCGTCGCACGCATCAACCGCCCTCCGAAGCTATTTATATGCGAACTAGCTGAGTCATAGCGAGGCCTGAATAAGGGGGAATAATCCCTGTAATATGTCCCCGCCATTCAGTGTATGCACTTCAGCCAGCATTGGTGTGGCAACCTACAAATTCAAACTACATATACCACCCTTACATGCAATAAAGGTGATATTTCAGAGGCGCAGTACATATACCACCCTTACATGCAATAGTGGTGATATTTCAGAGGCGCGGCAACTGGTGCCAAAGGAAATCACTGCAGCAATAACTCGCCGGTCGTAAAATTATACCGTGCCTGCGATCCGACTGCGCCGGAGTCGAGTTACTACATAGTTCATCGAGCAGCCGTAGCCTGCTAAAAGGATCGGCGTTTGATGCAAGATTGGCCAGTGCAGGATGCGACATGTTAACTCTGCACCAAGGAGTACTAAAGACGTCTTTAGTACTCCTTGCTCTGCACCCAAAACCACTGGCAATGGTTGATGGACAAGAAAGTCCAGGTGGAGGCCTGAGTCACAACACATCTGTGTGTATGCGGACTTCAGGTACAATATCGATAGACTTTTGACGCACTCCATTAGGAGCACTCATTACATCCCTAAATAGTCTAAATACTGAAATTAGGGTAGGGGGTGAGAGATAATCCCTGCTCGCTTCAGGCTAACACGTTCTGCGTGAAGGATAATCTTTCTCTCTAAACAAATGAAGTTTTCATACTGTAACTGTCAGCATATTCTTGATTTGTACATGTAGGCTACACACGCACTACTATTGTTTTGTATCACAGCGGTTTGCCGGATGATCGATGTTTTCAGCAAGGCTTAACCCGACAGGAAAAGCACAGCTACGACTGAGTTGTTATACAAAATAAAATTGCAACCTTACTAAGGAAAACAAAATATATTATGACAATTTTTTTCTCAATCACTTGTCCAACGGCCATAGTAACTTTTAGTGCGTAAAAAAAATCTCGCTAAAAATTATTGTGTGAATAATAAACAAGTCAAGTCAAACAATTTTTATTACCCACGGTGGATAATTAAATACAGCACATTGCGTCCTCGCCAAACATCCCAAACTATCGACCAGCGAAACTTGGTTCGTAGTGATCCCTTTCGTTTCTGTCATAAAGTTCTTCTTCTTGCGTGTTACAGAATAATTATATTTACTCTCAGAAGATTCTTACAAATTGATATTAGTTTGTAAACAGTTTTTAATGTTTCAATTTCACGTATACACGCAATCATCAAAAGGCCTTTCTTATACAATTACTGAAGTTGAGACAGAAAGATAAACTTGAAACACTGAAGACGTAAAATACACAACAGTCGGAACACAACACCAATTTACGTTTTGCTAATTTTATGGTTCTCTTCTTTCTCACTCAAGGTAATAGAATAATAATTAAAACGGTATTCAAGAAAACTATATTCAAGAAAATTATAAGTTTTAGAGTAATAAAATAATAAGTAGCTGAAATATAATATGAATTTATCTCTCTGAAGCAATCCCGTTCCGGTCTAACAGACAATTAGGCCTACGTTTATCAAATTATGAAAACATTGTATGCATTTACCAACTTAGTTTCAATATTATATTTTCAAACAGTAAATAAAATATAAATATTCAAATTACAGTGTCTGTCATGAACAGAATCCAGAATCACCAGAGTGAAAATTAGAAGTAGCCTACACCACAATATTTTCGAGTGACAAAGATTAGCATTCACTTTTTTTTCACAGTCTATCGTTCATTCCACTATTTTCCTATCCTAGCCCTATTTCATCCATCCAGTCACAGACACTCTCAGATCATTATGCATACGAGAACAGCCTTTTGTGCTTTGAGTCCCCGGACACAGATGCATATAGGGGATGACAGCCTTTTGTTTGTTTGTATGTAGATTATAGTCACACGACACTTTCGCATATAGGTGACTACTGGACCGATTTATACTGACACCAGCGGGCCAGTTGTTGGTAAAGGGGAAAATAATATGATCACACGTTGACCAATCCGGGATTCGAACCAGCGACCTTTCGGTTACTAGCAAGACGCTCTTACCAACTGAGCTACCCGGCCCCTCAGCCTTTTGTTCTACAAACAGTCTTTATATAAACGAGTCTCATCACCAAAATATTAATGACCTAGAAAATATAGTACCCACACAAAGCGAATGCATACGCCAAGTGCCTATGTCAAATGCCGTCGCTCGTGTCCTAACTCTACAAACACGCAATGTATACACAAATGTAAATATTTATCAAGTCACTGCGTGACAGTTTCCGGTTATGCAATGTCGGGAAATCCTTACGAACTTTTCTTCGTGCCTGCTGTTCTAAAGCGGCAGCGCCTTTAGTTGCAGACGACATTTTTTTCGTTCTTATCCAGGACAGTTAAATGCCATCGTAACACTCTAATCTGCGGAGGCTGTTTTCCTGGAAAACGCACGAGTCTTTAGATTTGGTTCATCACAGGCTAAAACAGATACTTTTCCCAACAAAAGTTTTGTTGAAGTTTATGATAGAGCGTCGGTACATTTTTCTTCTCCCTTTAAAACAAACAAAAACCCCACAAACTAGAGAGCTTCTATAGCCCACACTTGTGTTCATTGCCTACGCCAGCCTATTAACTAGCCCGTTTAGGCCTACGAACCTAGTAGTATAGGGCTCATCTAAACAGAGGACTGTTCGTGCACATTCATAAGAATACACTAAAAAAGTGATTTTACATCTTTACCATGCCCCTACAAACCTAGACATAATGCAAAACCTATGCTGAAAATCTCAATCGGAACCACAAACTCCTCCGCAATTTTCCATCTGGAAGCAAAAGCAGCGCAAAAACAGCACCCTTTTCTCGGAGCAAAGTACGCCTATTTTAATAAAACAACAAAAAAATGGGAGAGCATACAGTCAAAGCATTTATTCAAGTTTACGTTTATAGCAATTGACCCTATATATACAAAAAATACCAGAAACTTATATGAGAATCACGTTTCGTCAAAATGATGAAAATTCCGCATTTTCTCTCATCGAAGTTTTCTGCGTAATGCAAATGAGGCGGTCGTGACCTTCCGTAAGCGCAAAAGGTCTGACGTAGACGAGGAGGGGAGGGGGAAAGGGGTTCCTACGAAAACGATCTACGAACCAAGCTTGTTTGCTTTCTAAAGCTCTCTAATAACACAATCACAGTGAATCATAACATTCCGCACAAAATCTGCCTTTTACAGCATCAACACTCACAATCGCGTAGCAGCGACGGCCGAGGCTTGCGTTGTTGTCCCTCTGCCGTCCCTGCTACGCAGTGTGTAACACATATTGACCTCCTTTCCCTGTGGCTCGTTTCCCAAATGGTATGCTGTCGTCGACTCTCCTCAGGATGACCAGAGTGTGTGTGGTCAGCGCACACCCACGCAAAGACAACCCCCCGCACATCGAAATCTCGCAGCTGACAAAGCACACACACACCAAACCACAGAAACCCAATACATCTACACATTGGAGTTGACAAAGCGTGATTGACCATTACACAGCACGAGCGATCACAATGGCCAGACGTCGTTTCACACTTCAAACGGACCGAGTGCCGACTTAAAACACGCCACCCAATGATCATTGAATCTAAACGTCGTGTACGCGCGTTCTAAAATGTCGTCTGTTGAGTAATCAGTACATGACCTAGCCACCCTCGTAAAACGTCACAGTGGACGCTACAGGCACTCACAGTTTGACGCAGACCGTACTAGCCTAGAGTGTTTATAGAAATGAATACACACGCCACAACTAAGGCAACGCCTGGGTTGAAGTTCTCAATAGCGTCACGACCTTCAGGTGATTCGGCTGTAAAGCGCTAGCAGCAAAAACAAATAGAGAGCTTTCCTCGCAATAATGTGGTTAAACAAACTCCTTTATGTTCATACTGTCTAGTGTGAATGTTTTAAACTCTTTGTAGTCCGCTGGACCCTATAAACCAATGACTAACTAACTAACTAACTAACAAGGATGCCTACTCTCTCCAACACTCTTCAACATCTTCCTAGAGCGCATCATGTCAGATGCCTCTTGCAGATCCCGAAGGCAAAGTCAGCGTAGGGCCAGGGGGTAGAGCAATCTCCAACCACCGTTTTGCGGATGAAATTGATGGATTGGCTGGAGAGGAACAAGAACTTGAACAGCTGGTACTGAAGCTTGACACCTCCTCCAGAACCTATGGAATAGAAATAAATACAGATGACCAAAATGATGACCAACAACACCAATGGCATCAACATGGACATCAAAGTCCAAGGCCAATCCCTCAACGCAGTGCATAGCTTCAAATATTTAGAACCCATTGTATCAGACAATTAGCCCCGACAAGAAGTCCTCTCCAGGATCGCACAAACAACGGCTGCCCTGACAAGGTTGAAGACCATTTCAAATGATTTGGAAAGACAGGACCATCAGTCTACATTCCAAGGTAAGGCTGCTGCGCTCCCTTGTCTTCCAATACGCTTGCGAAACATGGACCCTCACAGCAGGTTTACAACGAAGAATACAAAGCATGGAGATGAGGTGCTACAGAAGACTTCTGGGCATTTCCTATACGCAGCATATCACCAACTACGAAGTCCGACAGACCATCACACAAGCCATTGGACAACACGATGACATGCTCATAGTGGTGAAGAAACGGAAACACCGATGGTATGGCCACGTCACCAGAGCGTCAGGCCTTGCAAAGACCATCCTGCAATGCACGGTGCAAGGAGGCAGAAGAAGAGGGAGACAGAAAAAAGGTGGGGTGGACAACATTCGAGAATGGAGTGGCTTAACACTGAGCGAAGCCATGAGGGTTGCTGAGGACAAAGATAGGTGGATTACGCTGGTCTAACGATCATCTGTGGAGCCCCAACGACTTTCGAGTTACGGGATAGGATAGGATAGAACTATCTAAACGTTTAAAAAAAATTGTCTCAGACTCACATTAAAAGTTAGCTCTGGTAATTGGCCTGTAAAGTGTAATTGCCCGTAAATGATATTGTTGCGAAATGCCAGTAGCGTTATTCAGGTGAATAAACGAACAGCAACAAAAGTGCGTCGTTCCTTAGTAATTACACAACGTTGATCCAAAATCCCAGCATTTCAACAACTACACAGTCGAGTGATATACCGCTGAAAAATAATAACAAGGAAAATATGTATGCAATTCAAAAAGGGCCTACGCTGTGACAAAATGGTTGCGTAAAACATAAGGGCTATAGGTGCTAGGTAGTCTCGCCAAAGCAAAATGGAATTGGAGTTAATAAAAAAAACAGTTTGAACATAATCTAGTGACATGGTATGTAGGTATGCATAACAACCGTAGGCATTTTATAAGTTTTATCATTATTAATTTTTTATTAATGTTTTTATTCCCTCAAGTGATATGAATATAACAATGATGAAATGGCTTCAATACCAATAAATGTTTTAGTTTGTTTTAAACACTACAAAACTCACAAAAAGACAAATTACAAACACACACTTAAGGCCCAATAGTCAGAATATTGCAAGCCTATAAATAGTATGCAAACTTCCTTCGAGTTCCGTCGGCATCAGAGCTATTGAAGGTACATAACATACTCCCAATATCAATAGAGCAAGTTTAATGTCCTAAACAAAAATAGGTAAATATTGATTCCAAATCTTATCAAATAGTCCAGCGTTTCCGTTAATGACAGCAACATATTTATCAAGACTATGCCTGGATCTAAGAAAGGCCAGGAGCATCTGAATCTGTGGCTTCACACCCAACAGTGTACATTTGTAAATGAAAAATGTAGACAGCAATATCATCTGGTCCATACCCATGTCTGTCTTAATAATCTTCTTTACTCCGAATAGAACCAATTCTTAAAGGAAATTGAAACTGTAACAGTGTTGACATTTGCTTAAGATAATTAGTTGTAGGTCGGTCCAGAATTGCTGAATAACTTTGCAATCATAAAGCATATGTGAAATGTCTTGATCCTCTTGCTCACAAAAGTTGCAAAACGGAGAGTCTACCAGCTTGCACAAAAATACATATTTCTGCGTTGGTAAGAGTCTCTGCAAAAGCCTAGACTGGAACCACCTAGGCTAAACATCGGCTGTCAACTTGTAATAGTGAGAAAAAATTAAGTTCCAATCAAGATTTAGAAATAAAATGTTCCACTTTTTAGTAGCAGCTGGAACAGCTCCATTGCCAACCATCACAGCCTGTACATATTTGTTACCCTTCATAATAGTGAGCCAGACTTTGGTATTCAGTAATTTGTATTGGTTAGTTAGAGCAACTTTCAATTTTACTTGGTATGCTTTAACTGCGTTTAAGACTCCTTCAGACATGAAAAAAATTAGTACGCATAATTGCTGGATATTTTGCAGAAAATTCATTGAAGGGCATAAAAATTCCATTATCATTCAATAATTGAATAATAAAATTTTTTCTACTGCCAATCCAAACAATTTCAGTTTTGTCAGAATTCATCATCAGACCAGAAATGTTTGTAAATTTTGATAAAATGTGAATAGCCTCGTTAAAAGAGCTCTCACTTTCATCTGGACACAAAGTTGTCATCAGAAACTTTGAAAGCAAACATTCTTTATCTTTAATCCTAATGCCTTTTATACTATTGTTTCTTGGAAGCATCAGTGACAAAATTTCAGCACATATTAAATATAAATAAGGAGAGGAAGAGTAACTTGTCTCACTCCTCTTTTTATTAAAAACCAGCTTGAATATTGACCATTAACAGCAATCCGTGTACTAATGTTTAAATAAAAAGTTTTAATCCATTTTATCATGTCTTGGCCAAAGTTGAAAAATTCTAAACAGCTATGCAGAAAAGACCAAGACACACTGTCGAAAGCTTTCTCAAAGTCGATTGCTAAAATCATACCGGGAATGTTCTCCTTTTCTTTATAAACTAAAGTATCGTAAATTAAGCGGATATTTTCGCCAATATATCGACCCTTAAGAAAACGTTTCTGACAGTACAGACTTAAGCCGATTGGCTATATAAGTAGAAGTTATCTTGTATGTTGTGTTAAGAAGAGATATAGGGCACCAGTTTTTTTTACAAAGCGTTTAGGCTTCCCTTCCTTCCTTAGGAATGCACACTATAGTACCTTGGCGCTGGGTTACCGACAGTTCTTCTTTCAAAACTTCCGCATTCACAGAACGCACAAAATAATCTTCCAATATCACCCACCTAAAAAAAAAAAATTGAAGAACTCCACAGTGACCCCGTCAGAACCCGAACTCTTCCTATTCTTCATTTGTTTGAGGGCCGCAGCTGCCTCATGATAAGTGACCAGGTCTTCTACTAAGTTTTGTTCCTCATCTGAAAGCATTGGCACGTCAAATAGCTCTTCTGTAATATCCATATCGGTCACATCTCTGAAACGATACAAATCTTCATAAAAGTGTTGAACTTCAAGCAAAATACCCTTCTGATCCGAGATTATATCACCCGTTTCATTTTCTCCAAAATAGTTTCTGTTTTCAAGCTTAAAGTAATTATTTACTTTTTCTTCATTTATCAAGCGGACTTTTGATCGTACAGCTATACCCTCAATTCGAAGTTGTCTAATATATTCAGCAACTGGGTTCTTAAATTGTCAAGTTCCTGAACATCTTCATTTATTACATTATCCTCTTTTCGTTTTATTTGTTTTTCCAGCTCCTGTTCCTGATGCAAGGTAGCTCTTTTTTATGTGCTGCGAAAGAAATAGTGTTACCTCTAATTTCAAGCAAAAATATTTCAATGAATAGCTGATCATCTATATGAAAAGTTAACTCGTCATTTGGAATTTTGCCTGTTTTCAAAATCATATACTGGAATAGCATATTGTTGCTTACTTTTTGTTATCCGCTCTTTAATTTCCAGTATATAACTTTTATCTTTAAGCAAGGAATTATTTATCTTTTAAATAGGTCGATCAAGATGAAATTGTTCCTTTTTTAAAAAGAAAAAACAACAACCATAGAATGATCAGATCTGTAACCAGGAAGCGTCTGCACATCATTTACTTCCATTATAATCTCTTCATTCGTCAAAAAGTAGTCTAGTCTAGCTTGCTTAATTGAGTTAAATCTCCGCTAAGTGTATGCACGCATATCTGGATACATTTCCCTAAATACATTAAAAAAATATTTTATCTTTTAGTTAGTTAGTTATTCATTGCTTACATGGTCCAGCGGACTGCAAAGAGCCGAATCAGGACTACAAGATCAAGGCCACAACTTCGCTGAAAGAGGTGTCACTCCTGATCCGCATAATTATAAAAGATCTGCCGAAACAACCCTAGTGGTAACACTGAAGGCACTCTACCAGCCGGTCACTTTACAATAAAGGCATGCCACGCAGAGGACGCCGAGGCTATACTCTAATTTATCGAACTCCCGTTTACAAAAAAAATTAGAATACAAACATCATTAAAACAAATCAATAAAACACATACATATAAAATTCCTACATTGCCAAATAATAGTTCATAGGAAGCCCCAGTGACCATTTGGCAGAAAGCGTCCAATATTCCCAAGCTTTCAGACTTCCAGTGTGTTTCCTGCAGAAAGTAAACGTTAAACTCTTGTTTTGGCAAAAAGTCAAAAACATCTTTTTTTTCAACTCTCATTTAAGCCGTTGCAATTAAATGTACATATTGTACAAATGTCTTTAACATCCATTAGCAAAGTATTGCATCAGCGATATAAGAAAAAAATACAACTCCTAAAAAACCTGAAAGAGAAAGACTTACAACAGATTTATTATTCTTGTTGTTGTTATAAAAATAATTTAAAGCCATCCCCTCCTCCACAACCCCCCCCCCTCCCACTTCATCCCTATTTTATTTTGTGGAGGGGGTATAGTAGCTTTATTTTTGTACTGTTTTGGTGAACACGTTGAGAAAGACATGTTGTGTGCACTGCATGTGTATTTGTCTGAGAGAGAGAGAGAGAGAGAGAGAGAGAGAGAGAGAGAGAGAGACACACACACAGAGACAGAGACAGAGAGAGTTTATATGCCTGATGTGTAATTTTTGCTCCCCATATATTAAGTGTTCCATTTTTGGTTGAAAAATAGTTCTACCCCTCCCCCCAACCTCCACCCCTCCAGCGCAGTGATCACGCTTTTTGTGTGAAAATGTTTATGCACAAAATACATTTTCAGTCATTCATTCATTCCTAATCCTAAATATTAGACGAGGTAAGAGTACGGAATTAGTAGGAAAGGTTCTATAACCCCTTAAGGCCTTTCTGATGCCGTGGCTGATATGTTGCTGTGTTGCTGTGCTCTCAGCGCTTCAGTGTGCCAAGTTCCCCTACGCTGTGTTTGCATAAATCTTCATTCATTTTCAACCTAATCCACCAACACTTAGGCCACTAAGGATCGAGTACGTGTGTGTGTGGGGGGGGGAGTGCGTGTGTATGTGTGTGCGTGAGTGTGTGTGAGTGGCGATGTAGGTAAAGGTAAAGGTGGTCCCATAGCCTTGTGGCCGTAAGGGAGCGTGATATTGGAGATTATTATTATTATTATTATTTATCATTCTTATATAGCGCTTTTCAGCTCAATAGCTGCTCAAGGCGCTGGTCGATATAGGATCTAACTCAAGCCGCCCCAAGAGCCCACGTGCTGCCTTGGGCGCACAGTCGGACGCTCAGACGACTGAGCACAATCCTAGGCGACCGGGGAAGGGGGAGAATAGAAAACTATACATTGAAACAACCATCAGACTAATAGCAATAGTAAGATGGCCAATGCTTACAGCCAAAATCACACTTATCTTGGGCCAGCGTAATGAGGGTGATGCCAATCTCTCTCCCTCGCTGCTTTACCTTCCCCACCCTTAAAAGAGTAGGTACTCAATCAAAGTTGAGTCAACTGGGGGCGTTGTTATTTGTCGCTTCACGTTTTGTGGTCACCTATCCAAGTGCTAACCGCACTGGACGATGCTTAACTTGCGACACAGTAGCGAGTGCTGTGGCGATGTAGAAACGCGGTTATTGTTACACACTCTTTATGCTCTACCAACGTTCTTTTGACGGCCCCGTTATTTTGATGTCAAAACAGTGTTCCGTTAGGGTTAGGGCTGTGGTAGGCTTAGGGTTAGGTTAAGGGTTAATTAAGAGTTAGAGTTAGGGTTAGCTTTAAAAAAATGGACAAATGTAAAATAAAATGTCAAAATAACCTATGTTGCGTTTCAGTGGCGTAGCTAGGGATTTGGGGGCCCGGGGAGCTTGGCCTCTTTGGAGGCCCCTGCATTTTGACATTCGACATCATGGCATGAGGTAATGGACTTAATAAATATATAAGTCTAAATTCAAATTGGTACAGGATATAAGATTACATGGCGGTGGCGTAATATTAATATTTAATGTAAAATAAATTTTCGGACACTCCTTCGGGGGACTTTCAAATTTGGACCCCTCCTTCCCCTCCCCTAGCTATGAATGTCATGAAAGTTATAACAATGGCGTTTTTACACGGTTGTGTGTGTCAATGCGTGCGTGTGTGTGTGTGTGTGTGTGTGTGTGTGTGTGTGAACAGTAAAATGCTACTTGCATGCCTGTCAGACTAAAAACTAAGAACTCCACATTATCCAGCATTCCCTTGCCAAACATCGAGGCGGTGAATTAATACTGCATTTGCATCTGAACTTAACCAACCTTTGACAAAGAACCATTTCATTCCCGATTTCACCCCTGAACGCGGCGCACATTGAATCCGGACTAGACTACCATGCCATAACCTGATCTTGAAGCGCTTCACTCCAAGATAGGAGGACCCTTTAATGCACACAAAACATGCCTGCGTCGCGAGAGGGTAGTGGTCGTGGCGACAAAGGTATTTGTTCCACAAAAACTCAAAACGCAAGTGCAATGATCTCTCTTTACAGGCAACTATAAACGCAAAAAAAAACAAAAACAACAAAGGCAGGTTCTAAAAAGACACGTGGCGATTAAAACGACGGGACAAGAACACAGAACCAAACCAATGCGCGTTTAATGCGTCACGCAGGCACAAATCTTCACATAGCTGTGAGACACTTAAATACCCAGAATTTCATGAAAATATGATTTATGACACACATGAATTTGTTATGCCTCATTCTGTTAAGAAATCATTTATCTTTCATGTGAAATAATTTTTTTTGGGGGGTAATGATGCAAAAACAACAACAAAGTACTTGCGAATGGTTGTATCCTTTAAAAATCCAGCCTTTGTTGCCACGACCACTACGCTCTCGCGACGCAAGCATGTTTTGTGTGCATTAAGGGGTCCTCATATCTTGGGGTGAAGCGCTTCAAGATCAGGTTATGGCATGGTAGTCCGGATTCAAGGTGCGCCGCGTTAAGGGGTGAAATCGGAATTAAATGGTTCTTTGTCAAAGGTTGGTTAAGTTCAGATGCAAAGTGTGTGTGTGCATGTTTGTTATAACCATACTTGTATATTGTATTGTGTGTGTTTTTTTGTTGCGATGGTCTTTACGTACAGTAATTTCGTTTTTGCTTTTTCCTGTTTTTTTTTTTTTTTTGTTTTTTTTTGGCTGTTCACTCTAGTTGAAGGGGTTTGTGGCCTGTCAATGTTAATAAACTCTCTCTCTCTCTCTCTCTCTCTCTCTCTCTCTCTCTCTCTCGGGGGTAGGTGACGGGGAAGTGGATGAGAGGGGGAGGGGGGAGGGGTTGCGGGACCATCTAAAACTGGAAAATGTGAGCGCGCGCACAAGGGAATTTCCTCCACGTGGGAGGTTAAAACGAATAAATAGAACTAAAAGTGGTTCCTCACGTCGGTATAACTCAGGTAAAAGGCGCTTTTAAATAAAATACTGAAATTAGGATTGGAGCAGGCAACAAAGGGGAAAGGGGTGCATACTACCTTTTAACACTAAATTCTTTTTTTTTTAATTTAAATAATTTATTAATATTTGGAGAAGAGGTGGGTTTTTCAGGCTGGGGAACAGTCGAAAGCAAAAATCTCTGAAATCCGGCCAGGGTCCAGGGGCCGCCGTAAGGTCCCTGGTCAGGTCCAGGTCAGGCGAAGCCTCCCAGAAGCTGAACGTTTCATAGCATGTACACCTAAAAAGAATGCTTTTTGAGAGAGATAAACGTGGATGTTTTTCATAATATTCATCATGTGTTCATAAGGACAGTATCATTAGTAGTAGTATAAGTAGTAGTAGTAGTTACCCATGACATGGAGTGTAGTTACACTTTCGCCATCTTTTCATTCCCATTTCCACTTGCTGTTGATTTCCCCTTCTTCAAAAGGGTCTCCGCGGTTAATAATACGTGAAACACACGACTTGACCATGATAGTATAGCACTGTTTCATAATGAAAGCGAAAGTGGCGGATCGGTTGCGGCCCTTGGGTTTCGGCTAGTTCCGGTTGAAGCAAGAAAGATGCAGGGTTATATAAATTATATTTCTCTTGTACAATCGTTCAAATTTTACTCAGGGTGGCTGCTTGCCTAAACATTGATTGCTGATTTGTTTGTTCAGTAGGCCTAATTCGTTTGTCAGTGACCTACATTCACGAGAAATTCGAAGTCTCTTTCTTTTTCTTTGCTTTAATTTTTTAATTGAGAAATGTTAATTTTGCAGTTTATCTAGAAGATAACATTAATATACAGTAGAATAATTTTTGTTTTTAATTCAGTAAAGCAACTGCAATTATGTCTTATTATTTTCAGTCTTTCAGTTGTTATTATTATTAATTGTAGTAGTATTGTTATTATTATTATCATTATTACCATATATTAATTATTAGTTGTCTGTTGGTGCTGCTGTTGTATTATTATTATTATTATTATTATTAGTTGTAGTTGCATTGTTATTATTATTATTTTTATAATTATAAATTACTCTAATGATTACGATTATTATTAATATTATGATGATTATTTTGTATTATTACTCTTATTATTATAATGATTATTATTATTATTATTATTATTATTATTATTATGATCTAGGATGGATCTAAGGCATGGAAGAATGGGTGAGTGTTGTAGTTGTGTATACATATACTGTGGAATAATTATCTGTGTGTTAAATGTGTACGCATGGGTATGTGGCTGGTTATCTGTTTATGCATGTGTGTTAGTGTTTATAGATTTGTATTTTGGTATGGAAGTTGTTTTTGATAGTATATCAAATGTATCAATATTGAATGTCCATGTTTGTAATAATTTTGATGTTGTTATCTCCTTCCTTATTGCACTGCTAAACAAATATCCATGCCTTGTGTTTGGACAATAAAGAATCTTGAATCTTATTTTACATTGTTGTAATCTTTCCGAATCAGTCGCAAACGTTGTTCCCACAATCGTTTCAGTGTTTTGTTAGCTGGTAATGTGTGTAACTTGACAATGCGCCCTTCAATTACTTTTCCTGCGAAATTAGGGCAGCAAACGCAATACTGTTTTTCTCCGCCACAAGTCTTCCGTCTACGTGCTGCCATGCTTAATATTCAACCGGAACTAGCCGGTGTACGTGGCATAGGTGAAGGCAGGGCCGGATAACTCTATCTGCACTAGTTTTGCAACAGTGCTATAGTGATTATAAACTAACAATGGCGGACAGTGACAAAGGACTAAACTTCACGTGAACCGCAAAACGTTCAACATCGCCTTCGCCCGCTGTAGTCAAGTGATGCTAGTAAGCCTTCTTGGGCAGTGAATTCGATGTAACAATAGCGGGCGCGGGCGGCACTTTTAGTGACGAGAAAAAAAAAGCTGGACACGGACATGGATCGAGACTTGGACTTGGATAGATTGCGTTTTGCGATTTTTTTTAATTTTCTCGGAGCGATTTTTTTTTCTCGGACCTCCATTTCATTTTCTCGGGAGTGACGGTACCTTTTCTCGGAAAATCGCGGATCCGAGGAGAGTTCCCCAGCCTGGTTTTTAGATTCTTCTTGAAAGTATAATGCGACTGGATGAGGCGAAAGTCGGAAGACAAAGAGTTCCACAGAGTGGGAGCAAAAATGACCTTTTCCCAAAGGAATTGAGAAAATACTTGGGAACAGTGAGAAGAGATGAATTTTGAGAACGAAGTAATGGGGAAGGTTGATATAAACACAACAATTCTGAGAGGTAGGAAGGACAGGAGTCAGTGTGGAGTGCAATGGACTACAATGCTCTTTTAGTTGAAGTTCTGGAACTGTCAATACTACCAATACAATGAAGACTACCACCATTATTGTCACAATATCGATGCTATGAAGATGAATATTAGTCTATTCCCTTCTTTCTACCGTTTGTTTTAGTCATCAAGTTCACGTCATAGTTGGAGGCTGTATGTTTGTTTGTATGTAGATTGTAGTCACACGACACTTTCGCATATAGGTGACTACTGGACCGATTTATACTGACACCAGCGGGCCAGTTGTTGGTAAAGGGGAAAATAATATGATCACACGATGACCAATCCGGGATTCGAACCAGCGACCTTTCGGTTACTAGCAAGACGCTCTTACCAACTGAGCTACCCGGCCCCTCGAAGGCTGTATGCCTGAATGTGGACTTAAATAGCTCAGGTGCACAGCTGGCGACACTTTACGACATGCAAAGTAGGCAGTCACGGGGCAGTTGCGCTTTCCCTTGACATGTCTGTCTCCTTGCACTGTAAAGAAGTGACCTCAAAATGGGGAGACCCGAACGAAGTCGGCCGGTGACTAATTAAAACATAATTTTCGCTTCTACACCCTCGACCCATCCATCAACTAATCCGTCCTATTCTTTCACCTCTCTTTCAACCCCATAGCTAGTCTAGTTCCCAAATACCTATTCTGAGTGGCTCACCTTCGAAAGGTTTAATAACGCGCGTCACCCGACTTGCCAAAACAAAAGCGGATGTTAACGACAGGGTAACATTAGTACCTTTCGACTAAATCTCCCCACACACTCTGCCTTGTCAAGAGTTCGTGTTCGACAAGGTGGTTGAAAAGTAAATCCCTATTGAACATGGCTGATCATTTAGGTAAATAGTAGTGTATTGGCATCAAACAAAAAATGGATTGTGATCCTTAACAGTGGTAGAATTTAACTGCTGGCCTTGATTTCATCTCACAGATGACAAGAGCAGCTCATAGTGGACCGTCTCCTGATACTGCATGAGCGAGCTCCGCTGACCTCAGACATAAGACAAAAGAAGACACAGGCCAAAGTGTCAGGCGACGTTTCATCATCATAATAGTAATAATAGTAAAAATACTACTACTACTACTACTACTACTACTACTACTACTACTACTACTACTACTACTACTACTACTACTATTTAACATTTGTACAGCGCCCTTCCTCATTAGACTCGTAGTGCTTTATAGAAAGAAAACAAAATGCTATTATGATCCGTTCGCGTTATTGTGAGTGAAATCAGCAATTAAATTCCATAACTGTAAGGATCACAGTACTGTTTGTTTTATGCAACTACGGTACTCCAAGGATTCACTTTTCAACATCCCACCCACCCACCCACCCTTCCCTCGTCCACTCCTCCTCTCCGTAGCAGACGATTGTGGTTTGTAGATCAAACGCCTCCAATCTGCGCAGAATTCTGCAGCTCGATTGGTCACAAAAAGTCGTAAATCAGTCCACATCCCTCACATTCTTGAGCAACTCCGTTGGCTTCCTGTCCACAAACGCATTAAACACAAAGTGCTTTCAGTTGCCTATCTCGCAGTTAAAGAGCACACTCCTGAATACCTGTTTGAACTTCTGAATGTGTACGAACCATCTCAGCTTCCAAGTCTCTATTCGTTGTTCCTGGGCACAAGCAGTGTAGGACTAAGAGCTATGGCCAGAGGTCTTCCAGACACACTGCACCGGTCTGGTGCAATGCTCTTCCAGAAGGCATAAAGAGAGCATACTGTCGATGCATTTTGCAGAAACTTGAAAACACATTTGTTCTCTTCTTGCTAAGCTGGATGTGTAACTATCTGACCTCATCCCAATTTCATAAGTCACTGCGTGAAAGTATTGCATAAATGTTAATTGTCTGGTCTGCCTGCTGATAACTTACTCCATTTGCTTACTAATCCAACAATAAACAATATTGATAACTTACTCCATTTGCTTACATATCCAGCAATAAACAATACTGATAACTTACTCCATTTGCTTACAAATCCAACAATAAACAATACTGATAACTTACTCCATTTGCTTACAAATCCAGCAATAAACAATACTGATAACTTACTCCATTTGCTTACAAATCCAACAATAAACAATACTGATAACTTACTCCATTTGCTTACAAATCCAACAATAAACAATACTGATAACTTACTCCATTTGCTTACAAATCCAGCAATAAACAATATTGATAACTTACTCCATTTGCTTACAAATCCAACAATAAACAATACTGATAACTTACTCCATTTGCTTACAAATCCAGCAATAAACAATACTGATAACTTACTCCATTTGCTTACAAATCCAACAATAATATGGATAACTTACTCCATTTGCTTACAAATCCAAAAATAAACAATATTGATAACTTACTCCATTTGCTTACAAATCCAACCGAGGTACTGAAGACGCTACTCTGACACTCCTTCACAATGCTTAACCTATCTTTAAAAAACAGACTCCTTCATCCGCATTCTGTTAATAGATTTCTCTTTTGTTTTCAATATCTTTCAACCTCAATGATGGCTCAAAAACCTCTTCACTATTCTGTTCCTTTTAGACACGTCCTGTGTGGATCGTGCACTTTGTAGTGAATAGATCTCAGGTCGTCCGCTTTCAAACTTTCTTCTCCTCACGGGAAAAAACACATCCACTGGGGCACCTCAAGGCACAGTCCTATCTCCTGTACTCTTCACGCTATCCATCAATGATTGTCGTAGGACTGACGCCACTCCAACCATAAAGTACTCGGATGACTCTGCTCTTGAGGATCTCTCAGACTCTGTGTACTTCGATGAAGTTCAAAGATTCAGCTCTTGGTACAGGCAGAACAACCTGGATTTAAATGTGAAAAGGACAAAAGAACTTGTAATAGATTTCCGTATAAACCTCTCTCCCATTCAAGACCTTTTCATTGACGTTGTTAAAGTCGAGAGAGTAAGTCAGTACAGATGCCTCGGACCATCATTGACAACAAACTGGCTGCTAACACCCAGGCCATTCACAACAAATGTCAATCCACAATCTATGCCTTCATAAACTAAGAAACCTTCAAGTCAACAGTCACATTCTTCAGACCTTTTACACTGCTTTTATCGAGTCAAATATTACTTTCTCTTTTATTTGCTGGTATGTAAGTCTGTGCGTGAAAAACAGAAGTTTGCTTGATCGAATGGTGAATGCTTGTGGGAAGGTTGCGGGTGTGAAACAAGAGAGTCTGCTTGTGCTGTTTGAAAGGCGTGTTGTGCAAAAAGCTCTTTCCATCATCCATGATGAAAGTCATGTGCTTGGTCACCACTTCCAGCTCCTAACTACTGGCCAGCGCTTCCCAATGCCTAAGATTCGTAACTTGAAAAAAAAAAGTTTTATAACGCATTCTGTATGTCTGATGCCCTTGCAGATCATGAAGGTACAGTCAGTACAGGGGGTAGAGCAATCTCCAACCTCCGTTTTGCGGATGACATTGATGGATTGGCTGGAGAAGAACAAGAACTTAAACAGCTGGTACAGAGGCTTGACACCACCTCTGGAGCCTTGGGAATGGAAATAAGTGCAGAAAAGACCAAAATGATGACCAACAACACCAGTGGCATCAACGCGGACATCAAAGTCCAAGGTCCCTCAACACAGTGCATAGCTTCAAATATTTAGGAGCCATTGTATCAGAAAATGGGTCCAGACAAGAAGTCCTCTCCACGATTGCACAAACAACTGCTGCCATGACAAGGTTAAAGACCATTTGGAAAGACAGGACCATCTGTCTACGCTCCAAGGTAAGACTGCTGCGCTCCCTCGCAATCTCCATCTTCCTATACGCTTGCGAAACATGGACCCTTACTGCAGCTCTACAACGAAAAATACAAAGCATGGAGATGAGGTGCTACAGAAGACTTCTGGGCATTTCCTATACATCACAAAATGACGAAGTCCGACAGAGCATCCCACAATTACAAGCCATTGGACAACACGATGACCTGCTCACAGTGGTGAAGAAACGGAAACTCCAATGGTGTGGCCACGTCACCAAAGCATCAGGCCTTGCAAAAATCATCCTGCAAGGCACGGTGCAAGGAGGCAGAAGAAGATGGAGACAGAAAAAGAGGTGGGAGGACAACATTCGAGAATAGACTGGCTTGACAATGAGCGAAGTACTGAGGACAGAGAAAGACGGAGTACACTGGTTAAACGATCATAGGTGTAGCTTCAATGACTTTTGACTTACGGGATAGGATAGGATAGGATGGGATAGGTTCGTCTGATTAAGAGATAATAAATTCAACCAAATGTACAACATGTGTGCGTGGGTGTGCATATATGCACTGTTGGACAATCCAAATTAAAATTGTGCATATGTTGATTGTATTATGTATACCAAGTTGTGATTTCTCATAAAGATAATAAAGTTGTCGTATTTGTATTTGTATCCAATCCAATGTCCACTTGTATGGCGCCGCACATTAGTTGAATTTATAACAACACATGAATTTTATTCTCAGTGTCACTTAATATTGTTATTGTTATTATATTTGTGTTGACTGTAAACCACAGTGCAATTTCTTGAAAGAGATAATAAAGTTGTCTTATCTTATCTTATCTGAACTTGTAGCCTAACTGTAAGATAAATGTAATACATTTTAGTTTTGCACATTAAATGCATAACAGAACAAACGACAGAATGCATGAGAACCACTTGAAAGAAAAGCAACGACTTCCTAAGCCCCGAAGAGACAGAAAGAACGCAATGACTTTGATGGAATACATATAGTTTATATATTATTTCCAAGGACTCCTACTTATTTCCCTTAAGATAATAAAATGAACAACGTGTAATGGTGGTTACAGCAGCACAGATGCAGGGCTGGATAGTTCAATTCGTTCCCAACGCTCAGGCAATAGAACGTCAAACCTTGCTCTTCATCGCCCATAGAACGTGTGTGTTGCCGTCTCGACATCAAATTACAACTTGTTAGCGTTGCCAACAATCCGCGAAAACTGAAAAATAACCTGCTCTCTAGAGGATGGAGACGCACAGAAGAGCCGAACCTTTGGTGCCTACTCCCACTGAAGAGTGAAGGGAATAGGCCTGAAAGACTCGTTTACGGGGGCGGAATTCTGCAGCAGCGCGTCGTCTGCTACACGACACCGTGCATTACGCAAACGGCCACAACGTGTAAAGAGATCGGCCCAAGCAACAAACAAACAAATTATTGGGAGAAGGCATGAAATCAAAGCATTACGCGATTATAACGACGACGGCGATAAGGGGAATATCCTTCATAAATCCATAATGATAAACAGCAGTGCGTCGATACATTTCGTTATTGACTTAAAAGGGAGGAAAATTATTAACAGCGAAAACACCTACAGCATCTTGAAGTAAGAGAAGAGAAGGAGAAGGAGGAGAAGGAGGAGGAGGAGGGGAAGAAGAAGAAGATTAAGAAGAAGAAGAAGAAGAACCCGTGGTTGCTACAGAATCCTTCTGACTCCGTCTCTGCAAGATTAGAAGAAGAAGAAGAAGAAGATGAAAAAGAGGAAGAAGAAGAAGAAGAAGAAGAAGAGGAAGAAGAAATAACTGTTGCTCCAGGCTCCATCCTGTAAGATTAGAAGGTATCCAATATTGAATTCATGTAAACTAAAGCGTATATCGTGCAAAACGGACAGGCTAGAACCGTTTATCAACAGTTATGATCAGCGATCACAGAATACAGAATAAAATGCTTATCTCTGGAAGCTGTTTTAACATTAGATAGCTAATGGAAACACAAAAAAGAGTATACAGTACAGCTTCAGAGAGTGCATCCATATAAGGGAAAAATAAAATACACGAAATGTCTGCAGCAAGTTATCACCGATTCATAGAGGCAGAAGAAGAGGGAGACAGAAAAAGAGTTGGGAGGACAACATTCGAGAATGGGCTGGCTTGACACTGAGCGAAGCCATGAGGGTTGCTGAGGACAAGGACAGATCGAGTACGCTGCTTACAACGATCATCTGTGGTGCCCCAGCGACCTTCGAGTTACAGGATAGGATAGGATAGGGTAGGAAGTTATCACCATGATTACTCACAGAGACAGACAGACACACACATACATAACACAACACAACACACTAACACGCATGAAACGCCCCCCCCCCCCCCTCCCTCCACACTACACAGCACAGTTATATAATAATAATAATAATAATAATAATAATAATAATAATAATAATAATAATAATAATAATAATAATAATAATAATAATAAGGGTATTTATATAGCGCTTTTCCCTACTGACAACAGTTCAACAGTCAAGAGTTTAACATATAGAAAAAAGCGCTAGAAATGTCTTATTCTGTCTCAGTGGACACTGACACGGTGTGGCTTGGTTGATTAATTCCCAAAGCAAAAAGCATGTAACCACACTTGGAACTATTAAACAAGCTGATTATACGCTGACATTGCTTCTAATTTATTATATTTCATCAGCCATCAGAGACTGCGTCAGACAGGAACATTTAAAACAACAACAACAACAACACTTTCCAGAGATTTCGATCCATCATATTAGTGTTCTGGTGGAAGGTGAGGGGAGATGTGGGAAGCGGGGTGTGGGTTCCTCATGGGGAGGGGGGGAGGGGTAGATATCCGACTTTACGCTACAAGGAACTAGGCTGGGGTTGATTGGAAAGGCCACTCGATATCGCCCTGGGGAAGGAGAGAGTGGACAAATCATTCTTCAGAAGTCGTCGCCCTCGACGGTTCATTTGAGTTTGAAAGGAACTGAAAAAAGGGGTTGGTTGGTTGGTGGTGGAGTTATGCATGCAAGCATGCTTGTCAACTACAGCCGCCTGTTTTATGGTCCGTTCACAAGGTCCAAGAATACTGTGCTATAATAAACTCATTCTCTCTCTCTCTCTCTCTCTCTCTCTCTCCTCTCTCTCTCTCTCTCTCTCTCTTCTCCTCTCTCTCATCTCTCTCTCTCTCTACTCTCTCTCTCCTCTCTCTCTCTCTCCCCCCTCCTATCGCCTCTCCCCCCCACTCCTCTACATCTATTCTCTCCCTTCGATCGTTCCTGACCAAACAACTTAAGAAAACGTATGTGAATGTAATTGGAACATCACCTCATCAGTAATTGTGACACAGGCGGTTGAATCATGTGGATGTCCTGTCCCATTAACTAGCCCCGCGGCTCCAAATAGCTCATGGATCGCGTCGTTAATAGCCGGCACGTCGCCACTTGTTCTTACAAACAGTAATAATCATACTGGGCAATGGGGCACGTTGCATACATCGATCATCTCTTTCCTTATTGCTGTCTAAACCTCAGGATTCTGTGTGATCAAATCTCAGACACCCGACAACCGTATTGATCCTTGTGGATATCCAGGAACTCACAGGCACTGCCATTCTTTGGTGTTATTGGACAAGATGGATCCTATTCAAAGTTTGCCAAACAGTTACCAATGTTGCCTGCATCAGTCAGACAAAAACCATAGCGACCCAACAGGAGTTATTCCAATAAAGAAGAGAAGATAACCATGCAAGACTGCAAGAGTTACGGTTTCCAAACTGCAGACAGACTTTAAGGCTTCCGGTCATTTCTGCCACTGAAAAGCATGAAAAGCATGTGTTATCGGTGCGTTTTTCCACGCTTTATAGATGGTAAAACGCTGTAGTTGGGGCACTTGCAAAGCAGAAAGCAGGTATCCTGACCGATATCCCTGTGTCAACTTTTAATTGAGGTAGCCGAAAATTGTATTTGAATCCCAAGCAAAGCGTAATCCATACTCCATTTATCTCGGAGGGGGAAAGTTTTGTGGACTGAAACATAGCGGGGCATTCTTACTATAATACTCGACGAAAAAAACACAACAAACAAAGGGGAAAAAATGTGCTAGAAGGTCCCAATTTAGGCATGGAAGCGACCTACCCTCACATAACGGGACTTCGTCGACGAAACTACTTTCATTTGCTGTATCGTCACGTTACTAGGACACAGTGCGGCGAGTTTTTTCTAGGACGGAGGTAATATTTATCAAGAAATTGTGTTTTCGAAGTGTTTTGTGAGCGTTTGAACATTGAACCATGTAAACAGTAGGATTTGTTAAAATTATGGGAAATTTGGAACTCATGTGAAATACAATCATACAATCAAAAAATCGCCGAGTCGATCTGCTTCTTTGCTATCAGTAATAGACCCAGTGCTACAGTTACAGTACCGTTTAAAAAATAAATTAATATCCAAAGTTTTTTTTGGGGATGAAAAAAATTGTACAGATTTACATTTATAACACTCAAAGTATATGACTGGATAATCAAAAACATTTTAAATTTTAAACTTATATAGACATGGTTAAAATGGCATCAACCACTCCTTGAGCAGGCAGTAAAAAAGGCATAATAATATTTTTTAAATTGTAAAAAATTCAAATTTTGACCAATTTCAAAAATTTAAACTGCTTTGCATTTTTGATGACCATACCTATCAGATTGTATATAAGAATTTTTTTTGAAGATTCGTTAAGGTAACATCGCGGTCGGGCAGTTTGTCAAATGATGTTCTGTCTATCTTCAAATAATCTATCGGGATCAAACTCCATGCCAATTTCTCTCGGCAATCTCACACATTTCCCGCTAGTTCAGATTTTCTTTGGCCAGACGTAACCACACCATGATCTCTCAAATGCTTGAAATTCAGACACTCTACGTAAGGAGTTCTCCCTGCTTGTCTGCAGTTCAAGGAATCACTCCTGCGAGACGAGTTTTTCCCCCATTTAGGGAATACGTATTTGCCAAGAGATCGATGTGGCGGCTTGCTGACCGCATCACACTGTACATAGTCTTACCTAGCATCCGGGGACCCCAAATCTGACCATCGAAACACCCACATTTCAAACCACCAAAGAGCATTGTCACACATACAAGATAAGACAAGACAAGCAGGAACTTAGGTTCGGGATTCGAGAACCTAGAACTACATTTTTGAACCACCACGACCCTTCCAATTAAGACAGACCATTAGCATCTCTACCTCTGCTGACTGGCGGGCACACAGTCCGACCGCCACTTGAATGTAAGCTGAACACGCACCAGCCCAGCCAAGTCACCAAAACAGTCGTACCACCTGTTATTACTAGGAATGTATCGCCTACTTTGCAAACACGCAACACGTGCCCTGGCTGTGCACCGAAGAGTCAATCAAGTCTGGCACCAGAATAGCCTTTCTTTTAAAAAAAGAAAAGAAAAAAAAAAGAAATCTCTTCTAATCCGCTATCTAAAGGAAGCGATACGGTTGACAATTTAAAAAAAAAAACAATGTATGAAGCTAGGCCATCAAGGGGCAAGGAAAATGAGTTATTAAATACACTTTTTAAAATGGTGTAGTACAAGATCTTTGCTAAAAGAAAAAGCATCCAACGCAAATCAACAGTCTACAAGCCTACAAAGGCCACTGTAGACAAAAGTTATGTGACAGTAACCATGCATCATCTGAGATGGCGTGCGTGGTGGTACTGGACAGCAATCTGTTCAAAGCCGGCCATTAGGAGTGCTTGAGGTCAGAGACGAGTGGCCTTAAAGTGGTCACTGGAGTGGCAGGCGTGCAAATAATGACCCAAGACAGTAGCACAACTGTTTTCCACTGACCATGCTCACGGTTCTTTAACAAACTGAAGCGCTGAAATCAGCATCTTCAATCAGCATCTTCAGGTCACTGTGGATGGGTCTTTATTTATGTTATCGTTCTTATATAGCGCTTTTTCCAGCTGCTCAAGGCGCTGGCCGATACAGGATCCAACTCAAGCCGCTTGATCGAGGCGACAACTTATATCCTTTAAGTAAGACGAAGGAAACGATTATGAGTATTTTCATTCATTGACAACCATTTTGTCAGGGACGTATTGCCCTGAAATAAATACCAAACGAGCGAACGCAACTGAAGGCTAAGTATTTCCCTCTCCTCTACTATTAGTCCTGCGATGCAAGACTTCCAGTGCTAATGCGTCCACAAGTGAAATATAGTAACACAACAAGCAGCGGTATTCCCTCGTGCAAAGTGGTCGTATGCCCCGAGAGATCATTCAGATACAGATACACTCATACAGATATCAAACTCACTGGATTCAGTTACAGCGTTACTATTATTTCAAACTCCCTCCCTCTCCCTTCTCCCTTTCCACTCGGATCGGCCAGTCCGCTCAGCCGTAACTAATGCAACCCGGTCTAGTGAGCCCAAGGGACGAATCGCTCCTATCCTATCCTATCCTGTCCCATAACCCGAAGGTCGTAGGGGCACCACAGATGATCGTTTAACCAGCATACTCCATCTTTCTCTGTCCTCAGCAGCCCTCATGGCTTCGCTCAGTGTCAAACCAGTCCACTCTCGAATGTTGTCCTCCCACCTCTTTTTCGGTCTCCCCCTTCTTCTACCTCCTTGCACTGTGCCTTGCAGAATGGTCTTTGCAAGGCCTGATGATCTGGTGACGTGGCCATACCATCGGAGTTTCCGTTTCTTCACCACTGTGAGCAGGTCATCGTGTTGTCCAATGGCTTGTGTGATGGTCTGTCGGACTTCGTCGTTGGTGATGTGTTGGGTATAGGAAATGCACAGAAGTCTTCTGTAGCACCTCATCTCCATGCTTTGTATTCTTCGTTGGAGATCTGCTGTGAGGGTCCATGCTTCGCAAGCATATAGGAAGATGGAGATAGAGAGCGCAGCAGTCTTACTTTGGAATGTAGACTGATGGTTCTGTCTTTCCAAATGGGCTTCAACCTTGTCAGGGCAGCAGTTGTTTGTGCGATCCTGGAGAGGACTTCCTGTCGAGACCCATTGTCTGACACAATGGCTCCTAAATATTTGAAGCTGTGCACTGTGTTGAGGGATTGGCCTTGTACTTTGATGTCCGTGTTGATGCCATTGGTGTTGTTGGTCATCATTTTGGTCTTCTCTGCACTTATTTCCATTCCATAAGCTCTGGAGGTGGTGTCAAGCCTCTGTACAAGCTGTTCAAGTTCTTGTTCCTCTCCAGCCAATCCATCAATATCATCCGCAAAACGAAGATTGGAGATTGCTCTGCCCCCTATGCTGACTGTGCCTTCGTGATCTGCAAGAGCATCTGACTTGATGCGCTCTAGGAAGATGTTGAAGAGTGTTGGAGAGAGTAGGCATCCTTGACGCACACCGATTGTTGTTCTGAACCAGTTCCCGATGACGCTGTTATGGAGGACTGCACTGGTAGCCTTGTCATACAGGCTTTTGATGACTTCTATAATTTTAGGGCTGATGTTGTACACTTTCATGGTTGCCCATAGAGCTGCATGCCAGACTCGGTCAAATGCCTTCTTGAAGTCTATGAACACATGATATAGATGTTGTTGGTGCTGTAGGTATTTCTCACAGATTATTCTGAGGTTGAAAATCTGTTCAGTGGTACTTCGCCCTGCCATGAATCCTGCTTGTTCTTCAGCTATGATTTGTTCAGCTTGTGGTTTCAACCTGTTGAGTATTATTTTCAGGAGGACTTTGCTGGGATGGCTGATGAGGCTGATGGTGCGGTAATTTTCACACTCCTGAAGGTTACCTTTTTTGGGAAGAGTGATGACAAGCGACTGGGTCCATGGTGTAGGCCATTCCCCACTCTGCCAGATCTTGTTACAGATAATGGTGAGAGCATCAGTCATCGCTTCTCCTCCTGCTTGTAGCAGTTCGCTGGTATGTTGTCCACTCCCGCTGACTTCCCTTTCTTCAGCGATTGCACTGCTGCCTCAACTTCTTCCGGAGAATTGGGAGGATTTCTTCTTCGTCTTTGCTCTCGGGACATGCTAGAACTGATGGGTCTCCATTTGGTGTATGGTTGTAAAGGTCAGAGCAGTACTCTGTCCATCTGTCCAAGACTTCTTGTTCTTCTGTAAGGCATATGCCAGACTTGCTTTGGATAGTAGAGACTTTGGGCTGTTTAACACTTGTCAGCCGCTTCACAGTCTGGTAGGCCTTCTTGCTGTTGTTCTTGTTCAGATTGTTCTCTATTTCCTGGCATTGATCTTCTATCCAGTTCTCCTTTGCTGTGCGCATGCCTTTTCGGATGTCACTGTTGATTTTTTCGGTAGACATCAGCTCCCTGTGAGATGTTCTTTTTCTTTTTTAACTCTCTTCGTTTATCACACAGATCCAAAAGTTCAGGTGTGATCCACGGCTTCTTCTTTGGTCGATGCTTGCCAAGGATCTCAGTGGCGGCATCTGTTACAGCTGAATTGAAGGTATTGGTCATGGTGTTGACATCTACTTCGCCTGCCCCCAAAATAAGCAGTGGTGCAAATTTCCCTCCAATTGTGGCCTGAAATATTTTTGCCACCTCCGGGTCTTGCAGTTTGTCCAGGTCGAACTTCAGCCTAGTGCACTTTGCTGTATTTACTCTCTTCAAATGGAGCCGGAAAGACATCATCACGAATCGCTCATCCTGCAGTAAGACAGTTACGATCCAGCAGACCAACGTCCTGTCCTGGTGCCATAAAGCGTAGCTGACCCTGCCGAAGAGGCGAACGTAAATTGGGAGTATACTTCAGCAGGCTTTAAGCCAGGCGGTATTATGCTCTGGTCCAACACAAGTAAACAGCACTGATGGACGGAAGTCACACGACATGCCCTCAAGCAAGAACAAATACCCATTACCGACTTACTGTACCGATTTACTGTACCGAAAACCTAAACTTTTTTCTACTAGATAATCAACTCCTCTTCAGCATCACTCAAGAGTTTATCCAACACTCAACGCGTTTCCGCCGATACAAGTGAAATTCTCCGCCTCATCACACAAGTGTACCGGTGTCCAGCCGAATCTCTCTCTCTCTCTCTCTCTCTCTCTCTCTCTCTCTCTCTCTCTCTCTCTCACCGCCTTCTTCAATTATTTGTTCAAAATGTTAAATTATTTATTTATTTACATATTTGATTCTTCTATTTGTCAATCGTTTGTACTTAATCGTTATCTGTTACATATTTCAGTTATTTATTCACAAAAACATGTCTTATTCTTCGCCAATTATATGTAATTATTTCCCTCCCCCCCCCCCCTCCCTTGGGGGTGCCGGGAGTTTCTGAATAAATAGTATCCCCACTTTCTGGAAACTTAGTGCTTTAAATTCACACTCGGTGTCTTTCTTATTTGTTCTTTCTCATTCCTACTCTGTTCTATCAATCTACTATGCTATCTTCTTTTTCGCAAGACCAGTCACCTACCTTTTTTCTTGAAAACTCTTCCGGGACAAAACTCCTCAATTGTGTGTGAGGTCTGTTATATCAGCTTGGGAATATTGGATACTTTCTGCCAAATGGTCACTGGGGCGTCCAATGATAATATTATTTAGCAATGTAGCATTTTATATGTGTTTTGTTCATATTTATAATGAAGTTAGTATTTTTCTATTTTGTTTTTGTAAACGGTGTTCGATAAATTAGAGTATAGCATCAGCGTCCCCTGGGTGGGATGCCTTTATTGTACAGTGACCGGCTGGCCTTCAATGTTACCACTGGGGTTGTTTCAGCAGATCTTTTATGCGGATCAGGGGTGAGTCCTCTTTCAGCCAAGTTGTGGTCTTGATTTTGTGGTCCTGATTCGGCTCTTTGCAGTCCGCTGGACTTTGTAAGCAATGAATAACCTATTTTATCCTATCCTATCCTATCCTATCCCGTAACTCGAAGGTCATAGAGGCACCACAGATGATCGTTTAACCAGCGTACTCCATCTTTCTTTGTCCTCAGCAACCCTCATGGCTTCACTCAGTGTCAAACCAGTCCATTCTCGAATGTTGTCCTCACACCTCTTTTTCTGTCTCCCTCTTCTTCTGCCTCCTTGCACCGTGCCTTGCATGATGGTCTTTGCAAGGCCTGGTGCTCTGGTGATGTGGCCATTGCATCGGAGTTTCCGTTTCTTCACCACTGTGAGCATGTCATCGTGTCCAATGGCTTGTGTGATGGTCTGTTTTCAGAAGGACTTTGCTGTGATGGCTGATGAGGCTGATGTTGCGGTAATTTTCACACCCTTTTTGTGGTAAGAGTGATGACAAGCGACTGGCTCCATGGTAGAGGCCACTCCCCACTCGGCCATATCTTATTACAGATAATGGTGACGGCGTCAATCATCGCTTCTCCTCATGCTTGAAGCAACTCTGCAGGTATGTTGTCTACTCCCGCTGACTTCCCCCTCTTCAACGATTGCGCTGCTGCCTCAACTTCTCCTCGGAGAATTGGGAGGATTTCTTCTTCTTTTCTGTTCTAGGGACATGAATAAAACATTTGTTTAAACCATACATCGGTCTCAGAAGAACAGAGAGGGCAGAGGAATATGTTACTGTGTGGGACGAACAAACCTGGTTAATGGAAAGGCAAGAGGATTATGTGTGGAATAAGAATTGGTTACCGAGGTACAGGAGGGTAAGACCTAGAACACCCTGACTGGCAATCCTGGCAAGTCTACGGTTTCTGTAGAACAAAAATTATGAAATCTACTGCCTTTTCCTTGTATTAATTCTAATCATTCATCCCAACACATGTTATTTCAATCACAAAGTTTCTGAAAAAAATTTAAAAAAAAAAGTTCCAGCAATGTTAACAGACAGCCAAATAAAAGGATTGAGAATGTAGAATTGTGGGGCGGGGTGGGAGGATGCATGGTTGGGCTCTGGTGGGTACACGGGGTGGATGGGGTGTAAGATGGAAAAATGCTAGACAGAAGTGCGAAGCAATGCATGAAACAATTCTGCGAGCGCTTTATATTTTTGTCTTGTGTCTGCAAAGTCACGCGACAGAAAACGTCACGTGACCGCCCCCTACTTCCTACAAACTGAAATGGACGTGTTCTAAGAGTGGAAACGAATGGCGAATGCATTCTGGCGTCTACAAAGCTCCATGTCCACTGTCTGTAGAGGCCTCGGATTCATTAACTGATAACTTGGCATCCATAGGCTTCTGGGGAAATACACCACAGGCCACGCTGGCATAAAATACTACTATTTTTTCAGGATCAACTTATTGCGACAAGCTCCATCACATATACATAATTTGACTGGCTTTGTCACCAAAGGACGGACAATGGTGAAAACATAAGAACTCTTCAGAAAAACAAGTATAGTAGCTGCAGAAAAGGACACAATACAAGCTACATGGACGGCATTTTGCAGCTGGAACATGTATGCGTGTCATTGCTAAGAGTCAGTCTTGCATCCATTGACCAAACATCTTTTATTTCCGACACGTACAAGAGTGTTTCTTGTCGATTTTTCAAGCATACATCCAGCAAACAGTAGTGAAGCACTGAAAGACCCTGCTGACCACGCGATACTGTGATGGGACTGGGACTAAGATAATCTTGCTATAAACACCGCGTAGCTGAGCCTACTGGGACAACCGCCCTACAAGTATAGGTAGGTTTCAGACACTCCTGCCCAGGTTTACAAAACGAAAGACTTATCATGCTCTGACGACATTAATCAAGACTGTCGTCTGCGTCCGCAATATTTATCCAAAGACAACCGTGCGGTCCCTTTTCTTCAAACGTATGCCCGCCTGATCCGAAATATATACCAACATTCAGTGCATTCCCATAGCTTGGAAGCGAACCTCTATGCTGCCGATTCGCAATGCCGCCAGGCTTGCTCAGTATGCCGAAAGCTTGACGCGAAGGACAGCCGGGGCGAAAACAACTCTGACTGACAATTACTAAAAACGTTTTCCATTGCGGCAGCATGCGCGAGCATTTTCTTCAAACATGGAATAAATGCGAAGCTTCTGCACTTCCACCCTCATCAGTATTATTCTGTACTGAGTGTTAACAGTATCCAGAAGATGAAGAAGAAGAAGAAGAAGAAGAAGAAGAAGAAGAAGAAGAAGAAGAAGAAGAAGAAGGAGGAGGAGGAGGAGGAGGAGGAGGAAGAGATCTCCCTTTCTGTCGCACTTTCAATCTCCCTTTCTCTCTGTCACACTATCAATACACATCGCTGCAAGGTTAACACAGAAGAAGGAAATTGGCTATGCCACGTGCATCCTGATCAAAGATGGCGGAAGAAAGCACTTACTGGCAGTCTTATTTGTTAGCTGATCTCTCTCCCATCGCACCCAATCTTGCCCTAAGCTCCGCACCTTACCCCATCCCTCCTTAATCTCCCACCACCCATCATTTTGACATTGTACACAACTTCCCTAACCAACGTACAGCAAACTCCGAAATAACTTTGAATGGACAGACGAATCCATGGCGGTCTGTTCCAGTTTGAAGCACTCTCTTGCTCCGTGATTTAGAGAAGGAAACTGCGCCAGCGAAGTTCTTTCTCACAAAAGCGGAGACACCCACCCGCTCAAATCTGCTTACAGGAAGCTGCTACTGGTACTTCTGTACTACTTCATCCATTGTCTATTACTCTATCTTGTCTACAATCCCGTGAATGGTCCCTTGGGTGGCTTTGGACTACAGAAGCTTATCAGAAACAGACAACCGTTTAACCGTGTAATAATACAATAAATCCTTCAGTTGATCTTATGGCAGACTTGGCCTGGAAGCTATGACCATAGTTTGTCGTACACAGCCCACACAGACCATTGTCCCAAATATATGACACCGAAAGAAAAACAAATAAAAATAGAAAGGAGCCAAAATAAAAATTCTACGCTGCGTCTTGCAACTCTGTTTAGACGTATTTGGTCTCTTCACGGCTTTATATCGTTTTAGTGCTAATCCAACAGTGTGTAGGGAGGAGCGTCAAATGCAAAATCAGCCAGTAGCGAGAAATCACACGTCATACGTACACCAGTTCAAATGAGTCTCACCGTCTGCACGAGAGTCAGAGGGGCCGGGTAGCTCAGTTGGTAAGAGCGTCTTGCTAGTAACCGAAAGGTCGCTGGTTCGAATCCCGGATTGGTCAATGTGTGATCATATTATTTTCCCCTTTACCAACAACTGGCCCGCTGGTGTCAGTATAAATCGGTCCAGTAGTCACCTATATGCGAAAGTGTCGTGTGACTATAATCTACATACAAACAAACAAACAGCACGAGAGTACGATGGGAGAAACCTTTAGCCTTATCTTCAACGTACCTCCCTCTTAAGGGATGTGCTGGATGAACCGTCGAATGAACATTATGTCCTACAAGAAACATACTAGCTCCTGACTATATCTACTATAATATATATATACTACCGTTTACTATAGTGTTGAAAGGCAGCTCATGTCATCTCTAAAAGTCAGTGCGGCCAAGTCACTATTAAGACTCGCCCCTGGAGATCAGTCCACGAGGATGAATCCTAGCCTTACGGCCAAGATTACGGTCACGTACGGAACTCTCTGCCTCTTGGAGCATAAGCAGAAATTATTTCCAGCAGTCACATATAGTCCCACAGACCAGGCTATAGCGCCAATATGTATACACGTATGGCATAGGACAAGAATGAAAAATTGAGGCTGGGCGTGTGAAGCATATATAGGTCACTAAAAAAGTTAGTTAGTTATTCATTGCTTACAGGGTCCAGCGGACTGCAAAGAGCCGAATCAGCATAAAAGATCTGCCGAAACAACCCTAGTGGTAACACTGAAGGCAATCCACCAGTTGGTCACTTTACAATAAAGACATCCCACGCAGGGGACGCTGAGGCTATACTCTAATTTATCGAACCCCCCGTTTACAAAAAAAAACAAAAAAAAAAAAAAAAAAACAAACAGAATACAAATATCATTATAAAATATCAACAAAACACATACATATAAAATGCCTACATTGCCAAATAATAACTTCACAGAAAGCCCCAGTGACCATTTGGCTGAAAGCGTCCAATATTCCCAAGCTGATCCAACAGACCTCACACACAAAGGATGAGTTTTGTCCCGGAAGTTTTCAAGAAAAAAGGTAGGTGATTGGTCTAGCGAAGAAGAAGATAGTATAGTAGATTGATAGAACAGAGTAGGAATAAGAAAGAACAAAGAAGAAAGACAGCGACAGTGGGAATTTAAAGCACAAAATTTCCAGAAAGTGGGGATAATATTTATACTGAAACCCCCGGAACCCCTACGGAGGGTACTAAAAAAGTACTTATTTTAGTTTATTAAAGGCTTTGTTCATTCAGCGTTTTTTCATTTACAAAATGAAGAAGAAGAAGAAGAAGAAGAAGAAGAAGAAGAAGAAGAAGAAGAAGAAGAAGAAGAAGAAGAAGACCTGCACGCAAACTGAAGTTCAATGACGTAATATTTCAGGAAGAAAACATAACTAGAAAGGGAGTTCTTGTGTTTTTATTATTCTCTTAACATAATAATTAGAAAACGCTGTCATCATTTGGGAAGCATTTTTGCTTCTCCCAGTCTTTGAAGCTGTTCAGCCGCATGAAATATGACGCATGAAATATGACGCATCAATCTCACTTTATAGTTTTACTTGAAAAAAAAACAAACATTGGAATAAATTGAAAATTCGTAGCTCTCAACCTAGGTGTTTGCGGTTTTATATCTCTTTATTATATCAATCCCACTTCTCAGCTCAAATCCCAGGCATCATGACTAGATATGTTTGGGTCAAGGGACGTTCTCAATAAAATGAAAATTGGCTGGTTTGCTGGACACAAAACATAAATCTCTCTCTCTCTCTCTCTCTCTCTCTCTCTCTCTCTCTCTCTCTCTCTCTCTCTCTCTCTCTCTCTCTCTCTCTCTCTCAATCTCTCTCTCTCTCTCTCTGCGTGTATGTGTATGTGTAGGACGTGTGTCCATGAAAAGGGAGAAAGGCCATTGGCAGTAGACGAGCAGGATGGCTTTAACCATCTCTCCAGGGTGTATCTATCAAGTCGGGCAAATTGACAGAAATAACAGGCCCCTATGGAATATCGAAATCCTTTTCTCCCCCTTCGCCTCCACCACTCTCGTCTCTCTTTTCTTCCTTTCTTTTTCTTTCAGGGTCATCCATGTGGATCAATGTCGAAATCATTTCCCCTTCCTTTGTGTTATTATTATTTTTCTTTCAGTGGGACCTGTGTGTGTTAAAGTAGGTGCTGTCTGCAGTAGGTGCAGTAGAAATACATCACCATCAGATGTACGGCGGTCTGAATTCGAAATAATTGTAAAACCAGCTATCATCATCATCATCATCATCATCATCATCATCATCATCATCATCATCATCATCATCATCATCATCATCACACTCCTCTTCTCCCTTCGGTTGTTTGCGTTGTAGCGGGAAGCTTTGCGCTCTACTTTAAACACAGATTATTTGTGGACGGTAGGGGGGGGGGGGACGATAGGAGGGGGTGATTTAACAGACGTACAAAACTAGCATGCTTCTCTTTCCTTAGATTTCTCCAAAGACGGGTTTTGTTCCGAGTATTTGGGACCCCACATCACGGAAACTTTGCCCTTATACTGTATCGACAGGACCAAATTTCTATGGCAGTCTCGCAGCTGCATGTCTATTGATGGGATCTTCCGGATCGCCTACAAAGTCTCGCTTTAGACAGCAAATTGGCCTGGAGGTAATAAGCGGCGCGGCTGGGACTGCAACTGCCTAAGTTTCGATCCCCGTAAATAGCATAGGGATGTTATCATAGTAATCCACTTTCTATAGTGAGTTGAAGCAAATATAATATACTCATATTAAATTCTTTGGCTGAAATGAATGGTTTTTCTACAGCCCTTTGCGATCTCACATAGCAGCTTTAGCTTTATTGAATACAGAGAGAGAGAGAGAGAGAGAGAGAGAGAGAGAGAGAGAGTGTCACGAACTGGCTAGTTTTACTCTGCCTATTCGCTATTTAGCCTTGTGTAGTCATTGTAACATTAGAGAGTTAGTGTATTACACAGCAAGCAATTACAAGTACACATAGGTCCACACACTGCGAGGCTGACCTACGCTGCGTAGTTAGTCGGCACTGTGGGCGAGAGTCGTAAAACTTATAACCAACCAGAGCTCAGGCAAAGCGGTTAGAGCCAGTTTGACTGGGTCAAAACCTAGCACAGTTTTAGTCAGTCGTGTGTGAGACGAGGAAGAGTTAACATCTACATAGCTAGAGAAATATCTTCACTCAGAGACCAGGAAGCAGTACTTAAGAATCTTAGAATTCTATCAAGTCACCACGGGCCTGAACTTGTCAAACAGGTAAATGAACATCCTTCTGTTTCATCGTGATATATTTATATTATTGTTGAAATTATGTTTGTGGAATTTGCTATGCATACATGTGAATTGTTAATCCGAATTTGCCGTACCACGTGGAAGAGCTGACCACGAGGCGAAACACGACCGGTTGCGCCGCCTTGTTGTATACCCTACGGAACCACTGTTGTTTAACTTATGTGTATGTTTGCAGACCAGTGGTTGTACCACGGAATGTTTATAATATCATTAATTCTGTATGTGTATAGTTAGCCACGATTTATATTTATGTATGTATAGGAATTTAGAGTGAGATTCCAGTGGACCCCGGAAGTAGCAGAATGTTCGTCGCTTATGTATAGAGATGTGGAGCTATCACTGAGGGCTACTTTGGCTTTCAGTGAGACGCTCTGCACAAACCGATTATTCAGGGTTGTGCAGAATTTCGTCTCTTATATTACAGACGAGCAGGCGAGCTATCCCGTGCGCCCAACTCCACAGAAACGACGAGTTGTCTGCGTAGCCTCTACCGCACAAGTCGGAGAGAGCTAACCTGGGAACAACCCCCTGCAAGACCCCACAGCGTGGCAAGGGACCCAACTACACAAAGACACAGGTGTACCAGAAGCTACCTCACAGAAGGACTTCGAACACCCCACACATCAGTTAAGTGCTCACAGGAATCAGTGCACTTAAACTGATAGAAAAAGGACCACAGTAGTCCACTCTTCAGAAACTGTAAAACGGACCACAGTAGTCCAATCTACATGAAACCTAATAGCAAGTGCCCGATGAAGAAATAACAGCTGCCTAGAATATCAGCGATCGAACTATTTGCATTGACTGAGACTTTTTAAGTTAGATTAGTACATAGAAAACCTTGTATAGAGTAGAAGAAATAAATGTGTGATTTTAACTGTTATCAAGTGGCTGGACTACATATGATTCATAGCCGTGTGAAAGCTAGTGTGACAGTAATCTTTTACCATTTTTCTATCTATCTCTGTACCCCAACCTTACCACAGAACGAGCTAAACAAATAAATTTATTAAAGTAATTCATAGGGTGACTAACTAGCAGTTCCCACCGAATAAACGTGAGGGTCCATAATTCCATTGTGCAGAGCCCATAAACCCCACGTGACAGAGAGAGAGAGAGAGAGAGAGAGAGAGAGAGTCCAACACAACAATATCAAACAATCAAATCCGAACCGAAAACATTAACTGTCAATAAAACAAAAACAAAAAAACAAGATGACATGCAACTCAAATGTATTTGCAGATCATCACACACTTAGCGGAAGGTGGGGGGGAGGGGGGTAATAAAAAGCATTTTGAAAACTATTAATTTTGTGGGCGGAGTGGTGACTTGGCCTTGTCCTAAGGAAGCCAACGTAAAACATGGAATGATAGGCCACTATCTGGACTATCCGCAAAGGAAAAAAAGTATTCAGATCGGTTAACAGAATTTTTAGACACCGCGCCAAAGGTGTTTTAAAAATGGCGAAGCAAAATGACCTTGAACTTTGAGAAAGTACAAATATCAATGATTTAACATGCTTAGCAGTAGTTATAATAAGGTAAAAATGGCGAATTTCGGTTCAGATATTCTTGAGAGAAGGCAAACAAAATGTGAAAATGTGGTTTTAACAAATCAAAACAAAAGTGAAATGTGGAGCGACAGACCGACACCTATTGCCCGACTGATCGACAACCGGACCGCTACTGAAGTATGGCCCATGATGTGAAGTACATGTATACCAAAACTCGACAAAAACCACTTTAGCCGTTTTGGAAAAATTGAGCTAAACGTGTTTTAGCCACCAAATAACTCCAGTGACCTTGCAAATACGATGGCACGAGAGGCAGGCCACTAACCTAGGTCATGTTCCTATGAAGTCGAGTTAAAATCCGTTCAGTGGTTCTTGAGATGTGGCTTCCAACGGACCGACCGACCGACAGACTGACATTTCTGCTTGTTCTGATTCCATCAGAGTATTTTAGAAATTAAGGGGATGGTGGTATGGTTGGGAAGGGGTGAATTAACAAACAAACCTCAAGCTAGAGAACCAAATGGATACCACATTATAGAAAATTTCAGCATCTTTCTGGACTATTCGCAAACAAACGTGCCTTCAAACTTCTTTACCAAGATCAGTCTCGTCGAGATTTCTTTAGGGTTGAATTTCCACTGCGCCCCAGTTCAAAGCAGAATGCTTCCCTATCACACGCTGCAAAAAAAAAAGAGTTCAATATTCTGTGTGTGTAATTGTTCACATCAAATACTGCCTGGTCATGTTCACCAAATTCAATACAAAATCTAAGAAATGAAACAAGCATGAACGAAATAAAAAAAAAAAATCCACTTAATTAAAGCAGTCACTAGTACAAGCGAATCCATTTCGGGTAAACATGGTTGAAAAGACGGACACGCATGTCTTTCAAGGAAATCGGAACTGCTCTTCTCTGTTCCACCAAGTATACATTACCTAGGTCTATGATCCCCCAGGTCTTCGTTCCCCCAGGCTATGTCTTTGTTTCCTTGTATGTTTCCCCAGCTCTATTCTCCAGCTCTTTGTTTTTCAGAGCTACGTTCCTCCCAGGCCTCTTCCCGGTCTATATTTCCCAGATCTATGTTCACCCGTCTATATTCCCCAGGTCTTTGATCCAATCTATCTCCCACACCCCACACCCAATTCCAATCCCCTCCCGCACACATCTTCTCTCTGCCCCGGTCTTTGGTCTCCTAGGTTTTCGTTCTCCCAGGTCTATATTCCTCCACGTATGTTTGTGACAGATCTGGGTGGAATAGATCTGTACAAATACAGACCTGTAGGAACACAGATCTGGGGACACTGGGACCTGAGCACTGACTTGAAAAGAACATAGACCCAGAACTGAGTTAACATAGACCTAACATAAACCGTAGACCCTGTGGAACATGGACGTACTTAGGGACAATACACACATGCTCCTTCCTTCAAATTAACCGGAACTATTCCTCAGAAATCCCCCTTGTTTTCGTTTCTACACGTGCCAGTGTCCAGTAAGCGTAGCTGGGACCAGACGAAGACCTCCCTCACACGAGAGAGGCAGACTGTCACCTCTAATGTCAGCTACGCCGTGCAGGGCCATAATGGGGCTAAGATCAAAAGGCAAGGTCAGTGGGGTTAGTAGAAAGGACCATTAAGGAAAATAAAAGAAGTTAGTCAAGGAGGAAATGTTCCAGTAATTAGACGGAAAGTCTATCGGTGAACACGCCAGGCTGTCTCTTTAATCCCGTACTGGGAGTCTGGGAATTCCTTTCTCCTTCTAGCAGATTAGCTACGTCAGCTGTGAAAAAGAAGCTTCATGATGATGATGATGATGATGATGATGATGATGATGATGATGATGATGATGATGATGATGATGATGATGATGATGATGATGATGTCAAGAGACGTTTCTGTAAAACAATAAATTGAACTATAAGGGCACAATACATTTCCTCGTATCTTTCAAAGAGAAGAAATGCTGTATACTAAGTATCTCAATATGCATTATGCAGTCTTCATGACCCTTGATCCACTACAGAGGAGATGTCGGCTAAACAACAAAGCCTGCAGAGAACTGCCACATGCCACAGCACGTCGCTCTTTGGTTGTTGTGGGAGTTTTTGGAAGAAAGTTTCGGGCAGTTAGGGGAAACTAAGAAGGGAGGAAAATGGCTCAGCTCAGGTTGTTATCTAACGCTATTCCCATCGATCTTAACCGCCCCTAATCGACGTCCGTCCCTCTCCCCGCTGATCCCAAACAACTCAAGACTTCCACAATGCGCGAGCACCGAGGTTTCGTTTTGTAAGCACTACCCAATGAACGAAAGTAGGCCGACAACACACGCTAACGCAATTCTTAAATCGCTATCTCACCCCATCTAAACATATATAAAAAATATTTAAAATTAAACAAATAAAAACAAACCGTCCATATTGCAAATTCAAGCACACGTGAACCTGGGACGTAACAATCTGAATACGTTTGATCTTTTAATGTAACCGATTTCCGAATAGCGGAAAAACGACGGCTTTACTTTCCGGCGGATAAGCAATGCCAGCTAGCTGCAATGAGCGCTTGTGACCCTGCTTCAAGTAACGCAGGGCCCCTACTCTTTCGGACGACAAGTAAAAACTGAGGTCTGGTCTGCCCACGCCTGAATTCCATCGCACAGGCTTTAAAGATCCCGAAGCCTATGTCCTGGAAGGGTAAATGTCAGATACACAAACATAGTTTGCAAACACCACGTCCGATTCCTCTCGTCCTAGTGCCGCTGTTCTGCGGCTGTCGTGCTTTCGCTAAAATGGCAACCAGAATTTCCTCAGCATGGGTGACAGATATATTGTATCCACATACACACATACACAAAAGACGTCCACTGTTGTTTTAAACGAAACCTCCGAATTGTGAGACAGGCTTGTAGGCCTACCTGAACATAGCGTCGGACGCCATGCGTGCTTCTTCTATTATTTAACGCCTACGTTTGCTCTATAACACATTTTAGCAAATAAAAAACAATAGTTTCCCAGCTTACGCTTCGAGAACTAATAACAAGTCCGAACGGACGGCTCAAAGGGTGCGAATGAGGGGACAGGAGCGCGCTAACTGCTTTTGAAAACCAACAACAAAGACTACAAAATATTATTTTCCGGCAAGTTTCGTCTGATAAACGTCGCCATTGTAATGTTCCTAGGAGTGCAACAGCCGCGCAGGACCGACTGCGAACAAAATTTCTGCACGAATGAAAACATTTTGGTCGTGAGATGAAATCCGGTTTTAGTACAACCCTAATGTAGCTGTGGGGTGAAAACAACAACGAATGGACACAACTACAGCTCAGTCGACCAATATTGAGCAAAAGTTGGACAAACAGATTGACATGGACAGATTTTTATTTTATTTTTGTTAAATTTTTCTTTAGACCCACATCGAATGAGCTGTTTGTGTGTGTGTGTGTGTGTGTGTGTGTGTGTGTGTGTGTGTGTGTGTCTGTGTGCGTGTGTTCGTAAGACAGCCAGCCAGCCAGCCAGATAGACAGACAGACAGACAGAGGCAGAGGCAGAGAGAGACGTTATGACACATGATGGTTGGTCGCCGGTTTCCTATGCCGAAGGTCGCGGGTTCGATTCCCGCAAGTGGACGAACTTAAGTGACTTACGTACGAAATTTTTCAGGCCAGAGTGGGTTTTCTCTGGGTACTCCATGAGGGCTGCTGAGGACAGAGAAAGATGGAGTATGCTGGTTAAACGATCATCTGTGGTGCCCCTACGACCTTCGGGTTATGGGACAGGATAGGATAGGATAGGACTCCAGTTTCCTCCCTCGCTTCAATGATGGTATTGGACGCCGCCTATCTTAAAATGTCCACACACAAAAATTAATAATAATTCGATTTCCTTTAGGTCTATGTCTTCTAGGCTATATAGCGATTTGCATTTACGAATGTGTGTTTGTTGTGTATGTAGGATATCTGTAACTAATAAGCGTGTGACTGGTTACAGATGGCCGCACTTTGAGTCTGACTTAGGAATATGGCGCGAATAGCAGCCATTATAATAATAATAATAATAAAAATAATAATAATAATAATAATAATAATAATAATAATAATAATAATAATTATTATTATTATTATTATTATTATTATTATTATTATTATTAGTATTATTATTATCATTATCATGAGAGAGAGAGGGAGAGAGAGGGAGAGAGAGAGGAAGAGAGAGAGAGAGAGAGAGAGAGAGAGAGAGAGAGAGAGAGAGAGAGAGAGAGAAGGGAATTAAAAGCCCAAGGCACAAGTTCAAAATAATGTCCCACTTCTTTTAAGACTAATCTGCTGTGCGAAATGATTAAATTCACCCTGTTACATTTACATGCACCATAACTGTCACTCGACGCTTCAAGTTTTGACACATCGAACGGTTGCGCAGATTTTAACCTTGTGCAGTGTGAATGTAATGTATACATGTAGATGTGCAATATAACTATGTAGGCCAGCTGATGTGTCACGGAGACCTTCACCACATGGCCGCTATTGATGCACAACTCAGCAAAATATTGCCAACGGCTCTATGCGATCCTCGGTACAATTATAACAATAGAGGAAACACACACGCCCACACACACACACATATACTTGCGCAGACACCGTTATTTGGACTTTCCTCTATCGCCACATACGTTCTGTGGACAATGGGTCGTGCTACGACCCCGTTTTTAAGTACTTTAAAGTGTTCTAACCCTAACCCTAACCCTAACCCTAGCCCTAACCCTAACCCTTACCCTAACCCTAACCCTCACGGATCATTAAATGGACGTCCCAACAAGGAGGTCTGTCCAAAGAACGTATGCAAACTTGCACTAGTTTGTCCCAATAACGCCGTGTAAACATCCTCACAAACACACACACACACACACACACACAAACATTTGCACACACCGAACAAAAATAAAACTTAACAACAAACGGAAGTAAATCCCAGCAAAAACAAATTAACGTAATACAATAATTTTACTAAATAGTAATTTTAACGGATATGATTGTCCGATCCCAGGTTTGATATTCGTTAGAACGGATTGTGATCGATCTACAAGTGAAAATGTAATTTTGATACTGAAGTTGACACACACACACAAACACACACAAAACCTCCCCCGGTCAAATAGCTTACGAAACGCAGACTCGCATTCTCCAACCAGTTCAGTCCAGTTCAGTTATTTAATTTCACGTCTGTTCTTGGGGGACATCAAACAAATTCTCGAACGGAATTTTTTTTATACAAGGGCCTGGTCGGGAATGGTGATTGCAGCGGGGAGTTTTAGAAAGAAAACATCTATAAACGTAATTAGTCAAACGTTCACCCTTCCATTCTGGAGTGAACTGACGAAACAAAGAAAAACGTGCATGTTTGCAATTCTCGAATCCTTGCAATCCTTGCAATCCCCTCACTCATAAATCCAACCAACTGCTTAGGACTAACAACAACCAACTTGCAAACATGGCTGCACTGATGCCACAACAAAGTGCACTTAGGCAAAGATCGACACCCAATCACGTGGCTATGTAAAACTACACCTTTATCCTATGGCTACGTCAGAAAATGTGCCGATCGGCATGCTAATTGCAGACGCTTCAGGCAGGAGGGTAGCAATCAGTGCGACCACACAGCATAGCTGAGACCAACCGAGGCTTACTTTGACCTCTGCGTGTGTTAGAGGTATTCGGTGAGTCTCCGCTACGCTGTGGGCGGTGCGACCGCATGGGTCCTAATTGCAAAAGTGTCCCACACGCCGTGCAATCACAACCAAGGACATTAATCTTTGATCCCAGCAATTACGCCCTCTCTATACCTGGATAACACTGGCGGCTGGACCTCTGTAGGTTTCACCTTAATGTTGCCCTTCATATCTAAACGTTTCCTTTTTGGGATTAAGACTATGAGACACCCGTCATAATACAGAATACCCAATACAAAAATCCTTAATAATTGTCCTCATAAACATACCAGGAAATGTCTGTGCAATCATTCATACTGATACTGAGAACGTTAAGTACTACAATCTGTCAATGACAGATTGTGTTTATTAACCGGTTGTTTGTGTTACAAAATAGGCTTAGTTATCTCCAGCCAAATAATAATAAAAGTATTTATATAGCGCTCTTTCCTAATGACATCAGTTCAAAGCGCAGTTCTCACGCATTTATACTTAACGTTAGCTTCGAAATATATACAAAAAGAAGTAAAACAAAAAACGAGATACTAATAAAATATACAAAGACATAAGCTAGGCCACCCAAAAAAATATGTTTGTTTACGGTAACATAGGGGGAAAAAATGAGCTCGGTAGGTCCAATTCCCTCCTTTCTTTTTTTCTTTTTTTTTTTTGGGGGGGGGGGGAGAAGGAGGTGGGGGGCGGGAACTTTTTCCAACTTTGGTGCCATTGTTTTTGCTTATTTTAAATTTTTTTTTTTTTCAGACGGTCCCCAAAAACGTTTAGGGTCGGGTCAAAACATTAGGGTCGGACCATATACAGACATTTTTTTTAAAGGGGGTCTATGGCATAAAAATATGTCTATTAGGCCAATAAAAGTCTGTATACGGTATCCCGACCGATCCTAATTTGTTTAGTCCGACCTTAAACTTTTTTTTTTTTTTTTGAGGAGTGGAGGGGGAGGAGAGAGAAGAAGAAGAAATCCTCTCAATTCTACGGGAAGAAGTTGAGGCAGCAGTGCAATCGCTGAAGAAAGGGAAGTCAGCGGGGGTGGACAACATAATCGCGGAACTGCTTCAAGCAGAAGGAGAAGCGATGATTGATGCCCTCGCCATTATCTGTAACAAGATCTGGCATAGTGGGGAGTGGCCTACACCATGGACCCAGTCGCTTGTCATCACTCTTCCCAAAAAAGGTAACCTTCAGGAGTGTGAAAATTACCGCACCATCAGCCTCATCAGCCATCCCAGCAAGGTCCTCCTGAAAATAATACTCAACAGGTTGAAACCCCAAGCTGAACAAATCATAGCTGAAGAACAAGCAGGATTCAGGGCAGGACGAAGTACCACTGAACAGATTTTCAACCTCAGAATAATCTGTGAGAAATACCTACAGCACCAACAACATCTATATCATGTGTTCATAGACTCCAAGAAGGCGTTTGACCGAGTCTGGCATGCAGCTCTAAGGGCAACAATGAAAGTGTACAACATCAGCCCTAAAATTATTGAAGTCATCAAAAGCCTCTATGACAAGGCTACCAGTGCAGTCCTCCATAACAGCGCCATCTGGAACTGGTTCAGAACAACAATCGGTGTGCAACAAGGATGGATACTCTCTCCAACACTCTTCAACATCTTCCTAGAGCGTATCATGTCAGATGCCCTTGCAGATCACGAAGGCACAGTGAGCATAGGGGGTAGAGCAATCTCCAATCTTCGTTTTGCGGATGACATTGATGGATTGGCTGGAGAGGAACAAGAACTTGAACAGCTGGTACAGAGGCTTGACACCACCTCCAGAGCTTATGGAATGGAGAGAGTAGGAGACGGGGGGAGGGGATGTAACAAGAGCCGAGATTTAAACACAGCACAGTTTAAGCTTTTGCCTTGTTAAGTCAGTGTAACACAGTTGTATAGTGACGCCCGCACAGTGTAGTGACATCATCCAGCTTAAGGATAGAGCCGAATTTACAGCCAATCAGATTTTACAGCCAATCGGAACACAGCGGGATTAGGTAGAACCAGTTCTGCCTGGTAAGGCAGAGGCCAGGTAGAGGGTCAGTCGTGTGGGAAACTGGGAGCAGTACACAGCTACACTCTAACAGAAATCTCTCCATCCAAGACTAGACAGCAGGACTTGTTGAAAATTCGAATCAACTAAGTTAGCCACGGCCTGACATTGTCAAAGAGGTAAATGAACATACTTTTGTTTTATTGTGATGTATTTATATTATTGTTGAATTATGTTTGTAAAATTTGCTATGCTTAGAATTGCATTGTTAGTCCCACGTTGCGTGACCACGTGGAGAACCCGACCACGTGGCGAACACGACCGGCCGACGCCATGTTGTATTCTGTACGGACCCACTGTTGTTAAACCTATGTGTATGCTTGCAGACCAGTGGCTGTACCAGAGAATGTGTATAATATTAATTCTTTCTCTATGTGTACAGTTAGCCATGAGTTATATTTATATATGTATAGGAAATTGGAGTGGAGATTCCAGTGGACAACGGACTGTGCAGAATGTTCGTCGCTTCTATATAGAGATGTGGAGCTAATCACTGAGGGCTACTTCGGCCTTCAGTGAGACGCTCTGCACACACCTATTATACAGGGTTGTGCAGAATTTCGTCTCATATGTTACAGACGAGCAGGCATTGTATCGTGAGCCCAACAAGGTGAAAGACAAGAACAAGTCGTCGCTGAACGTTGGTCTGCAAAGACCTCTAAAGCACTGAGCAACGAAAGCCCACCAGTCTAGCCACAAGGAGCAGAATCCACCCCAACACAGCTTATCAAGGAAGCAACCACAACGCAGCGCTTCGACCCAATAGCTAAATGCATATTCAAACAGTGCACTAAAACTGGTATCAAAGGACCACAGTAGTCCACTCTTCCAGAACTCTGACCATTAGGGCAGAAAGTATCCAGTGCCCGATGATGATAAAGTAGCTGCCTAGAACTCTCAAGGAGCGAACCATTCGCAGTGACATTTGAACTTTTAAGTTAGTTTCGTACTTCGAAGATCGTGTATAGAGTAGAGGAAATAAATGTGTGATATTTACTGTTATCAAGTGGCTGGACTACCTATGTTTCATAGCCGTGTGAGAGCTAGTGTGACAGTGATCTTTTACCATTTTTCTATCTATCTCTGTACCCCAGCCTAAACACAGACCGAGCTAAACAAATACATGTATTAAGTTAAGTCACAGGGAGATTACTAGCGATCCCCATAGACTAAAGACGAGTGGGTAATAGCATTCCATTGTGCAGAGCCCAGCAACAATAAAACCCCACGTCACAGGGGAAAGGGTGCGGAAGGAGGTAAATCTTAAATAAATATGGAAATATTGATGCTGCCGCTCAATTCTCTTTCAAAGGTACCCGGTGTTTTTTGGTTTTTTTTAATTTAAATAAAATCATCAATGAAACGGGATTTAAATTGTTTCATACTGCCACTGCCACCGCGCATGTTGGATTTTTTCTTGGCACTGGGTGGGTGGGAGTAGAGGGAGAGAGAGAGGAAGGGGGGGGGAGGAGAGAGAGATTGGGGGTAGAGGGAGGGAAGTAGGAAGGGAGGAGGGGGGACACTTTGAAACTTTTTGAAACTTTTTTTTATTAGGGATAAAGATTTAGACTAATGACAGCCTAATCTTCCAATCTGTCCCTTAACAAATTAACATAGTAAAGAACCTTTAACTTTAACTTGAAAATCATAAAACTCACACGCACACATGCACTCACACACAAGCACGCACAATCACAGAGAGAGAGAGAGAGAGAGAGAGAGAGAGAGAGAGAGAGAGAGAGGGGGAAGGGGGGTTACAGGGGTAAGCTAATAACGGTCTGGAAAAAAGGTTTCGATTTCTTGTCAAGAGCCAGTTATCGGCTCCAATTAATTAAAGAGGAGGAGGCGACCATCACCTTTGTTCTGTTGTTGTTGTTTTTGTTGTTTGTTGTTGTTTGTTGTTGTTTTTAAATACATGGTAGCAGGCTCAGAGAATCCCTCTCTCGTAAACTCTTCCCTCTATCCCCGTCCACCCGCATACCCCAGATCTGTCACTGTAAGGGAAAGTTATTTCAGCAAGCCTCATTTTCATACGCACTCAACACACATCCCGCAGTGTTCATTTTTGGAGTGCGCCTTGCGCCAATTGCGCATATCACGTCAAAATCTAGTTCGCCAATTTGCGCAGCGTTTCAAATATTACCGTCTGACGCAGTTAACAGCATGCTCGCCATTGCTGTATCGTTCACTAGACCTAACAAAGGGCAACTCTCATGCACTATGCATGATGGACGTTGTAGACAATAATGTTAAATACATTGCAGCTTAAGTTTCAAATGTCAATGTACCTATTAGATTGAAATGACTGTCAGTTCAGTGTCTCTTTGGCCAATACTAATCACCAGTTGTTTTTCCATGCGAGGGGCCAGCTCTCTCATACACTACCAGAAAATGAACACTGCATCCTGTTTAGTGAACTTCCTCCAACTGTTTCTTGGCCCCTTGGGCTTGGTTCAATCGATTTCCCCCAAAAGGTCCTCGAATGATGTGAGTGAGTGGATACAACAGATTCTTCACGTGAGCAAGGTTTTCTTATAAATATGACTGACATGGGATTGTCTTGTAGCTGCTCTCGTTATTCTCCACGCGCAGTATTGTTTCGCAGTTATGAATGGATATCATGTCAAACCTTGAGTAGCTGTAGGAACTGGTAAAATATCTAGAGAGAAAGCAATCTTTGCATTTAGCCTCACCCACCCATTCTTGGCTGCGTTCACGAAATGATACATTCTGCCTCGGTTTCGCACAGATAAAGAGTACATATAAATTTGCAGATTCGCGGTGTTTTATCTTGGACAAATTCATATTCAACAAAAGTAAATAAAAAATAATGTTGAGTCAATAAACATGCCAGAATGTCCATGTTAACCTCTTCGTTTAAAGAACTTTTTAGAAGCATAAGCGCAGCAAAGATGTTAGTTTTGAGTCAGCACACATGCCGGAATTTTCCGTCTAAACCTCTTCGTTTTAATAATTTTTTTTTTCTGAAGCATAGGCACATATGTTACTTTGATTCAGCCTATGTGCCATAAATTTCTGTGGGATAAAAAAAAAGGCTGTGTGTGGAAGAAAGCTCTCGGTTTTAGGAACTTTTCCTAAAAAATAGCAAACAGTAAATACCCAAATCACACAGAATTTATCGGCGCAAAAGCTTCCAAATCGGCCAAGTGTTTAACTTTCAGCAATAAGGCCTAACAGCTTTCGAAAAACGAGAAGAACTCTCCTCGAAACTTGGGAAGCAGGAAACAAGAGTCCGCACCCGCCGTGGCACGGGCTGAAAAGAATCTGGCTGGAAGTACCTTCAGCGGACAAAACAGCAGCAGAGTTCAAACGAGTAACCAAGAGGACGTGCACGCATGCTTCTGTCGCTGTTTGGTTACACTATTTGTCCAGCATCGTCACAAAACAAACATGCATTATTCCTTTCCAGACCTTCTCTACCACCCCCACCCCCATCTCTTCCCCCCTAACTAGCACACACACCCCACACTTCTATTCCCATCCTCTAATAACTTTTCTTTAGAAACGTTTCTGGTTCAACATCAACTCAAAGCTAGCTTTTTGAAACAGGAAGCTCATTATTAGAGTTGTGTGTTTTGTGTGTGTGTGTGGGAAGGGGATAGGGGGGATGGGGTGGGGGAGGGGTGCGCATCGTCCCCGGACACAGGCGCTTGTATCTGGACACTCGAGCGCCTATGCCTGTGACGGGTCTCCCTTTGCTTATCTGTAATATAAATGACCAAATGGAGACGCGTCACAGGCATAGGCGCTCGGGTGTCCAGATAAAGCGTCTGTGGCCTCGGATTATGAACACGATTTTGCTTCTTCTTTTTTCTCTCAATCGGTTTTTTTGTGAAGTTTCGCAATAAAAAAGATGCACGCACATTAAATTCTAACCGATGAAATATACAAATAAAATAGAAATATTAATCAGCCCTTTCCCCTCCAACCCCCCCCCCCCCCTTAATAAAAAGAAAGAAAAAAAGAAAATATAAGAAAAGCATTAAAAAAAAAAATCAACCCTTAAAGAAGAGTACAGCGAAGATCATGCAACATTAAGCATTTTCCACATCGTTAGCCTAGTTATTAACTGTCTACCTCCTCTGGCCCACCTCCCTCCCCCACCCCCCACCCCCCCAAAAAAAGAAAAAAAGAAAATAAAAGCATAAATAAAAAAAAACACATATATTCAACCCTCAACGAAAAGTACATCGAAGATCATGCAACATTAAGCATTTTCCACATCGTTAGCCTAGTTATTAACTGCCTACCCCCTCTACCCCCCCCCCCCCCACCACACACCCCACAAAAAAAGAAAAGAAAAGAAAAGCATAAATTAAAAAATATATATTCAACCCTCAACGAAAAGTACATGGAAGATCATGCAATATTAAGCATTTTCCACATCGTTGGCCTAGTTATTAACTGCGTGCTATTAGGCGTATCCGTTACTGTAATATTTTTTTAAGCTGCATAATTATAACAACTTTTGTTTTCTCTCGCATCGCTGGTGAAGGCAGCTCAATTCTGTTGTCAATGCTTTGCCGTTGTGCTATAGATCTAAGCTTTACTGTCAAATCTGAGACCTTATAGCAAATCGCAAGCCTATCAATGAATCTATAGTACATAGTAGTATGAAATCTTAAACATAAACATTTATTAAATCAAACTATGATTAAATCATACAAAAATAACTGTTTGCGTTTTGTTTTACTACTTCACATAACTCATCAGTCTATACTACAGATCTAGAACACTTAAAACAAGACCTTCAAATCTGAAACAAAACGATGACCAGCTAGAAATTCATAAATGAAACGCAGTAAATAATAAATTATTTTCATTTGACGAAAGTATAGATCAGGAGGGACAAGAAAGGGAGCGAGTGAGTAGCAGAAATAGGAAAGGATGCGAGCATATCGATAAAGCAACGCATATCGACCCAAGGCTCAGGGGCGAAAGCCAACCCACGGACTCAGCTGTTGCATCGTGAGACACCAGTCCTAACACAGTCGATACTGACTAAAATATTGGCAACAAACGCACACATTCAAATTGTTAGCTTACCTATCCGTCGCCATCCCTCGAAGAAAATAATAAACTACAAGCGCCGTTGAAAGTCATGTTTTTCTTTCGTACAAATCTGTCGTCTGCTGCAAGCTCACTGGAAGTTAAGCGAGTTTAGTTTCCTTTTTACAAAATACAATCCAGGCCTTTTGCGCATGCCTCGATCCAAGCGGAAATAGCTCTCGGAATTGAAGAACAAAAACGAAAGTGTAACCTAGAGGCATTAACAGTATGATATTACAATACATTATTTTATCAGGCTACCACTGCAGAAATTCAGCTGAGGTTCCATTCAGTAGTGATAGGAAGAGGTAGCAACTTGGGCTCTGGAGTCGGTTGGTAGGATATTAATATAGAATATGCATATTAGTCTAATACAATAATTACTTTACAGTTAGGTCTGATGTTCCATCGGTGTTTGTGAACTATTTCGACACACTCTAAACACTTTTTCCCCCCTGCAGTTGTTATATTTATGTCTCATTAATATGATTGACACTGTACAGAATTTGTAAATTGTCCAAAGCAAAGTTCATTATAGATCGTAAAACGGTATAATATATTCGTTGTAGTCACAAACACTCTGTGACTCTCGTCAAAATTAATATCTAAAGAAGAATTAAAATACGTAGTTCCCGTTAGTTACCTGGAATGCTGTGGCCTACTTCATCAAACCAGCACAACGTCCTGTTGTCGTCGTCGTCGTCGTCATCATCATCATCATCATCATCATCATCATCATCATCATCATCATCATCATCATCATCATCATCGTCGTCGTCGTCATTGTCAAGAACATCATCATCATCGTCGTCATCGCCGTTGTCGTCGTCATTGTCGAGAATATCATCATCATCATCATCATCATCATCATCATCATCATCATCATCATCATCATCCCTCCCCTTTTCCCATAGCTCTCCTTCCCTCAGTCTGACAGAAAAGAATTTGAAGAATTTTCTGTACTGCTAGTTCGTGAGCGTGAATTTTGGAGGCCTAGTGAGTCGATTGGTCAATGAGTATATTCTATTTAAACAGTAGACTGTGAAACAATGTTTTATTTAACAACCTGGATGCCATCATAAAACATAGCCACACTGCGTAGCTGAGACAAGCCAAGGCTTACGTTTGATTCTCACAGGTGAGAGGTACTCGGTAATGTTCAGCTACGCTGTGTGAAAGCAAAGGCACACTAGTTTTCAACAAACTGGCAAACGATTACAAAGAATACTGGAAAATGTTTCATAATTCACATTCAGTCATCTACAAAACTGTACGAGCCATCTGTACAATACCCCAGAGAAACTGATGTGTAGGACTAGTAGAGGATTAGGCAAAATGTCCCAAAATGGGAAAAGACGAAATGATGTAGACTAAATATAATTTTTGATTACGTAGAAAAGGTGGAGGGTAGACAAGAACTTTGTGCTAAGAACATGAAGTAGACCTAAGTTGCCTCGCTTGAGGAAATGTGCAGACGATAACTAATAGTGTTAAGTAGATGGAGACATCCGAAGGGTTAATTTAATAGAACGATAGGGGAAATGTTTATCTCCTATTAACTCTTCATCCTCTGCTGCCTACAGTAAGGGGCCTTGGTCAAAACATATTTGACAACTCGCGCTTTGAAAACAAGCATAATAACTAGATCCACTCAATAAATCATACAGTTTCCTTGCTGTGTGCAAGCCGCCGTTTAACTAATTATAGCGCCCTTAGTTTTTGAGCGTCACTCGCAATCCCTGTAGGCTACAAAGCACAGCAACCCCCGGAAAACCCAGCAACCCCCTAGTAACAACCAATTAATAGCAGCAAATGAATCAACGCACTGATTGTGGCTGCTCAATACAGAAAAAGTAAAGGTGTCATTAACTAGCAACACCATACAGCTGAGTTCAAAGACTTAAGATTTATAGGTGGTAGATCTATATAGCACTTGCCCAGTCTACAAGTTTTACATAACTTACAAACTAGCTAGGAACCTCCCACCCCCTATCCCTTCCCCACAGCAACCTATGCGAGCCAGAATGATCGATCCAGTGGGACCTCAACATCGAGAAGAAGAAGGCAGTAGCTCTGACCTGCTCTGCTGGTCCTTAGCCCACAGCTTCTTCTTCTGCGTTCCTCCAAATGGGGCCTCAGATGTCCAGGTTTGTCAAACTTATGAAGCGGGCAGTGGTTTCGAGGTCTTGCTTGGAGCCCCAGAGTTTTACGTCCAGCGTCTGTCCTGCAGGCCAGAGTTGTGTCCTGGCATTCTGGTACTGGGGGCAGGACTGCAGGATGTGCTCTGGGGTCTGGAGGTCTGTTCCACACGGGCAGTCAGGGGTGTGTGACAGGCCTAGGCGATGCATGTGGTAACGCAGGCGGCAGTGACCAGTTCGTAGCCGGAAAATTGTGGTCTGTTCATGGCGCTGGAGGTGTGCCATCTGGTCGTCAGATGGAGGGTCATGCTGGGTGGCCCAGGTTGCCTGGAAGTGCCGCTTGACCAGAGTCTTGGCTTCCTTATAAGAGACTGGGGGGTGTGGCTGCTCCATTTTGCTGCCCGACTTAGCCAGCCTGTCCGCCTCCTCGTTTCCTGACAGACCACAGTGAGCAGGTATCCACTGGACTGCTACCTTCGTGTATTGAGAGAGGGCAATAGCCCACAGCAAAAATATGCCGCGGGTCAGCCGGCATCCATTATACTTCTTGTGATCCGGCCCGCCTGCAAGTCACCCAGCAGCAGACACGATAACATCGTTCAGCTACTCGGATCGGTGCTGGCGTACAGGATATATTGGAACCGACTCAAAACAGCAGACTAGTCAAGAGAAGGCCTCGTCTAGTCTAAGCTACGCTGTATGAGAACTGACTCGGTCACCAGTTGTAGCTGTCACTGACCGATCGCCAACAGTGGTACCTTGGTCAGCTCCACTGTATATACCTCTGCATTGCACGCAATTGATAACCATTTCTTGAATTTGATGATGAGGATGTCGATGCTGATGAATACGACAATGATGATGATGCCGATGTCGCTTCTGCTGATGTCGAATGGTTATGATGATGATAATGATGTTGTTGGTGATGATGGTGATGTTTGTTTATGCATCATTTTCTTCTTCTTTTCATAGGGACGTCGCCGTCATCATCTCGAGTACGAAAGGGGTTGTCGCGCGCTGGTTCAAAGTTCACCAAACGTATTTGGGTGATCAAAGTGAATATCGTTATCAACGAAGAGAGCTTGTTTTGTGCAAATGTTGTCAAGTGAGAAACGGAGAGAGAGAGAGAGAGAGAGAGAGAGAGAGAGAGAGAGAGAGAGAGAGAGAGAGAGAGAGAGAGAGAGAGAGAGAGAGAGAGAGAGACAGACAGACAGACAGACAGACAGACAGACAGAGAAAGAGAGACAGAGACAAACAGAGAGACCATCGTTTTTACAAATTATTTAATGACACAATGACAAACAATATGCTGCTTTGTTAGGAATAGAACACAACACACGATTTCCTGGACACATTTTCTCAGATAACATATATATGGTTCAAGTATGATAACATAAACATAAGAAAAAAAAAAAAAAAAAAAAGCTGTAGAAAATCACAGAAATCAAAACACAGCATCAAACGTGACAACAGAAAAGAAATCAACTTTGAAACCTAACTTTACAGATAGCTGGATTAACAAACAATATATATTTATAATACATATATATTATTATGACCTATCATTGTAATTCATTGATAGTTACAATCAAGGCAACCAAAAGTAACAAACATTATAAGGTACATTCCAATTTTTCATTGTATTTTTTGTGTGAATAAGGATTTCGTGACTTGACTTCACTTGACTTTAAGTTTAAACAGACCAGTATTACATTAGTGTCTCAAATCAAATAAGGATTACTTCAATGCAGGATCAACATTTCATAGCAGAAAGACAAGTCTAATCAGCTAGTGCAGAATCACGTAGGGCCGATCAGTCACAAGTCCTACTTATTAGTAATGAACTGTTTATATAACACAAATAAAAATAGGGCACAGCCCAAATGACTTTACATGCTCTTTATGGAACTCGCCATATTTAACCCCACCCCCTCCCCCTCCCTCAAACCTCTACACCCCTTCCTCCCCCCCCCCCAAAAAAAAAAAAAAAAAAAAAGAAAGAAAGAAAGAAAGAAATGATAATAATGAAGTGGTGACATTAGAATGCAAAGTAATACTGACTTGATTTTTCTATGCTCTTGACATTCAGATGACATTGATCTCTGCTTCAAATACACTCATGTACTATCACATAAAGTACAGCAAAAGTTGTATTTTGCCAAAAAAACCACGGTGACCTTGGGGTGACCTTAACCTTCAGTGATCTTCACATTGGGATGACCTGGACCCTCACGTGATCTCTCACGCATGTTTGATCAAATAACCCAATGTTGTTGCATACTATTGGGTAAATAAACAGCCATTCCACAGTACGATGACCTATTTTTTTGTATGTTTTTGCAAGGCCTAAAATGACATTGACCTTCAAGATCAACGCAAAATGGAACATATATGAAAGATCAATCAATCATCTTTAAATACAACAAGTTTGGACTTTATATTTTATAGTTTAGGGTCAAGGTCACTTCAAAACTGCCTATACAAACCGAATTTGGACAGCTCCAGTGACCTTGACGTGAGGTTGACCAAATCTGCAAAGTATGAGTGTCTCATTGATATCTATCATGCATCAAAGGACCATAATTCAATATTAATAACCTCGAAAAAAAAAAGAAATAAATTTTGTCAAAAATTGTCATTTTTAGACTAACATTTGATGATTCTGACAATCAGTATGTTGATTCAAGTTTGACGTTGAAGTGGTCACTCATTCACTGATAACTGATCATTTTCGAGGTCTCATCGGTATACACCATCTTACCAAGTTTAGTTGTGATAGTTGAAATAGCCTCCGAGTACTTAGCCACTTTAAACAGACGGATGGAGGGACATTTTTTTCAATTTCATTTTTTGACTATTTAGGACTCACACAGATGTGCAAAAATGTGGAAAAAAATTTTTTGGGAGCGAATACATATAGATCAACATTGCTATGCATGTGAGAAACAAAAAAAACAAAAACAAAGACCCCCCTCCTTTCACCCCTCCCCCAAAAGGGCTGGTGGGGGTGGAGGTTAATTTTTTACATATATTTGTTTTTACTCTTGAAAATTATTATTATTATATAAATCTTTATTAACTTACCACTTTCATAGTGGTAACAGACTGAGAGGTGAGTTTCAAACACTCTGGTATTTTAAAATCATAATTAATTTATCCTTTGTAGATCTATCAAAACTAATTCAAATGTTAATTCATACAAAGTGTCTTAATATTCAAACAACAAATAAAAAGTGTAAGCGCTGTTTAGATCTCACAACAAACAATAACATTATATCCCAGCATAAAATCAATCTAAACTTGCAACAATTAAACAAAACCAGATTATTTTCACAGTGACAGTCATAATTGGCACACCATTTTTGTTTCCACTGAGAAATGTAGCGCCAAGAATAGATATGACGATGCTGCAGTGGAGTTAACCAAAAGTGGAACCATTCCATCCCATGGCATTAGCTGGTATATCAGTAAACTTGATGTAAAACCTGAGGGAAAACAAAAACAAAACAAAAACAAAGCAATGACTCAAGCTATTGGATATTGGATAATACTGTCATAATTGCATCAAGAAGTGCTTCCGGCAATAAAACTTTTAGTTTTTGAAATGCCGCCGAAAAAGAAACCGAAGCATATCAGTGGCCTCTCGTTTGGTGTTGGAAAGAAGTCAAAATGAGGGCCAAAAATTTTTCAAAATGTCCGAAAGGTTTGTGACTGAATCGGCCAAATGGCCTATGCTGAAAATTTCTAGCAACATCACTGTTATGCACTGAAATAAATACCAAGCTGCTAGAACCAGCAAGATAGCCAGTGGTAGAATTAGCAAAACAGCCCTGTGGTAGAACTAGCAAGATAGCCCAGTGGTAGAACCAGGAATTAAGATAGCCAGTGGTAGACTAAGATAGCCGGTGGTAGAATTAGCAATCTTGATAGCCCAGTTCTAGAACAAGATAGCCAGTGTCAGAACTAGCAATATAGCCAATGTTTGAACTAACAAGATAGCCCAGTGCTAGAACTAACAAGATAGCCCAGTGGTAGAACTATCAATCTGATAACCAGTGCTAGAACCAGCAACATGGCCAATGTTAACAGTCAGTTTAATAATAATAGTTGGGACAACAGAGTTGACTTCTAGCCTTTGATGCTTGAATATACATGTGCCATTCAAAATCATCTTCATTGTACATACTACAAATGTAATAGGCCAGTTTCCACTAAACAGATGACCTTGACGCTAGCTGAGAGTCAGAGATCTATCAAGCATAGGCTGTGTGTAGGCATATGCCCTCAACAGCCTCTGGCACTCACATTGGCTTCAGCATTGCTTTCAGTCTGGCTGCCCCTATAAGCTTAGTAGCAGCCCAAAAGCAACACAAGGTCAATTATTCAAGTCCATCTCAGGACCAGAAGATTTAATACAGAACCTTATTTTATATAACCTTATCACAATATCAGAATATTGTTCACTTAACAAAAAACTTAAAAGCTTGGAGGCACTGCGTTCTTTGAAACAAACAAACAAAAAGCATTCTTTGACACAAACAAACAAAAAAGCTTTAGTAATACCTGTCGGGTGCAATGCCCAAAGCTTCTTCAATATGCTTTGTGATGGGGGGGACAAACTTCTTGTTGGCTGATCCTCCGACCACTCCAATGCTCTCTAACTCTATCAAGGCACACGGCGCATCATCACCGCCAAACGTCATCAATACTCCCGGGTTTACCCGTACCACAACATACTGAAATTGTGAAAATAAAATCAACACATAAAAAGTCATAATTATTTTAAACAACAGTACAGTATAACTATGGCAAATCAGAGAAGCTTAAGCAATGGACTTGAGCAGCAATATAAATATATTATTATTATTATTATTATTATTATTATTATTATTATTATTATTATTATTATTATTAAAATAAGCATGGCCATTTCTCCGAGCCTTTGCACTGGATGGTTTGTTGATGTAGTGACACTTACAAGACTTTTGCTGAGACAGAGTAGCCTGCCCTTTTATCCCTAAATATTAATTTCGTTGCACTTCATCGTAGCAGTGGACAGTAACATAGCTTTCTTTTAACAGTTTTCTCTTTGGATTCTGAGTTCTCCGGCAGCGTATAGTTTGGCCAAACATATAATAATAAAGTACACTAGTATAGTACTAGAGTAGAAGGCTACTTGCAAGTAGAGAACTTACTGATTCGGGTTTTCCGAGCTGTTTCGCAATCATTTTAGAAGTGTCCTTCAAGAAAGACTTGGGGATCTTGTCTGCTGGTAAGTTAGTGTTAAGAATAAAGCACGGCATGGTGATTTGTAGTAGAAAATAGACGCACAATGCAGCTGTTTTCTATTATCTTCCCTCAGCCGGCTTGTCGACGCAAAACTCTTGGTTTGAGAGTAATGTCCCTTGACCCGGCACGTCCTTGGCACCAGGCCTATGCATTCTCTTCTCCATCCATACATAGCATAGCATAGTTCGGCGTGCAGGCTAAAAGCCTTTGGCCCTCATAATTAATCTTAATGAGGGTCCACGACCCACCCCCCTGGCATCAGTGCCTACCAATTTAGAATTTTTTAACCTCCAACTTGGTGGAGTAGATGCTATCCTTAAACAATTTGTCCAAACTATTTTTGAACGCATTAAGTGATCCAGCATCCACAGCCTCGGCAGTCAGGTCATTCCAAGGGGTTACCACTCTATTAGTAAAATACTTATTAAATTTGCGAGTATTATTAAAAGTTTTAGAAAGTTTAAATTTGTGACCTCGTGTTAAACCAACATCATTAAAATTTAAAAGAGAACAAGTGGTTAAAGGATCATACAATTTGTGTACAATTTTAAAAATTTCGATTAAATCACCCCGCTGTCTCCTATATTCTAAACTGGGTAACCTCAGTGACTTCAGTCTCTCCTCGTAGGAGAGCCCTGACATTCCACAGATCTTCCTGGTGAATCTGCGCTGGACACCCTCGATCAAGTCAACATGCCTCCTTAAATATGGGCACCAGACAGGGTTAGCGTACTCCAAGATGGGACGTATAAGGGCCTTAAAGAGGGGGACCATTATGTCCTTGGATTTGTTACTTATAGTTCTTACAAGCAGGGCTGATATTTTGTTGGCTTTCTTAACAGTACTCTCAATGTGATTCTCAAAGCTGAGCTCTGTATCCACTATCACTCCAAGATCCCTCTCTGCACCAGTCGTCTCAATCTTACACCTTTCTTTACCATCATTCATAAAGTACTCATGCTGGGGATTATTTTTGCCCAAATGTAACACCTTACATTTTTCACTGTTAAATTTAAGTAGCCATGTCTCCGTCCATTCAACCAATTTGTCAATGCATTGCTGCATTCTCTCCTTAGACTCCTCACTTTCATCAACCTCTGCATATGCCTTTGTGTCATCAGCAAATATCTTTATGTCACACTCTACATTCTCTGGCATGTCGTTTATGAAATATATAAATAATGTTGGCCCCAACACGCTCCCCTGAGGGACACCGCTTGTAACACTTATTTTGTCAAAGCTGTTACCGTTAACAGTCACGTACTGGGTCCTGTCAGTCAAGAAACTCCTTATCCATGCAAGTGGGCTGCCACTTATGCCATAACCTTTTAGTTTCTGTAAAAGTCTGCGATGTGGTACAGTATCGAATGCCTTCCTAAGGTCAAGATATACAGCGTCGACTGGGTGGCCTTCATCCAAGGAGGACATCCAGTCATTTATTGTCGCCAACAGCTGAGTGACACATGACCTACCCTTGGAAAAGCCAAACTGGTCATCATGCAGAAGGCCATTCTCGACAAAGTGATAGCACAGTGCATCTCTGACGAATCCCTCAAATACCTTACAGACAACCGAGGTGAGGCTAACAGGACGATAATTACCCGGTAAACTTTTGTCTCCCTTCTTATAGATGGGTTTAACCTCTGCTTCCTTCCACTCATCAGGTATCATGCCATCCCTCATTGTTCTATCAAAAAGTAACTTGAGAGGCAAAGCCAATTCATTTGCTAATTCTTTAAGCACCCGAGGATTAATTTCATCTGGTCCCGGTGACTTATTAATTTTCAACTGCAACAGGGCCTTACTCATCTGCTCTTCACTAACATTAATGACATCCAGTTTTAGATTCATATCACAGTCAAAGTTCGGCACATTTTCTTCATCTTCCAGTGTAAACACACTAGCAAAAAACTCATTTAGGGTCTCTGCTTTCTCGAGGTCTGTCTTCGTCAGTGTACAGTCAATCATACAACTAAATGATTTCATTTATTTGTTCAGATTTTAACTATTGTTTTAAAAAAAACAAACAAAAAAACACTAGCATTTTATTTTATTATTGCTTTTCAGCCCTTACAATTTGGAAGTATCTTTATGTAACTTTGCGCTATGTCGAGTCATCTTTTTCCTTTCGCTCTGGATTAAACCTTTGTAAAATATTTAAAACACAGTCATATATAGTCAGTGTGTGTATTTGTGTGTGTCACCCACCGCCGTAGCTCAATTGGTAGAGCGTTCGACGTTCGCCTGGCACAACGATGACCCAGGTTCGAATCCCGCGGTGGGCGATATAAAATGTGGCCATTTTCAATGTCCATTTTAGCAGAATGATTGCTTTGGTGGTTCAGTGTTGATTCAGGTCCCTACCCCTCTTTCCCTGGGATGGTTATCCCCGTCCGCCATATCACCAATGGTGGGTGTAGACATTAAACCTCAATATTCATTCATTCATTCATTCATTGTGTGTGTCATCTGAATTGGTTTTTCAAGTTTTTTGCTTTCACCTTATTTATTTATGTATTTATTTTGTGTTTATTTCTTTCTTTATTATTTTTTTCTGTAAAGTGCTTTGAGCTTTAGTGAGGAAGGGCGCTGTATAAATGGTAATTATTATTATTACAAATAGTTTTATTACTTTCAAATAATTTTATAAAAATTAATCAACTAAAATAATGCATTGATACACAGCTAAATGAAGAAAAAGAAGGGAAAAAAAGGTTTCAAAAACTAAGAGGTGCAAGAGATTAAGAGGGGAAAAAAAGACAACAATGAAATGTACATACAAATGCTAAACTGCTGTTGAAAGTTAAAAAACCTCTCATTTATTAATTTTGCTCTCTCTCTCTCTATCTCTCTCTCTCTCTCTCTCACACACACACACACACATTCACATACACAAACAAAAACACAAAAATAACTATAACCACACAAAATCATCTGTCATCGAGATCACTAAACAAACACAAATTTATACAAGATGAGATGGACAAATTGTTGAGGAACTAGACTAAAATAAGCAACGTGAGTGATCAAAAAGAAACGGAATAAAAGTACAATCTTTGTCTCTTAGTAAAGGTGCATTTCATATGTATTCCACTTCTAAACATCTGCGTGTAGTGATTGCTGCTGGTTTGCAAACAAAACCCAAAATTGCTCGTAATTTATGGAGACAATAAATATACCAAGAATCTTGCACAAATACCATTGAACATTTTTCTTAAAATATCTGCAACAACCCCTTGCAAAAGTTGTGACTTCTTGAAACTTGTGGTGTTGATCGAATGGTAGTGTGCTGTTGCAGAACTACTTCATCTGTACACTAACAGTGGCTCTGTCCTAAACCTTAGTCAAGGTTGGGACCTATCGGGTGATATTAAAACACCAGTTGTTCTCTTTTGGGGGTGTCGGATAGCCCAGTGGTTGGAGCACTTGCTACTGTGTCGCAAGTTAAGCACCGTCCAGTGCGTTTAGCACTTGGATGGGTGACCGCAAAACGTGAAGCGACAAATAACAACGCCCCCAGTTGACTCAACTGTGACTGAGTACCTACTCTCTTAAGAGTGGGGAAGGTAAAGCAGCGAGGGAGAGAGATGGGCATCACCCTCATTACGCTGGCCCAAGATAATTAGTGTGATCTCCAACATCACGCTCCCCTACGGCCACAAGGCTATGGGACTACCTTTACCTTTTCTTTTTTTTTTAACCTTGTTCTCTTTTTCACACTTAAAAAAATAAAATGCTTATAAACATGCATTGCCGACTGTTGTTTTTTGGAAGATCTATTATATGTTCTTAAGTATGCATTTACTTATCCCATGCATTTTATCTGTTTGATGCTTGCTTTTTTCTTTCCTGCTGATGATCCATGTGTGTGTGGGTGTGGGTGAGTGCGCGCGCGTGTGTGTGTGTTACGCAAATACTCATGCGGTTTATGGAGAATATCTTGAAATATGTATCTGTGTGAGTGTGTTTAACTCTTTGTGTGTATCTGAGTGTGTGTGTATGTGTGCACATGTTTGTGTATCTGTGTGCATGTTCATTATCTATCACATTCATTTTTGTTTTGATTTTATTTATTTATTTATTATTATTATTATTATTATTTTTTAAGCCTGAGTGCATTTTTATGTTTTATTCCATTCACGACTGTTATTGTTATTTATTTATAGCTAATTTCGGTTGTTTATTTTTGTGTTTATAGGATTGCCTGTTTTAATGTTTTATGTGCTTTGAGCAGATATGTTGTCTGATAAGTGCGCTTTAATAAAAAAATTATTATTATTTAAGCGTTTCCTTGCGTTCTGCTGGATCAAGCAAGCAGTTTATACCTTGTTTATTTCTCGCTATAACTCCTTGCACAACCGATACTTTCACAAAGCATGCTTCATGTTTCACTAGGTAATAATAATAATACTAATAATAATACTACTAATAATAATAATATTAATAATAATACAGGACGCTATCACGCGCCTCAAAGCACAGAGATCTGAAGAGATCACTGTTATAGAAGGCAGGAAAAGATATAAATTTATATTTTTGAGGGTTGGCCTCGTATCACAGTGTGTTAGTTGCCGGGTTCCTATGCTGAAGGTCACGGGTTCGATTCTCGGCAAGGGGCGAACTTGTGTGACTTAGGTACCAGACTTTTCAGGCGACCCATGGTTTTCTCCGGGATACTCCAGTTTCCTCCCTCCCTTCAATAATGGTATTGGATACAGTCAATCGAAAATTTCAAAACTAACAATTCTGTTTCCTTTCTATCTTCTAATAGCCATTTGCCTTTAAACCACATGTTTGAGTGATGAGCGTGTGTTTGTTATGTATGTAGGAGTACCTGTAACACGTGAGCATGTATGCTGGTTACAGATCGCCGCGCTTTGAGTCTGATTTAGGAATAAGGTGCATATAGCATCTATTATTATTATTATTATTATTATTATTAAATACGTATAATACAGGAAGCCAACACACGCTTTTTCTTCAAAGCGCTGTGATCTGAAGAGGTCACTGTTAGATGTAAAGAAGGCAAGAAAATATATCACTTTATATTTTGGGGAAATTCAGACTGACTGCATCCAACACCATTAATGAAGGTAAATAATAGTAACATGATAGAAACCGCTACATTTTCAAAAGTGAAACACAGCCTCTCTGTGCATGTCACAATGTGAAAAAGGATGAAGGTACTTGGGGGAAAGAGGAGGAGCATTATAGCGAATGGTGAGGTGAGGGGTTTAGGAGTACGTACGGAGGACTGGTGGTGTGAGACATGTGTCAACGGTGAGCTTGATCAGCAGTTCTGATAAATATGAGACAATATAATATAAAATCTCAATAAACAACATCAGCAACCTGAACCCCAACCTCGCCTGACAATAACTAAACCTTATGAAGGAAGACTAATACTGTCAAAAATATGTCATATTACATTGGGTAATATTTAAAACAAATATCTTCACAGTACTTCTAGCCCTGTCTACCACAACAACAACAACACATAACAACAAAACATTGTGCAGCAAAACACAAAATGCCGTTTGTGCATATATGTACATACATATTAATTAATTTATTTATGTATTTAAATTTTTTACATTTATTTGTATTTATTTTTATTTTGTTTTGCCCATTTCCTCTCCCTTAATGTATTTATAAAAAAAAATATTTTATTTGCCATGCCTTCAGGATAATGCATACAATACATAACTATTTTAATAAGTAATTATAAGCTCAACACTGAAATCTGTAAAAAAAGATTCATTAAAGTGTACAATATAAAATAATAAACCAAAACAGTTTCATGGCAGAACAAGTAACTTATTGTGAATACCGACAAACTGAAACATGAAATTTGTCTGCCCATTATGAGCGACAGGGACACTTTTGCCTAACATGTTGTCGGCTACGAAAAACGGGATGGCATGATCGAGGGGAGATAAATAAGGTCATTCGTCAGTTGAGCGAGTGCGTGAGCTGCATGTTTCCTATCCTATCCCATCCCGTAAATTGAAGATCGTTGGGGCACCACAGATGATCGTTTAACCATTGTACACCATTTGTCTCTATCCTCAGCAACCCTCATGGCTTCGCTCAGTGTCAAGCCAGCCCATTCTCGAAAGTTGTCCCCCCACCACTTTTTCTGTCTCTCTCTTCTTCTGCCTCCTTGCACCGTGCCTTGCAGGAGGGTTTTTGCAAGGTCTGATGCTCTGGTGACGTGGCCATACCATCGGAGTTTCTGTTTCTTCACCACTGTCAGCAATGTCATCGTGTTGTCCAATGGCTTGTATGACGGTCTTTCAGACTTCGTTATTGGTGATGTGCTGGGTATAGGAAATGACCAGAAGTCTTCTGTAGCACCTCATCTCCATGCTTTGTATTCTTTGTTGTAGACCTGCTGTGAGGGTTCATGTTTTGCAAGCGTAGAGGAAGATGGAGTTGACAAGGAAGCGCAGCAGCCTTACCTTATGTTTAAGTTTGCCACCAGCAAATATTCACTTGTACTTGGCAACCAGAAAAACTGCTTTCTCCACCTCATATTTTCTTAGTCAGAATGGATCCTGTGTCACCCCTGACACACACTTGCTGCACGTCAATGCACTGTGTAATGCCTTGGACTACTTGGACTCACCCCCCCCCCCCCCCCCTAATAAGAAATGCTTAATATTCAATGGAATACCACAAATAAATAGCTTCCCTATCAATGGAAACTGATGGATTTATTGCACATAACAGTATATGTATATATGTATATATTATCCAGTACAAAAACAACTACGTCACCACCAAGTAAGCAATAGGCTAGTTTCCATTTCAAGCCAAATCTTTCCTCTTGGCCCCACACAAGCTGAGTGTCAGAGAGCTATCAAGCATAGGTTGGGTGTAGGTGCGGGCACATGCCGTAACAGTCTCTGACATTTAGATTGGGGTCTGTTTGGCATCTCTGGCTTGCAGAGCTGACTGCAAGTATGCGAGTACTAGTATCTACACCAAACTTGAGTTTCTGCAATGATTTTTGTGAAAAGTTGGTTTTGACTTTCTCTCTCTCTTAAAAACATTTTTTTTTTCGCCCGAAGAGTTCTCTTCTGTCTCTCTTATTAAACACACACCATAGTCTTTGAGTTAGTACTATATACACTAACAGCAGAAGGCAGAGGTCTTGGACAATATGAAGATTTTGTGTTGGTGGTCATCATGACTAAATTAATTCAGCTTGCCGAACGGTTGGTCAAAGTCATCTTGCAGAGAAGACAGGAACTCCCTGTGGAATAAAAGAGAGAGGAAAAAAACACAACAATCAAATATAAACAATGCACAAAACGCCAACAAATAACTTCAAAACAATAAAGGAAAATGTAGGCGCCTTTTTAAATTTTATTTTACAATAAGGTTGCATAAGCAGATTAAGATTTTAATGGTCGGCTTATTTCCTGCAGTTATACCAAATGCGCGACCTTGGCGACAACAGTCTGAAACGTTCACAGGATAATCTTCTGTCCAAATGGTGCACATTGTAAATTACTCACTTTACAACAACGCACGGAGCTCCAAAGGACATGAATCTTTAGACAAGCCCAAGTAAAGGTTTCAGGTAAAGGTGCTCCCGTAACAATGCGGCCGTTGGGGACAGATGCGTGTGAGGCCCTTCTTTTCTCTGGGCCAGCTTAATAAGGGCGGTGCACATCTCCTCTCCCTCCACGCTTTACCTTCCCAGGTTCTAAACAGAGCCAAGTACCCCTTCACAGCTTGGACTAAGGTGAGTGGCGTGCCTCCTGTTTCATTATTTGTGACATTCGATGGTTGGCTTTCATGCATGGTCATCCATCCAGGTATTAACCAGTCCTGATGTTGCTTCACCAAACATTATTTAGCGTATGCCAAAACTATTGCACTTGCTGTACCATCCTAAGGGGACCAGTCAAGACAAGATGCAAAACTGAAATATGGACAGATGACACAAAATTCCCAGAAATAGCCGCTGTAATGCTATGACATAACAAGCTGCCTTACCCCAGTAAAGGTGTGGTCTGGCTGCCCGACACACTTTCCAAAGTTGCTGATATGTCGTACTGAGCTGCAATTCAATTCAATTCAATTTGTTTAATGTCTATTCACAAATTAAGTAATTTTAGTGAGATTGAGCTGTGAGATGAAAACACAAGATTTGTTTACTATTGCAACTCCGTTATCTCCATTGTCGACTTGACTGGGCGCCTTAGCCCACTTTCATTCATGTTGCAGGGTCATGTCAAATGGACAAAACTTTGCATGGAGCCGTATTTGCTTTAATGCCATTTGAAACGACACTGGGATGTTGACGGAAGTTGACCCAGAAGCAAGTCAATATAAATATGCTATGCCTGTAAAAGTGTTTATTGTTACTGTCATCATCATCATCATCAACATCATCATTTGACATTTTTAAAATTGTAAATATGAACAGCAGAGAGGAAAACAAATCATGGTGTAATCATTAACTCATTATTGTAATCATTATTATTATTATTGTAATTATCATGATTGTAATCATTAAAATCATGGTGTAATCACTAACTCCCTATGAACCACTGCGATCGAAGTGGTCCCCTGCCCAACGCTTTCACATGAATCACTGCAATCGCAGTTTTTAACTGTGACGTGTTTTTGATGTTGTTGTTGTTGCTTCAATGACGTCAATTTTTGTACGAAACTAAAGTTGTAGCTTTCACATGTGTTCTGTTGCCCACTGTTTCATAGTGTTCTTCAGCTGTAGAATGACGCAGCAGAGTTTCATTTCGTAATCACTGGCTTTGTGTGATTTTTGACAACCAAAATTGTGTCATCTTCTTTGACAAAACATAAGGTTATTTTATTTCTCCTACCCCTCCCTCCCACTCCCACTTCTCCCCACCCAATCTCAATCAGGTATTTTTCACTTGAAACATTCCAAACTTTGCACTGTGGTGTATCAATATGTCAACCATAACTTCTGAAATGCTCATGTTCTTTTGTGGAGTACTTTAGTTTAGGATGGATGTTTGACTAAATAGTACCAATGGCCAATATACCTAGACAAGCATAGAGCAAAAATCGCCCAGTAGGTAGTGAATTAATGTGAATGTAAAAAAAAAAAAGAAAGATGACATGCGTTGATAGAGCTTACAAACTTTTAAGTGTTTACCTGCAACAGATTTCAGATTCATAGTATTTATTTATATATTTATTTCTTTTATCGTTTTTATATAGCGCTTTTCCTGCCCAAGAGCTGCTCAAGGTGCTGACTGATACAGGATCTCACTCAATCAGCGGGACATCGCCTGAAGTCCTAGACAACTGCACAGGACGATCTCGGGCAACAAGGGATAGGGGATATTACCTGTTACCATCTTTAACAACAACAAAAAAGAAAAAGAAAAGAACACCAACCTCCAAATATACTGGACACTTTTTGTTCATTGGTGTCCTGGCTACCTTTAGTTGGGGAAGCATCTTGAAGAAGCTGTGCGATCTTCAATTTCGGTCGGCCCAGCCTGTCCCCAGGCCCAGCGGTCGGAGAGGGGCTGGTGGTGGTAGGGGCGTTTCGGGGGCTGGGTGATTTATCACTCCTGCAGCTGGAGAGGGACAGGTGGTCAAAGGCTGGCGAGAGGTAGTCCCCACTCATCTAAATATGGACAGAAAGAAACTGTTTTTCTTTGTTGTTATTGGTGGTGGAGATGAGTTTTTTTTTTTTTTTTTAACTAAACGTCACTCATGTCTTCATATAGATCTCTTGGAACATATTGTGAAAAAGAGTATAAATATAGGCGTTACAATAAAAAATCATGTGATGGTAGGCTACAGGGTTGCACACAGCATAACAATGAGCGAAATTTAGAAGGGAGATAATCCTGTCCGAGTATGACCTTAATTGTAACTATCCTATCCTATCCCATAACTCGGAGGTCATAGGGGCGCACACAGATGATCGTTTAACCAGGGTACTCCATCTTTCCCTGTCCTCAGCAACCCTGATTGTTTCGCTCAGTGTCAAACCAGTCCATTCTCGAATGTTGTCCTCCCACCTCTTTTTCGGTCTCCCTCTTCTTCTACCTCCTTGCACTGTGCCTTGCAGGATGGTCTTTGCAAGACCTGATGATCTGGTGATGTGGCCATACCATCGGAGTTTATGTTTTTTCACCACTGTGAGCAGGTCATAGTGTTGTCCAACGGCTTGTGTGATGGTCTGTCGGACTTCGTCACTGGTGATGCGCTGGGTATAGGAAATGCCCAGAAGTCTTCTGTAGCACCTCATCTCCATGCTTTGTATTCTTCGTTGGAGATTTGCTGTGAGGGTCCATGTTTCACAAGCGTATAGGAAGATGGAGATGACAAGGGAGCGCAGCAGCCTTACCTTGGGATGTAGACTGATGGTCCTGTCTGTCCAATTGTAACTGTCAAATGTAAAACAAGAGTGAAGGGACATAACTGCAGTTAACTGGACCAGTATTCCACTGGCCAGTAGTCATTTTCTAAACATGACCCTGTTCAAAACTACAAAGTCTACAACCCTAGATTTTACAACTATTTTTAGCAATGAACTCTCTTTCAAAATGTTAGATTTCTGCCCATCCCTGTTGCTTGCAGCCAAATATAATAATAATAATGGACATTTATATAGCACTATTACTTGTCTTTTTATAGACAAGCGCATAGCGCTTTACATCAAGGGAAAGAAACAAACATGAAACAACTTACAATATTGCATTAAAAATTATACAATGAGAAAAAATAAAATTTAAAAAAAAAACACACACACACACAAAATCAAACAAAATACATAAAGTTAACTTTCTGCAAACAAGTCATCACAATCACAGCAAATCCACAAGCATAGCCAAAAGCAGAACAAATATGAGCTGCGGCTAGGGTCTATAGAATGAAGGATTTAGTCAGGACAGTAGAGTTTGAAGAGGTGAGATTTTAGAGCTTTCTTGAATGAGGGTGTGGTCTGCTTGTGTCTGATGTTGGCTGGAAGAGTGTTCCATTGTCTGGGTGCACAATAGGTGAATGCCCGTTCTCCATACATTTTGGTGGTTTTTTGAATGCAGAGTGTGCGAGAGTCAGAAGAAAAGCGAAGAGTGCGAGAAGGGACATAGACTGACAGCAGATCTGACAGATATGAAGGGCAGGTTCCAGAGAAGAAATTGTGGCACAGTACGGACAGTTTGTATTTAATGCGGGCCTCTATGGGTAGCCAATGAAGCTTACGGAGTAGTGGAGTGATGTGATCGCGCTTTTTTGCCCTAAAGACTAGCCTAGCAGCACAATTCTGGACTTTTTGAAGTTTGTCTATGAGATGACTCGGGCAGGAAGCCAGTAGAGCATTACAATAGTCTAGCCTAGACAAGACTAAAGCACAGACTAAGGTGATGGTTGCTTGAAGGGTTAAGTAGCAGCGAATGGAGCTGATCTGACGCAAGGCAGCATATGCTGATTTACAAACTTGTGCAATATGGAAATCAAGCGTCATGTCACTCGACATAAAAAAGCCTAGATTTCTAGCCGACTGAGAGAAAGAGATTTCATGCTCTCCTACACTTACAGAGGTAGGCAAGGTGCAAGCTAAGGCAGTTCTGGTCTTTTTGAAGAGGAGAACCTCTGTTTTATCATCATTGAGCTTTAACTTGTTTTGTTTCATCCAGGATCGGACATCAGAAATGCAATTCTGTACAGTCTGGACATTGGTATCGATTTGTACCGGAAGACTTGATTTTAAAAGCTGAGTATCGTCAGCAAAAGCTTCAACAGTTACATCGTGTTTTTGAATCAGTTTGAGCAAAGGCTTTGTGTACAACACGAAGAGAATCGGTCCAAGAACTAACCCCTGCGGCACACCATAAGTCAAATTTTCCTTCTTTGAGAGCACCTCAGCAATGCTGACAGTTTGCGTACGACCTTGGAGGTATGACTTGAACCAGGCCAAGGCATTCCCTGAAACTCCAAACTGCGACTCGAGAGTTTCGAACAGAATATTGTGGTCTACAGTGTTGAAGGCAGCCGATAGATCAAGAAGTGTTAGAAGAGATAAGTTGCCTTTGTCCAGAGCAAGCAGAATGTCACCTGTGATTTTGAGTAATGCTGTCTCGGTGCTATGAGAGGTGCGATAGCCAAGCTGTGAATACTTTTTTTTTTGGCATGAAGGTGTTTTTCCAGGTTCCAATCCCGTGCTGGGCGAAATAAAAAGTGGCCATTTTTTTAACCATGTGTCCAGGGACGTTAATCTACGCAAGAAAGAAAGAAGAACTGACCATTTCAGTTGTAAGATCTTGTGGTTCAGTGTTGACTTAGTTCCCACTACACATTGTTACCTGGGATGGTAATCCCTGTCTACATTATCGCCAATGGTGGGTGTAGATGTTAAACCCTAATGTGCATGCTTTGAAAAAAACAACAACAATCAATCCTTTCAATAACATAACAGCAATTAGGACAAGGAGTGGGGTGCGACTTTTAATGACTTTGACGCTTCTCTGAGGAACTGCCATGTCAATACTCAATGAGCCCCAGGTGGTAGAGCCAACCCTGGCAAAACCCATACCTCCTTCAGAAAAAAGGCTCTGATCAGCTGAGATAAAAATAAAATGGCCACCTGTACGTGCACCTATTGCACAAATTGGCAGCAGAGAAGGTGGGGGGAGGGGGGACGGGGGGAAGGTATAGATCATTTTCTAATTCTAAGAATAATCTAAGGATACGCCTAACAAGGATTTGACTAAAGACGCCGTCAATAAACTCCAGCCTTATGTTTAGTGGAGACACCTTTATCACTTGTGTTTTGCACAAACTTGTCTCACTAACTTAACCAATATTGAGCGACATTTGGACAGAAGACTTTCCTGTCAAAGTAGGCCCCTGTGGGATGGAGAACAACTAAGCTGACCATTGGAGGTATTTCATGTAGAGCAACAAAACCACATAATTAAAATCAGCTGAAAGACTGCCGACATGAACGGCATACAAAAAGCAAAGTGGGGAGGGTCTCCATCATGTAAACATATTGCTGAACTGTTCTTTCTTCACCTACCTGTTTCTTCATGGCTGGTTTTGGTGACAGATGAGAAAAATCTGCGGTGAGAATGTACTGGACAGCTGCCTTAAATGTTACCAAGCAATAGCTGAAAACAAAACAAAACTCATGGCATTAACAGTGAGCATGTTGGACACTGAATGGTTTCTGTTTAAAAAGAGTTCTGCAGTATTTTTGCTGTTTTCATAATTAATTAATACTGAATATATTTCTAATTTATTACGTGATTTGCACTATCTCTTGCGAAGTAATGCTATGAATGATCGCCATCCACAACCAGCAACTGTTGGACGATAGATAACCCTAACTTCCTTTCCTACAGCAGCAAATGAATCACCATGTTGATTGTGGCTGCTCAACCCAAGAAGACACAACCCTGTCAAAGATTTACCCTTACTAAGACGACCAACACTGAGTGACATTTAGATGGGGGACAAAATCCTGTCAGCTTCACCCTGATGTAACCAGAGCTGCCCTGAGTGACAACTGCAACTAAGCTGACCATTCAAGAACATTTTTTTCCCAGCCATCACCTACCTGAGGTCATCCATGTCTTTGACAGAAGAAGCCCAGGAAAAGGTTTCCATGTAGACAATGTCACTCTGCAGATGTTCACACTCTGATTCGCCTATCACTTTGACCTGTACACACACACAAAATGTTAAAAATCGCAGAAGGCTTCCTTTCCACACCCAACTGCCACAGAAAGTAATAATACTAATGACGGCTGATTATAATCAATTATTCACATTCACAACACCAACAAAGCCTTTGGAGACCCGCACATGATAGGAAGAACCTTTGCTATTGGTTTGGCTGTTTTGACTTTTTCATTTAAAGTTTGGCTCACAAAGTAAGGGAGGGGTGGGGAGGGTGGGGGGGAGTGTTTACACTCACTTACATTCTAGTGAGAACACTATAAACATTCCCAATATACCCATTCATTACTATCATGTAACATAAGCATACTGTAGTGTGATCTACAACAACAGAAAAAGCTGCACACTGACCAAGATGGGGATGAGATCATCAGAGGTGAGACAAGGTTTGTCTGTGTTAGGGGCAAGGTGGGGAGGAACGCCACGCGACAAGTGGGCCGCTATCCCATCAGTCACTGCATCCTGGGGACAAAAAGGAGAAGAACAAAAATTATTAAACAGAATTTGTCAACAAAACATGGAAAATGAGGTCTTGATACACGATGGCACGCACATATCCACCCAAAAAGCTCGAGGGAAAAAGGTCGATACATCGTAATAACTGCTGTCCATACTCTCTACAACATTACACACCAATCAGTGCAGAATGATGTAAAAAGAGATATGCAAAATAATCCACAACATAGTTGGAAAGGTATTACGAAGAGGATTATATCCGAGATGTTATCAATAAACGCCAGTCCCACATAGCTCTTTAGGCGACACCTATAGTTCTCATGTTTTACACAAACGTTTTGTCTCTAGTTCAACTTGCCAGCAGTCACTATCTAAACAAAACTACCTACACTGCAACACTAGATTTCAAACATATTTTTGGCAATAAAGTCTCTTTTTTTTTTTTTTTTTTTTTTTTTTTTTTTAAAAGGAAGAAAATTTTAGGTTTTTCTCATTTCTGCTGCTGCGCCAACCAGCCAAACTATGGATTTTTTTTTCCTGAGAACTTTATTCAGGTGTCTTCATATTCTTTGGAAAATCAGTCACTTGATTTACAGCAAGCCCAGCTGATTACATTACATTACATAATTGTTGCTTTAGGTCCAGCGGACTCTTCCGAGCCAAATCAGGACTGGACAACCCCCAGTCCGCATAAAAGATCTGCTGAAACAACCCTAGTGGGAAAACTGAATGCTCTCCACCAGCCAGTCACTTTACAATAAAGACATCCCACGCAGGGGATGGCTGAGGCTTCACCCCAACTTATCGAACCCCCGTTTACAAAAACAGAATAGAATACAAACATCATTATAAATTATCAACAAAACACATACATATAAAATGCCTACAGTGCTAAATAATAACATCATAGGAAGCCCTAGTGACCACCTGGCAGAAAGCGTCCAATATTCCCAAGCTGATCCAACAGACCTCATACACAAACAAGGAGTCTTGTCCCGGAAGAGTTTTCAAGAAAAAAGGTAGGAGACTGGTCTAGTGAAGAAGACGATAGTATAGCAGATTGATAGAACAGAGCAGGAATGAGAAAGAGCAAATGATAAAGACAGCGACAGTGGGAATTTAAAGCACTAAATTTCCAGAAAGTGGGGATACTATTTATACTGATACCCCCGGCACCCCAACGGGGGTAGCCCAGCTGATACACTGACAAGCTAAGAACACAGCCACATGGCCGTCTGTATCCATGGCACAGATCCACCACAATAATGCAACCCTTTGGCAGCAGAAAAGAGGAGATAGATCTTTCCTAGCGTTCCCTCATTCCCCGCAGGGTAGCGTCTAACCAGGATGCTGTCAATACACTCCAGCCCTTTTTACTTAGGTGAAGTAAACCACTTCTGGTCTTCTACCCAAACCTTTTGCATCACAATTACAAACAATCTTCAGTGAACAGAAATTCCCAGCCCTGGCTTCAAACCAACAAGCTGTTGTTGTGAAAAGAATCTCATCCGATTTTGTCTTCAACATGTGTAACATATGGATCGCAAATTTCATTGACCAGTTGGGAATACAAAACATCTATGTTACATATATATATATATATATATAGTGTAAACAAAGTGTGTATTGCTAATAGTACAAATTATAAGTTTAAACCTAGTACAACTTACAATAACAGACTTGAGACAGTACAGCTTCTCCCTTGGTGTAGTGTAGTGGTCCAGCTTGTTGATGTGTTCAACCTGCAATCATCGCCCGCCAAAACCATTTCAATGAAATGACAACAGTCCTACGATGGGCGATTTAGCTTGATCGCTACAACATGTCAATTTCGTAGACCCATAAAGTCTCAGTGTCAATCTCTAGGATTATCTCCCTTCGAAATGGCCCTCAGTATTGGTCTCCTTGCCTGCAGTTGTGTCCCCTTCGCCCTTCTTTACCTCCAACACCTACATTAGGTCAAATCAAAGGGCCGCACTTTGACTACGCCCCTTCCCTCCACAGATCCTGTTAACATTCACAGTGAGCGTTGCCCCACTAAAAAAAAAAAACTAAGCTGACAATAACAACACACAAAAAACTATTTCGAAAGTATAGTAATTTTTTTTTAGACATACATTCCGTACTTATTGTACCTATTAACAGCAAGAGCCATTAACAAGCCAGCCTACATTCTTGGGCTAAAAATTGCAGCTACCAAAGCCAGTAAGAACCCGTTAAAAAAAAAAAAAAAAGATCAATAGTTTTTTCCTTTTAGGTTGATCACAAGTATATCAACTAACAAGTTAGTATCTCGTATTGCCCCCAGTCGACGTGCGGTGGTCCCGTTGCCCTTGGTTTTAGCCACAAGCTATCCCAAACCTAAAAATAGAATAGAGAATTCTGGGAAATCTGTTCAAGGGAAGTAACTGATAACTAGCTACGGTTGAAGTCATCGTCGCCATTTCTCGCGAAGATGTGCTGGCTGAAATTAAACGAAGCAGAACACGATGGATTTATAGAAACATGCACACATGTATGTGAGCTCAGTGCAGGTGATGGTGAGTCGCTTCGATGTGATGGTTCATTTATCGCTTGCATCACATTGTATATGCACATGCAAGTTCTGTCAAAGATATGATGATTTGAGCATATGTTCGATTCCGTACCGATTGGAAGGTGGGGTGGAAAAATTCAATCATGGTGATGATCAATCCTATTTTGCAATGGTGGTTAGGCCTACTTTATTGTGTATCGTCACAGGTACTTACCTTTTGTAGTTTGTGTGCATTTTGTTCTGTCGGCCTTGAGTGTTTGCGTCGCCTTGGCTCGTTATACTTTGTTGTGGTCTCGCTCTCTTTTGATTTGTGAAAGCAAATTCAAATAACATTGTTTTCCAGCAGCATGCGAGGTCAAATTAGACGAATTCAGATCTAACCAATATTCTTGTGACGCCATTTTGCGTGTGTCTCGTGTGCCATGCACTAATCGCGAAGAGTCCTGCCGACGTCATTTCAGAAAATGATTTTTCCCTACCCATAATTCCCCTGGGTTTTGAAGTTTCTAAAAAATTATTTCAGGCCGATAACGCTCTATGGAGCACAAAGCATGTAAAGGGAAGCAACCGGTTGTACGCGCACGTCGACAGAGACATAGAAGGGAGATACTAACTTGTTAGTTGATATACTTGTGGGTTGATAAAATAGACCCTACCCTACCCCAGACACCAAAGATGCATTCTCCAAGGCTGCAGGGTTCACTCACACATAGGGTCAAAGGTCACATGGCCATAGTGTCGATGTATCGTTCAAAAAGGGGAGATAACTCCCTGTCACAAGGGAAATTTCAAAGCCCATTTTATCACCGCTTCATGTAACAACAATGCGACCTGTGTCTAAAAAATCGAGTCATGACCTAACAAAAATATGGTATCGTAAAATGTGAATCCTAAACTCACGGCGTTGGGCAGCGGACAGGCAAAGCGTCGTTGTATGCCTAGCGCCTCAGCGCTAATGGTTCTCAGCTGATCCTGACATTTGCACTCTATGCGTCCGTCATCTACTGCGTTGTACTTTGACACCACGCCAAACACTTTGCTGTACACACCGTTCATCACGTAACTGCAACACAGAGAGGCTTACAGGTTCAGACACGGATAAAGATAAACAGAAAATATGATCACAGCGCCTTGAGCAGCACTTGAGATGGAAAAGCGCTATATGAAAACGATTAAATAATAATAATAAATAATAAACTAGAGAAATTCCCACTTGAATCTGCCATCTAACAAACTATCCTATCCTATCCTGTAACTCGAAAATCGTTGGGCACCACAGATGACCGTTTAACCAGTCTACTCCATCTCTCTCTGTCCTCAGCAACCCTCATGGCTTCACTCAGTGTCAAACCAGTCCATTCTTGAATGTTGTTCTCCCACCTCTTTTTCGATCTCCCTCTTCCTCTGCCTCCTTGCACCATGCTTTGCAGGATGGTCTTTGCAAGGCCTGCTGCTCTGGTGACGTGGCCATAACATCGGGAGTTTTCGTTTCTTCACCACTGTCAGCATGTCATCGTGATGTACAATGGCTTGTGTGATGGTCTTTCAGACTTTGTTGTTGGTGATGTGCTGGGTATAGGAAATGCCCAGTCTTCTGTAGCACCTCATCTCCTTGCTTTGTATTCTTCGTTATATGTCTGCTGTGACGGTCCATGTTTTACAAGCGTATAGGAAGATGGAGATGACAAGGGAGCGCAGCAGCCTTACTTTGGAGTGTATACTGATGGTCCTGTCTTTCTAATTGGGCTTCAACTTTATCAGGGCAGCAGTTGTATGTGCAATCCTGAATCTTTGTCAGAGAAGCAGTTGTTTGTCCTGAATCTAACAAACTAATACTTCTAAAAGGGTACATTTGCCAAACATCGTTCACTAGTATCTAACATCAACTTTCCAGACGTCACAACATAACACCCCTTTGGGAGCAAACTTATGTGACTTTGGTGCAAGACTTTTCAGGTCATCAAGGGGTTTCTCCGAATACTCTGGTTTCCTCCCTCCATAGAGTAATTGTATTGGATGAGGGCAATTTGACAAATTTTCAAATAAAATTCTTTTAAAAAATCCTTGCTTCTTCAGTAACAGCGATGTGTCTTTGCACTACATGTATCAGCGATGGATGAATGTGAGTATGTACGCTTGGGAGTGTGTGTGCAGCATGTGAGCCTGTATCAATTGCCTTGCCTTGAGTCTGATTTAAGAATAAAGCAGGAATAGCATCCAGTTTTATTATTATTATTATTTTATAGTTAAATTAATATCATCAAACCCCATATCAAACTATCTTGTTATAGCAAAACACCATCAGTTGGATGCAACGCAAAAAACAGCAACAAAAAGAACACAAACGAACTTTTTCTACTTGAAACACCCAAACACCACTTAGGAAATCAATCAAATAATCTGTACCTTTCCATGGCTGAGACCAAAGAGTCTCTCCACTTGGCATCCGTTGCTTTCCGTCTGTCGGAGCATTTGATACACATCTGTGGTAACAAGAGAAACATGAGTATGGGCATCACAAACTGAATATGAAACGTACAACCCCAGCAAGTCATAATTTTATATCACGAATCGTAATATTATTTATTTATGATTCTTATGTAGCGCTTTTCCAGCTCAAGCGCTGCTCAAGGCGATGGCCAATACAGGATCTAACTCCAACCCCCTGACTCATCCACCTGCTGCTTCAGGCACATCGTCAATTTCACCCTTTATAACTCCAAACAGTGAACTAACATTCCATCAATCAACAAATCAGGGCATCGCTCATGCAACTCGACTGCTTACCTCAACAGCCTCAGTGCTGATGTCCGCCAGTCTTGAGGCAGCATCCGGCAAGTAGTCTGCTAGCACCATGTATGATGCATTGAATGTTCTGATGCCCTGATCCAATTTTTCCAGAGCCTGGACACATGCAAAACTGTAAACGTGGTATAAGAGATTACCTCAGTTCATTGCATGTAAACTATAATATTTATGGATTGTTCTTATATAGTCCACTTTTCAGCTCACAAGGGCTGCTCAAGGCAGTGAAATTCACACTAAACTGTCACTCACACTACACATCCCTTTGTTGTTTTGCATACTGAATACATAAATTATGCCATCTTAGTGACAACAGTGCACACTGCACAAGAAATTTTCTCCGACACACCATACACACCATACTACATGCACTCAGTTCATAATAGTACCTCTCACGCATGCATCACACCATTATAAATTACATAGCCTTTGAGTAAAAAATTAAAAACACTGGACAAGATTGAAAAATTGAACACACTGGACAAAAGTGAACTTGACAAAAGTGAAAAATTGAACACATTGGACAAGAGTAAAAATTTGAACACACTGGACAAGAGTGAACTGGACAAGAGTGAAAAACTTAACACACTTGACAAAAGTGAAAAATTTAACACAATGGACAAAAAAGTGAAAAACTGAACACACTGGACAAAAGTGAAAAACTGAACACACTGGACAAAGGTGAAAAACTGAACACACTGGGCAAAAGTGAAAAACTGAACACACTGGACAAAAGTGAAAAACTGAACACACTTGACAAAAGTGAAAAATTGAACACACTGGACAAGAGAGAAAAATGTAACACACTAGACAAGTTAGAAAAAGAAACTGCTGTAAAAGAGTGAAAGACTGAACTGTCACAGACATAGTACTATTTAGTAATACCAATCATCAGTTGAAATTAAAAAAAGCCTAAGACAGCACACACTTTTTCTTGATTACAACCTTGCAGCAACATGCTATAAAACCCACTGGACTTTTGTATGCATACACTGAGTAACTCTATTATCATGTGCAGTCAATGTCACTGAAGCACTGACACTGAAAGCAGCAGCTAATGACTTAAAAGATCCATTTTCAAAATGTCCGGAATAACAGTCAATATTGTTACAAACAACGCTTCCATATTTTGCCATTTCTCTTTAACTGTATGCAGAAGATTAGCATAAGCCGTGACAGTTGACAGCAATAAAATATCAGGGGGACCAAACATACACACATCACAGACAATAAAAACATTACCTTAGCAAACTCTGGCGCAGATCGCAGGAATTTCTTGCACCTGAAACGAATACACAACGCATCTAAGAAAACAGACCTCTCATCCCTCACCCCTCTTTCATGATTATTATTTGCATGTCCAATTAAAAATACGACCCAAAAAAAAAAGTATGCCAGTTGAACACTTCTGACCATACTTCCACACCCTCCCCCAAATATCTAATGTTGCACAAGTAGTAGTAGTAGTAGTAGTAGTAGTAGTAGTAGTAGTAGTAGTAGTAGTAGTAGTAGTAGTAGTAGTAGTAGTAGTAGTAGTAGTAGTAGTAGTAGTAGTAGTAGTAGTAGTAGTAGTAGTAGTAGTAGTAGTAGTAGTAGTAGTAGTAGTAGTAGTAGTAGTAGTAGTAGTAGTAGTAGTAGTAGTAGTAGTAGTAGTAGTAGTAGTAGTAGTAGTAGTAGTAGTAGTAGTAGTAGTAGTAGTAGTAGTAGTAGTAGTAGTAGTAGTAGTAGTAGTAGTAGTAGTAGTAGTAGTAGTAGTAGTAGTAGTAGTAGTAGTAGTAGTAGTAGTAGTAGTAGTAGTAGTAGTAGTAGTAGTAGTAGTAGTAGTAGTAGTAGTAGTAGTAGTAGTAGTAGTAGTAGTAGTAGTAGTAGTAGTAGTAGTAGTAGTAGTAGTAGTAGTAGTAGTAGTAGTAGTAGTAGTAGTAGTAGTAGTAGTAGTAGTAGTAGTAGTAGTAGTAGTAGTAGTAGTAGTAGTAGTAGTAGTAGTAGTAGTAGTAGTAGTAGTAGTAGTAGTAGTAGTAGTAGTAGTAGTAGTAGTAGTAGTAGTAGTAGTAGTAGTAGTAGTAGTAGTAGTAGTAGTAGTAGTAGTAGTAGTAGTAGTAGTAGTAGTAGTAGTAGTAGTAGTAGTAGTAGTAGTAGTAGTAGTAGTAGTAGTAGTAGTAGTAGTAGTAGTAGTAGTAGTAGTAGTAGTAGTAGTAGTAGTAGTAGTAGTAGTAGTAGTAGTAGTAGTAGTAGTAGTAGTAGTAGTAGTAGTAGTAGTAGTAGTAGTAGTAGTAGTAGTAGTAGTAGTAGTAGTAGTAGTAGTAGTAGTAGTAGTAGTAGTAGTAGTAGTAGTAGTAGTAGTAGTAGTAGTAGTAGTAGTAGTAGTAGTAGTAGTAGTAGTAGTAGTAGTAGTAGTAGTAGTAGTAGTAGTAGTAGTAGTAGTAGTAGTAGTAGTAGTAGTAGTAGTAGTAGTAGTAGTAGTAGTAGTAGTAGTAGTAGTAGTAGTAGTAGTAGTAGTAGTAGTAGTAGTAGTAGTAGTAGTAGTAGTAGTAGTAGTAGTAGTAGTAGTAGTAGTAGTAGTAGTAGTAGTAGTAGTAGTAGTAGTAGTAGTAGTAGTAGTAGTAGTAGTAGTAGTAGTAGTAGTAGTAGTAGTAGTAGTAGTAGTAGTAGTAATAATAATACAGGATACTATATACGCGGCTTTCGCCAAATCAATCAGGCTCAAAGCGTGGCGATCTGTACCAACATACACGCTCACCAGTCTCATCCACACACACAACAAAAACACATCCATCACTCGAACAGGTGGTGTAAAGGCAGGGAGATCGCTACTGGAAGTCGGAAAGAAAATCAAATTTTTATTTTTTGAAATGTTTATATTGACTGCGTCCAGTACCATTATTGAAGGGAGGCAGGAAACCAGAGTACCCGGAGAAAACCCTCGGTGTCATCAATAGTCTCATACCTAAGTCACATACATTCACCCCTTGCAGGAATCGAACCCGCGACCTTCAGCATAGGAAACCGGCTACTAATCCACTGCGCCACGAGGCCACCCTGAGTAGTAGTAGAAGTAGTCATAGTAGTAGAAGAAGTAGTAGTAGTAGTTAGCAGTAGTAGTAGTAGTTGTAGTAGTTGTTGTAGTAGTAGTAGTAGTAGTAGTTTATTGTTTTTATAATGCGCTCTTCCAGTTCAAGAGCTGCTCAAGGCGCTGGCCGATAAGTAACTAACTCAAACTGTCCGAGACGCCTACCTGCTGCCTTCAGCATATCAAATGACACTACAGACAACTGAGCACAACATGGGGCGGAGGAGAAGGGACATACACAGCTTGCTGGGTGTATTTGTGTATCCGGCCCTCACCCTTCTAGGACATAAACATCAGGATCTTTAAAGACTGTGCCATGGAATGCGTGCGTGCATACACTTGGCCTCCATTTATACTGTCATCACTTCAGGCCATTAGCAGTTATCTTGTACATGTAACCATACTTCAGGTCATTAGCAGTTATCTTGTACATGTAACCATACTTCAGGCCATTAACAGTTATCTTGTACATGTAACCATACTTCAGGTCATTAGCAGTTATCTTGTACATGTAACCATACTTCAGGCCATTAGCAGTTATCTTGTACATGTAACCATACTTCAGGCCATTAGCAGTTATCTTGTACATGTAACCATACTTCAGGCCATTAGCAGTTATTTTGTACATGTAACCATACTTCAGGCTATTAGCAGCTATCCTGTACATGTAACCATACCCACACCCTGGCAGCTTATCCTCAGTTGTTTTTCACGTTTTTCTGACCCTAGTTCATACTCCTTCATCTGTGAAAGAAGGTGCCGGTTGGGGTTATGTCTCACAGTCCCTTGAGGCTTATGTATGTTGTTTTCATTTGACATGATTTGTTTTGATTTTCATTTGGGGAATGATGATGATAATGACGTCCATGTGTAATGTGCCTGCCTCCACTTAAGCCACTTGAATAAGTCTCCTATATTATTATTATGAATATGTATGCGCCTAATCTAGACTTAGCTCTAAGCGCTTACATAAATACAGAACAACTTTAACTATAAAACAAAATGAGGAAAACTCCTTAACTATCAACACTAACCTTATATAAAAAAACTAATCACACACACACACACACACACACACACGCACGCAGACACACACACATTCACACACACACACACCCACACACACCCTGTACCGAAGTACCTTATAGACTGGAACGTAAGGAATGTATTATTATCTTAATTTTGTTCAGAACATACAAATAAACACTCACTCCTTCAAAGCGATGCACTGCTGTGGTAACCCATACCTGTTCAATGCTTTACCTGTGGAGGATTTCTGGAAACAATGAGACAAATAGAAAATGCAAGTGATACCTAATTAAAACAACCAAAATTGCAATAGCGCCAAGCTTTTTATTGTTGGTGTTGTTGTAAGTATAAGAACAGAAATAAATATAATAATAATAAAATACTGTTGTATTACTCTATTCCCACAGTGTGAGCTCAAAGCACTCTGCTGACACCTGTCCACACACAATCCAACATACATACAAATACACAAACTGTTCAAATGCTCAGACCAAAGACTGGTACATACACTGATTTCGTATTATATATATAGCATTAGGTATTTCTCACGATGAACGACTACTGTATCAAAAATACAATACATGAAATACATAACTTTAGTTTTAAAACAACATGCCCAAAGCATTGCATTCAAAATTATCACAAAAGATAATACATCTGACAGAACCATAACACACAGTTCTGCAAACATACCTGAAACTTTGGATCCAAAGGCTGTTCAAGAATCAATATTTTGTACTGATCATAGTTCTGTAGAAGAAACAAAAGGAACGGCCAGTTAGTAACTGCATGTTCCAGTACTCTTACAACTTACAGGAAAAACATTGTCTTCACAACTTAAAAGCACAGACAGCATCTGAAATGTCCAAATTGTCCTTTCTAAGTACTTGACTTGTCTATCCTATCCTATCCTATCCTATCCCGTAACTCGGAGGTCGTAGGGGCACCACAACAACCCTGCTTGTTTCGCTCAGTGTCAAACCAGTCCATTCTCGAATGTTGTCCTCCCACATCTTTTTCAGTCTTCCTCTTCTTCTACCTCTTGGCACTGTGCCTTGCAGGATGGTCTTTGCAAGACCTGATGATCTGGTGACGTGGCCATACCATCGGAGTTTACGTTTTTTCACCACTGTGAGCAGGTCATCGTGTTGTCCAATGGCTTGTGTGATGGTCTGTTGGACTTCGTTATTGGTGATGTGCTGGGTATAGGAAATGCCCAGAAGTCTTCTGTAGCATCTCATCTCCATGCTTTGTAGTCTTCGTTGGAGATCTGCTGTGAGGGTCCATGTTTCACAAGCATATTGGAAGATGGAGATGACAAAGGAGCGCAGCAGCCTTACTTTGGAATGTAGACTGATGGTCCTGTCCTTCCAAATGGGCTTCAACCTCGCCAGGGTTGCAGTTGTTTGTGCGATCCTGGAGAGGACTTCCTGTCGGGACCCATTGTCTGATACAATGGTTCCTAAATATTTGAAGACAAGCACTGTGTTGAGGGATTGGCCTTGGACTTTGATGTCCGTGTTGATGCAATTGGTGTTGTTGGTAATCATTTTGGTCTTCTCTGCACTTATTTCCATTCCATAGGCTCTGTAGGTGGTGTCAAGCCTCTGTACCAGCTGTTCAAGTTCTTGTTCCTCTCCAGCCAATACATCAATCTCATCCGCAAAACGAAGGTTGGAGATAAACTAGACTTGAACTTGACTTGTATTGAAATTAAATCCCTAAATCCGTCACTGACAAAAAAACAAAACATTAATATTATAAATAATGATAAAATGAAAAGAATGTGTACCTTATTGTAGGCTAATTCCTCGCTGATGACCTTAATCTGTAGCTTTGTTGGAAAACCTGAAAAGAGCAATACAATTTTTTGGGAAGAAAATAACAAAAGGTAACACCTAGTCCATTCTCATTATAAAACAACAACATTGTGTCATCACTGGTGCTAAAAAGTAGTTTTAGACAATAACTGTAGTTCCAGATCAAAACGTGTTGTAAATGATGGTTTTGTTGTACCCCCAGATTTAACCCCAGACTTCTGTTCTCAATGTATCACAGAGCAGATTTGTTAGGTCAATAAGTTCAAGGTCAATTTTTAATGAACTATTGGTGTCAAACTCATGTTGAAGAGGGAAAGGCACAATCTTCTAATTCCAATGGTTTGGATAAAAATGAAAACACCAGTAGGCTTTACCCTTTTCTTTTGAAAACATTCAGGAACTGTTGACAGTTCAAATTTTAAAAAAAGTGCCTGCTTTTATTTTATATTAATATAATTGCACTTTGTCTCCAAGCTTTGGCAGCATCTGTGCGCTCAGAAAAATAAGAAAATTAAAACAAGAAGAGGGTGAGGAGAAAACGGAGAGGAGGGGGGAGGAGGAGGGGGATTTGAGGAGCTAATGGGGAGGGAGGAGGGGCTAAGAAGAAACAAAAGTGCCAGTATAAGTCGAGGAAGGTTTTTAGCTGCTTCTTGAATGCGGCAGTCTGTTCCACAGCTGTGGTGCTGAAGATAACGTTTCTGAGCAGTTTTTGGGGGGTTCTTTCCCCCCCCCCCTCTTTGATTGGATGAATCAAAGAATATATGTGTAACCTATTTTCATGCACTGCAGGAACAAGGCTCACAAAAGGTGTCACAGATTAAAAAAAAATTTACCATAATAAATAAATAAATACATTAATTATTAAATAAACAGGCAAACAAATAAATAAATAACATCAACAGATAGACCAATAAAATAGAACAACTAAAGTGTTAAATAAAAAACATTACATTACATGCTTTAGGGCCAGCGGACTCTTCCGAGCCAAATCAGGACCAGAATAAAAAACATTAACAAACACAAATAAATAAATAAATAAATAATAATCTTACCATCCTCAGTCGTAACAGTACAGCCATCTTCTGACAGGGAAACTGTTTTGTTACTACTGTGACTGGTCAGCAACTGACTGAAACATTTCAATAAAATTATGAAATACATTATTTTAAGTGAATAAGACTACAATAATATTACCTAGAAGGTAAATGAACTACGAGTACAAGATTCGTAACTTTCAGCTTCCCATCAATTTATACCATAAGAGTGTTGAATGCGAACCTCATGATGATACTCTTGATGAAGTCTTGTGTTAGGGGCACAAATTTAGAGGGTTAACAAAAACTAATAATAAAAAAACAAAAAACAAGTAGGAGCATTGGACGGAGTGTGCAGTGTCTGAATTTTTTAAAGCTTATAGCTGGCTATTAAGGTAAATAAACTGCCCGAGTTTAAATTTTCATTTAAAAGGAACCGAACATTAACTAAGCATTTCACATGCATATTATAAAAGTACAATTTTATGCAGCAGTTACTTATAGTTATAAGCACAAACATGTCAACAATACTTCCTGTTGAGTCATGAAAATTAAAATCATTTTAACTACATTCTAGTTTTCTACAGCCTTCAACTTCTTCGAGATCTATACAGAACTTCGTCAGCCTGAAGATTTAAGAATTAGATATCAAAGTACCATTACCCTTTGAAATATGGAGATGGCCTCAAAATGTGGATCTCTGCAAATGAAAAACAAGTGAGAAAATAAAAGGTAGCCAATTAAAGATAATGTTACAAACAAGGAAAATAAAACAAAACCCGCTGCTACAACTTTTAGAATGATTACATAAGGCACACACATATGTATACACAATGGGACAATTGCATACACACACTCACAAAACCACAAACACATGTATGGGCATAAACATACACACGCACACACACTCATAGTCATACACACAGTGATTGTGCTAAAGATTTTGACGCCTGGTACTGTCCATGAATGTCACAAGCAGTTTAAAAAACAACTGGTATCAGTCCACATTTTCCCAGGTATGGTAACAACCTCCAACTCCTACCCCTCCTTACCTCAAGTCCTCAATAAAGGCAACATGATTTCTTTCTCTATTTTACAATTTTAAAAGGTAATTTACTGGCTGTGCCTGGTCATTTAATTTCTTGATGAACATAACCACATCACACACATAATAACAAATCTTATGGAACAATTCCATGCATACCCACATGTAAACAATGTACATAAACACACATTTAATTAAGGCTGTTGAGCACCAATCATCTATTTTCTAACCATAACGACGTAAGATCAAAGTTTTCAACACATACCAGCAAATTCCCTGTTGATATCTGTGCCCTGTATTGTGCTTGTCTGAGGGATACAGATAGTATGGCACTTTTCCTGGGCAACATTGTACAGATCTAAGAAACATGTCTGCAAAATAAGGAAAAACTATTTCACTTTATCCTTATGAGTTATGAACAGTTTGATGCCTGATGGCCATACATGTACATGACAGCCATGCACAATGGTTTTTTTTTTTTCATAAACTGTAGCACATATTTGTCATGCATCCAGCAGAAACTCAAGATTTTCTCCCATGGTCTTGAGAACAGGAAAATGTGGTGAGGACAATGACAGTGGAGTGGTGATGATGTTGGCAATGAATGGTTGATGATGAGTGATGATATGGGATTAAATGAAAATTACTAGCTGAGATAAGACAACATTATTATCTCTTTCAAGAATTTACATTGTGGTGTACAAACAGTCAACACAAATACACATTACAATAACAATAACAGTATTAATTGACATATTGTGCGCCATACAAGTGGACATTGGACTGCTTATAAAATACAATAATTTATATGACAACATGATTACCTTTATGAGAAATTACAACTTAGTGTACATAATACAGTCAAAAACTGCCAGATTATAATTTGCATAGTCAAACAGTGCATACATGCACACCCACGCACACACTATATTGTAGAACTGGTTGAATTTATTATCTGTTAATCAGATGTACAGAATGTGGAATAAAACTGTTTTTAGTTCTCCTGGTACGAATTTTAGGCATTCGGAAGCACAGACCAGAAGGTATGAGCTGGAAGTGGTGAGCAAGCACATGGCTTTCATCATGGATGATGGAAAGAGCTTTGTGCACAACACGCCTTTCATACAGCACAGGCAGACTCTTGTTTCACACCCACAACCTTCCCACAAACATTCACCACTCCATCAAGCAAACTTCTGTTTTTCATGTGCAAACCTTCGTACTAGCAAATATAAGAGAAAGTAAGAATTGACTCGATTAAAAACAGTAAAAAATGTCTGAAGGATGCAGCTACAGTGGAACCTCCGGTATACGACCGTCCAAAATCTGAGAAAAAAACGGTCTTATAATAGAGGTGGTCTTATACCGGAAAAAATGGGTGGGGTGGGGGGAGGGGGGTCAGGCTCGGAGGGGTATGTAGTCATAATTTTCACACTCACCAGCATGTATTCTCTGACAAAGGAAACTGTAAAACATGTTTCATTTTTAGCTTTGTCTTTTATTCACAACTTCAAAAATAGAAAACAGTCGAACCACTGCCAGACGCGTTCATCCAAGTCTGTCAGTGCAGAAGCTCTCAGTTTCTATGTTTCCCTTTTCGCCACTTTCTCCACTCTCCCATCGTAGTTTCACAGATTATCCTTTATGATGAGCTGAATTTGGGTCTTCCCAACGTCTAAACTTCTTGCAATAGACAAACAACTCTCCCCATTTTCACTTCTTTCAATCACTTTCATTCTCTTTGCCAAACTCAAAACGTTCCTCTTGCGCGACGCCATTTTGACAGCCAGTGTAGGCGAGTAATGTTCCTTATTTGCGAACCGGAAATAGCAGACAACAGCAGGCGTACACTAACATGAGAGAAAAAACGAAAGGTACAGACAGCAAATTAACTGATATCTCTTTTAAATTGCCCAAAGACGGTCGTATAAAGGGCTTAAATCGCTGGTCGCATAAACGAGGTTGTCGCATACCAGAGGTCATTTATTATTGGAAGTGAATCCGTCAGAAGTTTTCAGGTCACATAACGGAGGGAGTCGTATACCAGAGAGACGGATACCGGAGGTTCCACTGTATTGACTTCTGAGGTTCTGAGGTTTCTGAAGGCAGTAGATTCTGGATTGACAGTTTTTTTTGGAATGGCCTGGATGTTAGCAGTAAAATTCAATTTTTCATCAATGATGGTTATGAGGTATCTGTACTGACTCACTTACTCTCTCGACTGTATGAAACTCGACAATGAAAATGTCTGGAATGGGAGAAGAGTTTCTACAGAAGTCTATTACAAGTTCTTTGGTCTTTTTTACATTTAAATCCGAGTTGTTCTGCACCAAGAGCTGAATCTTGAACTTCATTGAAGTACACAGAGTCTGAAAGGTCCTCAAGAGCAACAAGATGACATGCTCACAGTGGTGAAGAAACGGAATTTCCGATGGTATGGCCACGTCACCAGAGCATCAGGCCTTGCAAAGACCATCCTGCAAAGCCCAGTGCAAGGAGGCAGAAGAAGAGGGAGACAGAAAAAAAGGTGGGAGGACAACATTCGAGAATGGAATGGGTTGACACTGAGCGAAGCCATAAGGGTTGCTGAGGACAGAGAAAGATGGAGTCAGCTGGTTAAACAATCATCTGTGGTGCCCCAACGACCTTCGAGTTACGGGATAGGATAGGATAGGATAGGATAGGATAGACGCCTATGTTCTGTCTTGTCACCGGTTTAGAAAGGCAAATTTCTTCTTATTTAATAATGTGGCTTTGAGTGACTAATTTGAGATCCAGTTTGTTATAAAGTTTGGAAATAGTATGATAGTTTTTGTAGAATACAGTGTGTGCACTCGTGATTAATCAGGCAAAAATAATGCACAAACATCTCACAATTACACCACTTATTTAACTGACAAACTGTTCTGGTGAATCAGTTGATAATCATGTATGTAGGCCTAGTCATAATGAAATCATGATAATGATTCACAACTTTACAACTGAACATCAGGAAACGGAGTAACTCGAGTTAGCAAGGAAAATCTAAGCCACAAAGCAACGTAAAGTGCTCATTTATACCCTGTTTACACAATATCACATGTACACGATTTCTACCTGGAGTGCTCGGAAGAACGGATTTATATCCAGCTCGTCCACATCACATGCCATCTTTCGTTTTCAACATCAGCCTATCAAACCCCTCAATCCAGGTATTTGTGCCATTTATTTCAAATATTTGCTTGTTACTAAATATTTATTAAAATTAAAATTAATTAAAATTAATATAAATGTTTTCTAACTTGCAAAAAGATGTACTAATATTTGTTTATGGTCTTATTTAACAATGTTTATCTGAGCGCCATACTAGGAGTTAGAGATTAATACATCATGGCGGCTATGTAGACAAAAAATCTTTACAAATTTATTAAATTTGGTGAACAGTAAAGCTATTTTGCTACAATTCTGTATTTTACTTGCGTTTTAATAGACCCATGAGGCATTTTGTTCGTCTGCAAGTTTTGAACCTATTTGCAGTTATCTTAATTGGAGTACGCATTCGTTATGTATTGCTGTCTGGCTAAAAAAGTACAAAATTGCTAGAATAACGTAATCCAGCGCGAAATCTTTCTTCTTCTTTCGTTTGGGGCTGCCAACCTCAACTTATTGAGGACGCTGCAGCCACAGGGATGGGGGAGAAGGACCAAGTGCATGCTGGGTGTGTTCTTGTTACCGGCACTCACCCTTCTAGGACATGAGCGTCAGGATCTTTATTTAAAGTCCGTTAATCGAAATATAACTATTTTGATTAAATGCAGGGTTTGAAAACACATTTCAATTATGGTAGACATTTTTCATGGTATTTATGTTTTGCGTCCAGGTCTTATTGATGAATCTGTCAATAGTCGATCAACCAGGCAGCTGATGTGATCACCTCAAATCACTATGGCGACAAAAAGGCCAGCGGAGGAGTCGCCAGGCTCCTCTTCCAGTCAGCCACCAGCAAAGAAAATATCCACCTACTTTGAACACTACAAGATGGGCTCCATTTATTCATTGGTAAGCACTGTCATTTCAGTTGCATAGCAGCGTTTTCCTCTCCTGTGTTTCTGAGATGAAATTGCATTCAAACTTTCATAGGCTTTCATCTTTGCATGTGTAATTTGCTGGTTTTGTCTGTTTGCAGGAAGAGCTGGATATGAAGGTGCTGGTGTTCCAAAATAAGAAGCTGAGTGAGAGGATTGAGCAGCGTAAGAAGGCAGAGAATGAGCTGAGAAAGCGCATAGAGCAGTTAGAAAACAGGCAGAGGACGGATGATGCTGTTCTCATGATTGTCAACAGATACTGGAATCAGGTGGGCTTTAGTTTGTTTGCTGGTTGCTGCTTTTTTATTCGGGTTGTTGTTGTTGTTTACTGTTAAAAAACCTCGTCACAATGAAACTGTCGTCTAGATAGATCTAAACCTCGAAGCTTGGAAATAGATAAAATGATTGCGAGGAATAAATTAAATTCTTGATGTTTATGTAGCTGGGAATGACACTTGCATAACTTGGTGATAATTATGAATGAGTTTTCGACAGCATTACCGGGCTGCAATATGCTGGCAAGTTAACTCTTCTGGTGCTGTCGGCAGTCGGACCCACTAATACTTCGTGTTACACCACCTCCGGGTCAACCCGCCTTGCTACACGCTCTACATAGTGGCTCGCTGCGGACTATTTTTTAGAGCATTAGCTCATATTTATTTAGATGCCCGGACATGTGCAGAGAGTCACAGGAAGCAGGTCGATCTACCGAATGCTTTCTTTACTCATTTTAGCAAGGAAATCTTTTTTTTCCACGATGAGTGATGACACGGATTTTTGGAGAGAGTTGCTGGATAATGGTGCCAGTGATGACAAAACTTTTGAGAGGGGTTTACTGTCAAAGAAGTGTCAGAATCTAAGCTAAGAAGTGTCAGAATCTAAGCTAAGAAGTGTCAGAATCTAAGCTAAGAAGTGTCAGAATCTAAGCTAAGAAGGATAAAAAAATGATCATGATGAAGTGCATCAGGCTATCATCAGTGACTTACAAAATAAAGATGGATCTCAACATCAACTGCAACCTCCACAATATCACCACCACTACCACCACCACCAAAGTAAACTGGGCACTTTAAATAGTCAAACTTTCCATGTACCTTATTCAATTCTATACAAGCATACAAAATTTCAAGCAGATCCACCATTTGTATAAAATTTTTTATGTTTTTTTTTTAAAGTCAACTGGTACCATGGTGCATACATTGGTCTTTTTCAAAACATTACTTAGTGTAGAACAGTGTGTGATTACCAAATTACTTAGTAGTAGAAGAGTTAACTAGCAGTATGATTGCTCTGGTGGTTCAGTGTTGATTTTGGTCCCTTCCCATCTTGCCTGGAATGGTTATCCCTGTCTGGCAGACCGCCAATGGTGGGTGCAATAAAGCCCTGACTCTACAACATTGAGTTATTACAGAGGTTTTATTACATCTTCAATACAGCCTCGCAGGACCGTGTGTATGCAAGCTAGTCGTTTGATCTTCCAAGTGGTGACGTCACTCTGTAACTAACGACGTCTAATTATTATGACGTGGCATGCACTAGTTACAGTGGGTGTAGATGTGAAACTTCTATGAATGAAGTTAAACTTACTATGTTGATTCATTTTTGTTTCATGTATTTCGGTAGCTGGATGAAGATGTGCGTGTGCTTCTGCAAAGGTTAGATGCCGAGACTGCCGATGAGACAGAGACTAAAAGTGAGTTGGCGTTTTCTTTGGCTATTTGGTGGTGTTGTTTTTTTGGAAGGGGAGAAGGGAGGGCAGCATCTCATCATTATTATTATTATTATAATCAATCATTATAACAATTATCATCGTCCAACAATAACAATAAAAATAATGATTTATATTTTTCTAGAGCAAAATCTTTCAAAGACTAAATGCACATATTCGCACGTTCATTCACAAAGTCTCACAATCTCACACCTTTGTTACAAAACAAAAGTATACATTGAGGCACTGATCAACAAACGACTAAACACAATAAGCATGACACATTACAACTAGACTTTGCAATCATCACCATTATCAGCAGCAGCATCCTCATTGTGTCCTCTGCTAAGGCACAGGTATCCATCCCTAAATATAGGCTTACGAGAGTACAGGAACAACAAAACCCAAAGTTGAGAGAACGTCAGTGAGAAGGACAATTGATAAGGAAGTAACAAGAGAGAGAGTTGTGCTTGGCAAAAACTGATTCCCATCTGAGGCAAACAGATGCATCTGCAGTATTTTCATGAAGACTGAAGCAGTTCCAGCATCCTCCAAAGATATCAACCTCTTTGCTTGTAAAATATCTGTAATCGTAATTATTTATTTTATAAAGCGCTGATTCAAACTGACAGTTTGCTCAAAGTGTTCACACACACGCGCACAAGTTTAACAAGAAAAAAAACATACAGACAAATAGAGTACAACATTATTTTCTTTGCAGATGAAAGCAATGAGACGACGTCGTTCCTGATGTTACTGTCCACATGGGACAAGCAGGAACTGGAACAGAGGCTAGGCCAGCGTGTGGAATTTTCCAAGCGCGCTATCGGCAAACTGCTGCAAGCTTTCGACCGTCTGCTACAGCGCAATGAGAAGATGCATCAGGCAGTGTCTGACAAGATAGAGCAGCAAGTCAAAGAGGTTGAACGTTTTTTTAATTTACTGTACGCTGTTGCTTTTCTTATTTTTTTAAATTAGTTGTTTCCTAATTTACTCACGTATTTGGTTATAATTATGTAGTTTTCGTTTTTGTTGTGTTGTTGATGATGATGATATACTAATAATATTGATGATTATCACCATCTTCCTATATGCTTGCGAAGCATGGACCCTCACAGCAGATCTCCAACGAAGAATACAAAGCATGGAGATGAGGTGCTACAGAAGACTTCTGTGCATTTCCTATACCCAACACATCACCAACGTTGAAGTCCGACAGACCATCACAAAAGCCATTGGACAACACGATGACCTGCTCACAGTGGTGAAGAAACGGAAACTCCGATGGTATGGCCACGTCACCAGATCATCAGGCCTTGCAAAGACCATTCTGCAAGGCACAGTGCAAGGAGGTAGAAGAAGGGGGAGACCGAAAAAGAGGTGGGAGGACAACATTCGAGAATGGACTGGTTTGACACTGAGCGAAGCCATGAGGGCTGCTGAGGACAGAGAAAGATGGAGTATGCTGGTTAAGCGATTATCTGTGGTGCCCCTACGACCTTCGGGTTATGGGACAGGATAGGATAGGATAGGATAGAATCACCATAAAGGTTTCTTGCACAGCATAATTACCCAGTACAGACACTATTGTTCATCATTTGGACTGATACATTTATTATATCATGTATGTCTTATGACTCATAATGCATGCTGGCATTGGTACATAGAATAGCCTGCTGTGTGCAGTTTAAGGGCTACTATCATCATAAAACGTTGGATTCCTGCAGCGGTATTTTTTCTGTTGTTGATCATAGTTTGGTTTGAGCTTGAATTGAACAAGGTGTCATAATAGACGAATCGAAAGATTTTTTTTTTTTTTTTTTTATGTTCTTCTGAATTTTTGGTTCCTCTTATAAGTTCTTGCCTCTTTAATTTCAGTTGAATCATTACTGTCATTACAGACATTTCATTTGAACGTTTCCAGGCCCGCACGCTGCTGGAAGCGGTGGAGTCGGACAGCGATCTGGACACCCCAGACCCCGAAGTGGAGAAACCCAGCAAGCCAGGAGAGGACGGGGATGCCGAAGGAGAAAAGAAAGACGGCGAGGGCGAAAAGACGGAGAATGGAGAAGTGGAGAAGAAGAAGGGGGAGGAGGACAAGGAGGGTGAGAAGGACAAGGTGACGGAGATGAAGAAGGAGATGGAGGAGATGAAGGAGGTGGTGGACGCCGAGTTGGCAGACCTGAGGCAAGAGTCCCGCAGACTGCACAACCTGGTCACACAGCTCCATCAGCGCCATCATGAGAACACGCTACAGGTAGCCCTCACCCTCCCTCCTTCCCCCCCCTCCCACGCTTGCTCTTTATCTCTCTCTCTCTCTCTCTCTTTTTCTCTCTGTCTGTCTCTCTGTCTCTGTCTCTCTCTCTCTCTCTCTCTCTCTCTCTCTCTCTCTCTCTCTCTCTCTCTCTCTCCCTCTCTCTCTCTCTCTCTCTCTCTCTCTTATTTGTTATGCCACAACGTGCTGTCTTGTTTGTTCTTGATTGTCCTGAAAACTGGCACTATTTCTGTTTTGAGTTGTTCTGTGCTTTTGTTGAAAAAGATCGACTATGTTTAAAGATCTGTAGATCCTAGATGCCCAAGCCTCTTCGAGTCATTCAATCTTCTCTTTTCAAGATCATACGTAGACCCTTTTGCCTATAGGATGCACATGCCTCACACAGCCAACGCTTGATAGAGCTCTGACACACAGTGTGCGCATAGCCAACGGTAAGGTCATCTCTTGCACCTTCACGCAAATGGATTATTATTTATATTAAATTTTGTGTATGCTTTTTGATGAAGTACTTGCTATCATGAAGACTCAAACTGTTCATCCATTGTTGTATCCTACTGTTGCCCAGATCTCCGAACTGCAGGACAAGGTGACAGCGGCGGAGACGGAGAGTGCGGAGCTGAGGAACAAGGTAGATGACATGGAGTACGAGACGGAGAAGGCCACGGAGAAGATCGACCGCATGGAGAGGGCCCTGACGGAGAAGACCCAGAAGCTGCAGTACTACACCGACACTGGGGCCACTGTCAAGATCGAAGGCGGGAAGGCTGTCACTGGTCTCACCAGAGCCAAGGTAATTAACTGGAGATTCATTTTAAAAAAAAAATTTTTTACAGGGAAATTAATATAGCACATCTACCTTGACAGACGTGTGTGCGCTTAGGCTTTGCAGATTTATAAGGCAGAAGAGGTGACATAACATAAGACAAGAGATTGATTCAGCTAAGGCTGCCAGTTTGACTGAGGCAGAAGAGGTGACATAACATAAGACAAGAGATTGATTCAGCTAAGGCTGCCAGTTTGACTGGGAAAGACCCTGTCGTGTGTGTGCAGTTCTTATACTGTCCACTTCTGAAGTAATCTTGGGTTGTTTTCATGAATGTATGACTAGCAGCAATGATAATAATAATTTTAACACTCCTTTACTGTGTGGTTCTCATTAGCTCAATCCATAAACGCATCATCATGTGATGACAGGATGTTCATTGTTTTTAGTCATTAAGGGGTATGTGGGCAACAAAAGGAGAATACAATGGCAACTGTATTGCTCTGTTTGGGTCCCTTTGACAGTGGTTTTAGACGTTACATGCAATTTGTGTTTAGCACTGTACAGAAAGGGAAGCAAAGAAAAATAAAATGAATTAAAATAAAATCAATGAACAGAAGAACCCAAAAAAAAATCAGTAAATAAATTAAAATAGATTAAAATAGATCAATATTGACATTAAAATAGATCAGTACATAAATATAAATAAACAAAGTAATAAATAAAGAGGATAGACTTTGTAAAATTGTGCATATGTTGTTTTATAAAGATCAGTGAGAACTGTGAAAAGTTGCTCATTTTGACTGTTTGATGTGGAAACTGATGCGCTGTTTTCGTACACAAGGTAAACGCTTGAACTTTCTGACTGCTTTTCTCATAAAAGAGCATACTGTTGAGATTCTTTCTTCTCCCCCCCTTCTCACTAACCTCCTCCCTTCACCCCTCTTCAAACAAAAAAACACACACACAAAAGTATGCCTTTTTAAGTGGTAGGTCTGATAGATTGTGCTTTGGATTTAAAAATACAAAATACAGGCTGGAGAATTCTCCTCGGATACGCGAGTTTCCAAGGTTAACAAACTTACTTTCCGAGATTTAAAAATTTTTTCCGTGGAAAAAAAAAGGAGACGCAAATCATAAATTAACCATGTATGTTCGCTCCGCAAACCCATTCCAACGTTTTGCCTTACTCTGTACCATTTCCGGTAGAAGGGCGTGTTGATAATTGGGCGCACACCACGAAGTATTTCCGCCCAGCAGAGACGCATGTTCTTTCACACGGTCCCTTCGAGTGTGAGAAGTTACAGAAATGTCGTGCGCATCACGGATTATTAACCGGGGAGAAGATTTTCAAGAGGGAGACATCGCCAACAAATGGAATTGGGATTGGACGTCGAAAGTGGTAAAAGTGGAGGGAGTCAAGCAGCGTATCGGCTCTCATTTTCGAAAAGTTGATGCTGCAGGCATGGCTCGTTGCATCACGTGCAACAAAGAAATTAGATACACTAATCGTGGTATTACAGTTCTCACTGAGCACTTCTTTATGAAGAAGCACAAATGTGCTGTGAAAGCACTGACTAGCTGCACAACGATACCAGGTAAGAGTTTGTTTGCTTAGTGGTTCAATCAAGACTAATTGAAACATAAGCCCTCTTGGCTCCTGACAAGAGCAAAAAAAGCTGATAACAGACCTCCAGCCAAGAGACTTTGCACTAATACTAAGCCAGCAGTAACTTTAAAAAAACAGAGCACCTTATCATCATTTTTCAAATAGAGTATTGATTGGCTTTTTTTTTTTAAATTTAGATTTTAATACTAGGAAGCAAGCTTGTTTGTGACAGTTGCCATAATCTTGCATATGTTGACACAAACTATTCAGTTTTTTTTTCCAAGTAACAGTTTTGTTGTGTGTATGTGAACATTAGTCTCAATAATATTATAAAAATAATAATGTCTATCTATGAATGCATGAATATTATGAAAAACATCCAAATTTATCTCTCACAAAAAGCATACTTTTGGGGTTTTAAATGCTATAAAACTTTCAGCTTTGCCCCTGGACCTGACCAGGGGCCTTACGGCGGCCCCTGAACCCCGACCGGATTTCAGAGGTTTTTTTCTTCAGCTATTCTCCAGCCTGAAAATAACAACATAGAAAATAATTCAAAACTTTACCAAAGTTACATGTTTTGACGAAACAAAGTTTGTGAAAAGATTTCCCCTGGAATGGGGTTTAGTGAGCTCAAAGCACATTTCTCACTGCCCTGTACTATTTACATTGAAAAACAACAGTGATGAAAACTTCCCAGCCCAAGTAAAACTGGTCGACCTATCACTTCTGCTACAGTGGAGTTGAACTTTGAAAGGATCTGAAAGGATGATCTGCCGCCCAATGTTGCTCAAAATAGTTCTTTGACTTTTTTGCTGCGGTTATGTCCCTTGACCTACCTTGTCTACATCCCACAGCTAAATTAGGGTTGACCGTTGACAGGATTGTTATCTCCCTTTTCCAAATGTGGCTGATGGCTTGCAGCAGGTACTAACGGAGGTTTGTGTAGTGTGGTAATGTTGATGGGCAGTTGGATGAGCTCCTGTCTGACCTTGAGGAACACAAAGAGTTGTCGGCCAACCGCATGCTGGAGCTGGAGAAACTCACTGCCGACCATCAGGAGGCGCTCAAGGAGATCGAACGGCTCAAAATGGATGTAAGGAGCTTTATTTTTGTTCATTCTTTCTTTTTCTCTCGCCTTTGTCTTCCTGCCTTCCTGCTGTCCTCCCTTACTTGATCTTCTGCTGGTTTTTTTTCTTTCTTTCTTCTGTTACCTTTTACTTCTTCTTCTTGTTTGTCTTCTTTTATCTTCTTCATCTTTCATCCTTCCCATCATCTTCTTATTTTTCTTCTTTCTGTTTCTCTTTCTTCTGTTACCATTTACTTCTTCTTCTTCTTTGTGGCGCAGTGGGTTAGTCGCTGGATTCTTTGGCTGAAGGTTGTGGGTACGATTCCTGCAAGGGGCAAACTTATGTGACATAGTTACAAGACTATTGAGGTCACTGAGGGTTTTCTCCAGGTATTCTGGTTTCCTCCCTCCCTTTAATAATGGTAGCGGGTGCAGTCAATCTAAAATTTCAAAAATAATAAAAGTTTGATTTTTTTGTCGATCTTCTAATAGTGATCTACCTGTTTTACACCACATGTTTGAATGATAGATGATGTTTCTTGTGTGTGTGACAGTGGATGAAACATGTGAGAGTTTATGTTTGGACAGATTGCCTAGCTTTGAGCCTGATTGGTAATATAGCATCCAGTATTCTTCTTCTTCTTGACGTGTGACCCACTGCCCAAATATATACATAAGTATTTTCTATTCATTCAGTCTGGTTCAATCAATATTGTTGAAGAGGCTGTACCTCGTTTCATAACAATTGAAACAAACCTTCAACGTTGTTTGGGTGTGTTTTGGTGTGGACAGCTTCAGCACCTGCCCGAGTCGGTGATCCTGGAGACCACCGAGTACAAGTGCCTGCAGTCCCAGTTCTCTGTGCTGTACAACGAGAGCATGCAGATACGCACACAGTTGGAGGAAGCCAGGAACCAGCTGCAGCTCAACAAGAACACCCACCTCCGACAGATTGAGCACATGGAGGTCAGTAATCAGTTATTGCTGCAAGCATTTGGAAGTATAGGCAAGCTGAGAGCATGTAGACTTGCAACAGACTCGATACATTAGCTGATGGTCAGCATTTCTGACGGAGTGCATTCCCTTGTTGGTAACAATCATTCAAGAGTTCTGTCTCTTAGATATAATCTACACAGTTAGTTCTAAGTTAGCAGTTAGATGTCCTTTGTTATTGCAGCATTTTGTGTGTACATGATATGCATTATTTTTTTTACAGGGGTGCCATTTTCCATGGAAGTGGAAATACTTTTTTGTTTTGTTGGTATGCCTGCATACAAATGTGATTATTTTTCTAACATATTAATTTCTGAAAATCTTTTAACTCTTAGTCTCATGAAGCGTGGTAAAGCGCGGTTTGTCGTGGCTCATGAAGCGTGGTAAAGCGCGTCTAGTTACTGTCTACTTTTAGCAATACTCTCCCGCTTAACGGAAACCAGTTCCAATCGCGCATGCGCACTAGCTGATTATAAAAGAAGCGTACTTCCTTCCTGTCAACTGCAGTTGTGTTGACAACACGTTTTAATTGAAGTTTTTGTTTAGTTTTTGGTAGCGTTTTCGGGAGCGGGGATACCCTAAAAATGGCAGAATCTGATTCCGACAATGAGTCTACATATGGGCAGTTGTGGCAGCAATTAGTAGATGAAAGGGCTGATCAGTTAGGGAAGTAAAATCAGAGTGATTTGTCAGTGTCTAGTGTGCACACTAGCGATCTTTCCGACTTCAGATCTGACCTTTCATCATCCGAAGAATTGGTACTTGTGACATTACCTATAATCACAGGTAAAATAGCAGGTAACACAGACAGACGACACTGACAGAACTAAAGCTTACTCAATACTTGCATAGTTACCAATTATCTACACACTGACAAAGTACCATGAAGCTCTGACCAACCGTTCAGTAGATATAGCATTTTAAACACATGTACCTATTTTTGGCTTGTTTTTGTCAAATCCTTACATGAAGAGAAGACCAACGTGCTGTTTTGCTATATGAGACTAAGAGTTAAGTATATTTATGCCTCACACTTTGCCCCATTCATCCCCAACCCCTCTGTTGTCTAAATCTTTTTCTTTCTCCAAGCATTCAACTGAATCCTGTTAAAAAAAGTAGTACCTGTTCAACGCTCTCTTGAGTCAATGCAGTTAGTACTACTTTGGAGCAAAATGAATTAAGCTTTGGATATAACAAGTGTGTGATGCAGGGACACCCCCAAAACATTGTGATGGTGGTGCTGTTGTTGATGTTGGTGATGATGATGATGATCATGATGATGATGATCATGATGATGATGATGCATTGCTAGTACCCATTCTACTGCAGCATGCTTGGCACAGTTGTTTTCTTCGTCTCAAAACGCCCACTATTGTTTTCAGATAGAGGAGCTGGAAGGCCAGAAGCGACTGAGGACAGAGATGATTCAGGCAGAGGACAACTATGCGCAGATGCGTAAAGAGTACGAGATGCTCCGAATCGAGTTTGAACAAGCCATGGCTGCCAACGATCAAAATGGTATGTACGATTCACCTTTGGTTAACAGAGGCAAAACATTTATCTGGACCAAACAAACGGATTATTATTTTTTTTTTTTAATTTTTTTTTTTTGCATTAGGTTGTTCTGTCTTTATTGTTTCAACCATTGACACATAACGCTATCATTTCCTGTTGAAATACAGATTTTTTTAATTAGTTTCCTGGGGTCGGCAAACAATTTTTAGTGATAATAGACTTTTTGCCGCCAGTTACTTCTCTTGACATCTTCACGTGCGGAAGAGTTCAGTCCCCATAACAGGGGACTGAAATGGTGGCCTACCTATGTTAAGTCTGTATGTGTGTGCGCCTTGTTGTCATTGCAGGAGCTTAATGCATAGTGTCATATTCACTCACAGTGTAATATGAAATACCGTTTTGACAACACGTACTGTGCTGTTGATATATAAATGTCTCGTTAGTTAATTATTGTATTTGAAGAACCTGTTGTTTAAGTTGCAGCTCCACTATCACCTCTGTCACATGCATGCACTTATGAAACTAAAGTGAATAGAGAGAGAGGTTAAATAAAACTGAGTGATCTGTTTTGAATATATTGTGTTTACCGTAGTGTTTTATCCACACGCTCGTGACATTAGGGTTGAAATAAATAATTGTATGCGAAGTCCATTTTTATGCAATGAATCAAGTGTGTGAGACACCCCAACAACAATGTTTATTGACAATTTCTTCTTCAAACATTCATTGTTTCTACTCAGAAATGTCCCACCCGCATCAGCTTGCCAGCAATTGCGTAATGCTATGTAATCTGAAACTGGCTGCTTCCAATGGCCTCAGCTCTTGTGCTGTGGCATAAAGCTTGACCCAGGGCCAATTTCAGGGTCGTTTTAGAGGAAACTGGCCTATTGATTTGAACTGAGGCATAATTGGTGCTGCTTTTTCTAGTGACCATCAACCGCGAGATGCGTAACCTGATCCAGAGTCTGCAGAACCACAACCAGCAGCTGAAGATGGAGTCATCCAGATATAAACGTCGCCTCAAAGAAACTCAGGCAGAAGCTGCCAAGGTCAGTAGCTGTAAAAATACATGCTTAATGCATGAAATACATACATTTAAATGACTTTATCCTTGTTTGTGTTGTACAGAAGAAAAAAAAAAGATGATACAAAATGAATAATCTTGATCACTTTTTAGTTTACCTACCTAATAAAATGTTACTGTTAGCACTGCGATTTGTGATTTTGCTAATGTTCATATTGTAAATACAATAGGAACCTTTATAGTCCTCCTAAAAATACAAAGAAGTTTGTAGGCGGTGTACATAATCATCAATACAGCAGCACAAATTACACACACAAAAAGATGGTACGTGGATGAAAATGGTGAACTACAACAATTGTCTGCAGCGTTACTTTTGTAATGTTATGCAAAGCTAGCCATGTTCTGATCTCTGCCTGCACCCACAGTTGCGTCAGGAGCTCGCCACCCTCAACCCATCCGCCGCCAACCAGCCTGGCACCCCCACCACTCCCACCGCCTCCACCAGCGGGGCCTCCACCTCCGCCTGCGATGGCATCGGCAGTCCCGACTCCAAGGATGGGACCGGCATCAAGGACGAATTGCACGACTCCCTCCTGTCCCCGGGTGTCAAGAGAGAGGATGGGGATGGGGCTGTGAAGAAGGAGGATGAAGAGGAGGGGGAGGGAAAGAAGGGCGGCGCAGCAGCGACCGGGGATTCAGAACTGGTCAAGGAACTGCGCATGCAGCTCAAGTGAGTCCACCTCTCCTTGTGTGTCATAACGTTCACAAGTTGTCCTGTCTGTATGTGTAGTGAAAGAGGCAGCTTAGGCGAGCCTGTAAGGTCTATTCCCTTATTCAGTCAAAAGAATGTGACGAGGGCTACCCAGGAATCAGTTCAGAATTGCTTTAAGATTTTAAGTCACGTGGTCTCTTCTGCAGTTGTTTGGTCTGCTCCCCCTCTACCCCACTCCTCTTTCTCTCTCTCTCTCTCTCTCTCTCTCTCTCTCTCTCTCTCTCTCTCTCTCTCTCTCTCTCTTTCTCTCTCCCTCTCCCTCTCTCTCTCTCTCTCTCTCTCTCTCTCTCTCTCTCTCTCTCTCTCTCTCTCTCTCTCCAAAGAGAGAAAGAAGGAAAAAGAATAGACTGACCCAGCTGACTGACCCAGCTGGTCGTGTAAATGTAAATGGCCAAGCCATGGTGTGAAAGAGTGAGCCTGGTCGTAGTTTTCTGAGACTGAATATGGAGCAGGTCTTACAAGCTCGGCTACGCTGTGTGGTTCAAAAGTTGACCTATGTACTGTGTAATACTACTTTGCGTACATGGGACTGTTAATGTTGCAGGAAATCGCAGGACGGGGCCAGAGAGCTGAAGCTTCTGCTGGATATGTACAAGAGTGCTCCCAAAGAGCAGCGTGACAAAGTTCAGGTAAGTCACCATCCCTGTACTCACTGTTCGCAGTATGTTGAAGTCAAGACCAGGTATTGTCTCGTAACCCTTTCTATCAATGGGGAATAGAGGCTTTAGAGCCTCACTTTTCTCCAGGCCAGCAATTGAGGGTCTTCTCTGTGCTGTAGCTTCCTGAGTTCTGAAGAGGCCCATGTTGGTGTTTTTTACAGCCAAGTGTGATATTTGTTTTGTCCCCATTCAAAGTACTCAAGTCTCTGTATTTTCACTTGAAAGTGTTCTCATAACCTTTTGGTCATTGAGGGGAGATAGGCATTTCTCTGGGCCAGCTTATTGAGGGTGGTGCCCATCTCCTTTCCCACTGTGCTACACCTTCCCCGGTTCTGAACAGAGCCAATACCCATTCACACCTGGGCGGACCGGAGTTTGTGTTGCACTTGTGTCACTGTGTCGTTTGGTGGTTGTCGTCCAAACATACACCCAAACATCCAAGTACTAGCCAGGCGTTGCTTCAGGAAAAACATTTTCTAGGGTGTGCTCAAATAATTATTCTACTGTACAACCCATTTTTACTCTACCTAACTTTAATCATTGGTGCTGTTTTATTTATTTTTTGTATTAATTAAAAAAATATATAATCTAGGTTTGCTAAATCAAATAAATGTGTCAAACGTCTATGCGCCATGTGCAGCTGATGACGTCAGAGAAGAAGGCAAGGCAGGAGCTGGAGGAGCTGCGGCAACAGGTCAAGAAGATGCAGGAGGCAGAACGTCGTGACCGGCGCAAGTTGGCTGAGGACGAAGCCCTGAGAAAGATCAAGAAGATGGAGGAGACCATCACGGAGCTGCAGAAAAACCTCACTTCTCAAAAACAGGTCTGAATAGTTTCCTTTCCACAGCTGTAGAATTTGTTTGTTTTTCTATTTATGGAGTGAACTGCAATGTGAGGCTGACAGAGACAATTTTTACGGGCAGTTGGTGACATTACCAGGGCAGTGCTGTCAGAACCCCCTAAGTGTACTCCATAGCTTTTTAAACATGAACACAGTTATGTAAGCATTTCTACACTCGTTATAAAAAGGGAAAGCAAGATGCGGCAATTCTCCCTAGCGAGCAGGGTTGATTTTTGTCATAAACCGTGAACTTTCTGCCTGTAATGTGCAGAGAGAAGAAGCGTTGCTGAACGACCTTGAGGTGACAGGCCAGGCCTTTGAGGACATGCAGGAACAGAACCTGCGTCTGTTGCAACAACTGCGGGAAAAGGACGATGCCAACTTTAAGCTTATGTCGGAGGTGAGTTCTTCTGGTTGCATATTGAATGGAAGGATTGCTGGCTGTAAACTTGATCCAACTCAAGCTTACCAAAGGGTCAACTTGCTGCTGAAGGCACTCTTGCCTTTAACCCTCTAACCTCCAGAGGTGTTTAAGCCTTATCAGCTGTTATTTCCTAGGTCAAGGCAAGTAACCCCATCAAAATGCTACACCATGCACACACAAAAATTAATTAAAAATACACAACCCAAAATTATGTTCCACTCAATATTATTAATAAATCAGCCACGTATTTTTCTTAAAAATGTAATGATACACGTACATTTTTACAATGTGTTGCAACAGGGGGAAACAAAATCTGAATGTCGCCATTGCATACTGCACAACATGCAGCAATACGATCACTGCCACAAATAATAAAGCCCAGGTTCTTCATCATTGCTGTCGCTCTTCTCACTCAAATCCAATGGAAACAGATCGTCAAAGTGAAAGTCCAAATCACTTTCCTCCCTATCATTCACCGGCACCAAATCAGCCTCCTAAAATCCTTCATATGGGCCATCCTCAGATCTGCAAGAATCTGACACCATAATTCTCTTTGCCTCTCAAACTTCAAATTTTAATAATAATAATAATAATAATAACTAGCATTTATAAAGCGCCTACCCTAAGGATCTAAGCGCTATACACGCACACTTTCTTACGCAAACACATATACACACTATACTATAATAAAACTTTTAAAAGTCTTGTATGCAATCTACAGACTGTAAAAACGCAGTGAAAAACTCTTCAGGAAATTGCTGGAAATCGCGATAACGTGTTGTTTGCTTGTTTGCTATAAATTGATTTCCACGAGGCAGCCGCTGAACGGACCACGCTATTACCGGCTGCTGACGGTCGCTGCGCAGTAGAGGGTTAAAGAGAGGTTGTAGCCCATCAGAAACACCTTTTGTGGGTTAAAGTGCATAGCCAAACTATAGTCTTTTGCTTGGAAATGCACTCAGGGCACTTGTGCCCCAAGCTAAGTTCCTGTGTCCAGAGACAAGTGTCCAGTGCCATTGAAAAAGCAGCAGAAAGACCTGAATTCTCACTCTTACGTCCCAAACCCTGACAGTCACTGGTGGTCTTGATAGAAATTGACCCAGTAGCTCTTATAATAGCTGTCAGTGCATGCTAACACCACGGATGAAATTCCACAACCACGGACAAGCACATGTTCCACCCATTTTGACTGCCATCTCTACATCAATGGGAAAGCCAGTTTTGCTATTTGACTTCCGATTTATTGTTTCATCACAGACGCTCACATTCGTGCCTCGCTAACGGCATTATAGAGACAGTTGTCGGCTGTCATAGCCGTACAAAATACTTTCACCGGCTGTGGTTACATTTGCTCCAAGAACATAGATGAGATCCACTGTAAACAGCTCAGGCAGCTAAAGGGAAGGAGAGGGAGAGAGGGGGGGGGGGAGAAATACAGGGTGTTCCAAAAGTCTTGGGCACATTTTGACATTGAATATTTCCGAAACTATAAAGGATATAAAAACGCATCTGGTAAATTCAGAAAGCTTGTAATCTCAAGTTTTACATGGAATGTTCAAAGATGTTCAATGTGAGCACCATTGGTCACACGACACACATCAAGCCGATAGTCAAATTCTTGCCAAACGCGTCCCTACATTTTCTGTTTGAGTGAACGCCATTAATGGGTCTGAAAAGAAATAAAAAAATCAACAGCTTTACAAAAAACTTAATGTAATTAGCTTTAAAATGGCACAACTGTTATCTTACTACCATTCATAGTTATTGAGATATGGGGACTTCAAATGTGCCCAAGACTTTTGGAACACCCTGTAGGATCGAATGCTTGTGGGGTGTGTTTTATGCCTCTGGCACTGTCTAGAACATGATCTTTAAAAGTCTGTGCAAGGGAATGTATGCATGCGTGCACAGCATGGATTAGTAGGCCTTGGTTTATACTCTCTTCCAAACATAGTTTTTATTAAAAAAGAGTTAAATAGTAACGGTTGTAAGGAAAGTATGTTTAATTGACTCTGTCTGGTATCCAGAGAATCAAGTCCAGCCAGATCCAGAAGCTGCTGAAGGAGGAGAAGGATGTTCTGGATGAGCAAGGCAGCAAGCTGCAGCGACAGGTGGAGGCTCAGAACCTGGTGGTACGCTCACTGGAAGACAAGGAACGTATCATGCAGACCTCGCTGCAGCTCATTGAGAAAGAGTCCATGTAGGTTGCAGTCTCTTCAGTAATACTGATGATGATGATGATGATGATGATGATGATGATGATGATGATGATGATGATGATGATGATGATGATGATAATGGGCAAGGACGTTGAACTTCAATTTCCATTCATCCATCTTCTTTTACCCAAACACTGTCAACATTTATCTATATACCATTTTTATTTATCTGCATACTAGCTTCATCTTTCTGCATACCATCTTCAGATACATATATACCATCTTTAGTTATCTGTGTACCATTTTCACTTATCTATATACCATTTTAATTTTTTCTGTGTACCATCTACACTTATTGATATACCATCTTTATCTGTGTACCATCTTCGTTTTTCTGTTGACCCTCTTTATTTACCTGTATACCATCTTGTTGGCAGGCTAGCCCAACAAGCGCTGGAGTTGCACAAGCGAAAGGCAGTGGAGAGTTCCCAGACGGCGGCTGACCTCAAGCTTCACTTGGACAAGTACCAGGCGCAACTGAAGGAAGCGCAGATTGCTGTGGCTGAGAAAACACAGGCCCTGGACCAAGAGGTCTTCAAGTACAAGCGCATGCAGGTCAGTCATAGTTTTTCCCCCAAAAAATATTTACGTCTGCTCCTAACACACTCAAATATTTTATTTTGCTCCCTTGTGTTCACTCGTCGTGATATCGAAAAAAAATGAAACCAAGTAAATTAAAATGAAAATATGATAATCTACCAACTGCTGATTTCAGAATAACAGTGAACAGTATTTAACAATGTCTCAATTCAATTCAATTCAATATTTTAATTTCACGTCTGTTCACAACAATGTGATTTTAGACAACAAAAAAGTATGAAAATAAAATAATGTATTAAGTGAATTAAAAGAATAAATAAAATTAAAAAATTAAAAATTAACAATGTCTGGATAATATGAAATGTTTTTCTTTTGACATTCCCTATTTCTTTGGTAGGAAACACCCTGTTCTTCTAATTTGGAAATAATAATCGGACATTCTACGTTCTACAGAAATGTTTCCTTTATCGAGCGCAAGTTTCATAATTTATATTGTTATTATTTTTATGCTGTGGTAATGAAAGCAATAATGTATGTAGATGATGATTCCGCTCTTGTTGCAAACAGCTTTGGCAGACAGAGTGGTCAGAGTAGTCAGACTGATAACAAATTGTTTAAAATGTTACCAGATTTGTCTGATCCTTTGCCCAACTTTGCTTTTTTAAAATTTATTTATTTTTAGTTTTATTTTAACAACTTTATTATCACCAATGTGAAATTCGGGCACTTTCATTTTTCGAAAGTACAGCAGCCACAAGTGAAGCGCTTAACCCAAGGTACATGCTGGGTGTGTTCTTGTCACCGACACTCACCCATCTAGGACCTGAGCATCAGGATCTTTAAAGTCCGTTATGATGGAATGCATGCGACACAGACTAGACCTCAGTTTATACTCTCATCCGAAGGAGTAGGAAACGGGAGTGAAGTGTCTTTCCCCAGGACAGCACAATGCCCCGGCCTGGGCTCGAACTCGGGACCTTCAGATCCGCAAGCCAACGCTCTAACACTCGGTAACCACGCCTCCCCTTCTAGTCGAAAGGATGAAACTCTTTTGGCTCGCCTGCATATCAGGCATACATATGTGACTCACAGTTATCTTTTGAAAGGGGACGAACCACTGTGGTGCTTCACATGTGATAAATCGTTTTCCGTTTGACATTTTTATGTTTGAATGCGCTGATTTGTCTGATCAAAGAGAAAGCTGTTTCGGTTCATTACCTTTTAATGAGATTTTTCAAGTTTGCAATGGTCAAAACCTGTTATAATTTTTACGTGATGTTGGCTTGTATTACCGCCTCTAGGTCATGATATTGTTTTTTACATGGTTTAAATTGAAACAGTATTGCTAGTTTTTACATGCATCTTTTATCATCGTTGAATGTTTTAACAGTCTAATCTAGCTTTGAAAAAAATTTCTGTGGTCCTGATTGGGGGTCTTCGTAGTCCGCTGGACACTATAAACCTTGATTATCTATCTATTTACTGGGGTGTTTTTTTTCAGGAGGAGGTGGCCAAATTGCAGAGAAAGCTGGAGCGCAGCCAGAAGATAGAGCAAGCTGGGGCGGCCGATGAAGTACTGCTGGAGGAAATCAAAGAATACAAGGCAAGTGCCGCTGTTCACGGATTTCTCACTATAGGCTACATTGAGACCTTTCCTGTACTTGCATGGACATTCATTTACTTTCTCAGTTATTTATTGCAGTGTCTTCTTGTTGCTCAACGGGACGCATTTGAACCATCAGTTTGCCATTTTAGGGTAGATGGCGGTGACAAGTGTAATGGTATTGATGTCTTTGCTTTAACGGCAAGAGAGTTTTGCCATTTTCTCCGCTATATGTCTTAGATGGGTTTTGTTCTGTTTATTTTTTGTTTTGTTTTTTGGTTTAGGGGAGAAGGGCTGGTAAATGAGTGGGAGGTGGAAGTTCCCCTTTTTTTCTTATGTTTGGTGTTGATTCCCATGAGTGATAAATGAGGACTTGGAATACTTGATATGTGGAAAAAGTGCATTATAATTTTTTTTCTTTTAAATACTATCCTCGTTTTTATTTATTTGTTAAAATCTGCATCATTTTAAAGAAGCTGTTCCCATGATGTTCATTTGTTTTTTTGTTTCGACCTGTACAGGAACAGCTAACGTGCCCCTCGTGCAAGGTGAACCGGAAAGACGCGGTGCTGGTGAAGTGTTTCCACGTCTTCTGCCTGGAGTGTCTGCGCACGCGCTACGAGACCAGGCAGAGAAAGTGCCCCAAGTGCAACGCTGGGTTTGGAGCCAACGACTTCCACAGACTTTATTTAACTTGAGGCAACGACACGCTTCTTACTGCGGGTCTCTTCTTCATGGGCAATGTTTGCTGTGTCCTCACGCTCTTTGGAGGTCCAGTAGTGGAATTTTGCATATTATGGTCAAGACAAAGAAGAAAGTGATGGTCTTGTTTGGCTGTGGTTTGATGTGACAGGGCAAGCGCTTGGGACACTGAGTAGTGCGAATTGTAAATAATGGTCAGGAGCGTTGTCGGTAAATGTGTATTGCGCGTCAAGCTTCAGGAAGGTGTGCTTGGCGATGAAGCAGTGTGTGTAACCATGGTGTATCGGACATGCCTGAGGGCACACAGGCATATGGACATTAACAGGGATCTGGTCCTTTGCAGAGACACTGAAATGTTGTTAAGTTGAAGTTGAAACTGCAAAAAGAGGTCTTGTAGGTTTGAGCACCCTTGAGCAGTTTTTTTTAGCAGATAAGAGCGCTGTATAAAATCGGTCACTGTAATAGTAACAAGTCCAAGTTTTATTCTTTGTTCTATTAAGTCCACCCTGGTTTATTCTTTGTTTTAAAAAATTACGGAATTTGTTTTCTGATGTTGCTTGCATCTGAGCTTATGTGAGCTTGTTTTCATTTGTGTTTTGAGGGTTTAAAAAAAAGAACAACCTATCTTTCGATCATTTGGTATCTTTAGAGTTGATGAACATTTGTTGTTGAAATGTTATAATGTTTTCAGCGGATGCTTGGTTTTGTTCACTTGCCGCTTATTGTCTAGTCTTCTTGTGTCAAGGAGAGCTAGCTACACGGACATAGGTTCGTGTGGTACATTAGTAAAGTAGTACATTGGTCAAGTGTAGTACATTGGTCAAGTGTGGTACATTAGTCAAGTGTAGTACATTGGTCAAGTGTAGTACATTGGTCAAGTGTAGTACATTAGTCAAGTGTAGTACATTGGTTGTATTTACCTTATTTTCAAGAGCGCAGTGTCATTTTGTTGAAAATGAACTTTGTAACGATGAAAACTTGATTTTTTTGTTTGTTTATATTTGAAAATGACAGTAATGTTATTTCCTTGAAGGTGTACATGTGACAGTGATTTAGTTATTTGAAAGAATATGTGGGATATTAATTAATTTAGTTGAATCTGAAGTGTACATTTGACAGTAATTTACTTATCGGCATGTATAGGTGAACAATAATTTAGCCAGCTGAACTTGTGCATGTGACAATAATTTAGTTATTTGAAAGTGTACATGTGACTGTCATTTACTTACTTCAAGTGTAGATACAATTGTTTAGCTAACTGAACATGCGCATGTGGCAATAATTTAGTTATTCGAAAGTGTACACGTGACAGTGATTAATGATTTTAAAGTGCATGTGAACAGTAATTGAATGCGTTCCTTAGACAATAATTTAGTTATTTGAAAGTGGACATGTGACAATAATATAGTTAATTTAAAAGATTTAGATTGCTTCCATTGGTACAACGTCATTCTCTCTCCCATCACAGCTTCTCGGATGACAACCAGCTGTATGCTTCTGGACCCCTCACCAATCTTAGTGTTCTTATTTCTTCCACTCAGGCCTGCGTCTCTGAGCTTAAGGTTTGGATGACGCAGAACAAGCTCAAACTTAACGAGGATAAAACTGAACTTATCATCATTGCTCCTCAAAAAATCTTTTCATCTTCTTCCTTACCTTGTTCTGTTTCACTCTGCGACACCGACATTTCTCTATCAACCTCTGTCCGCAATCTCGGTGTCACCATTGATCAAACCCTCTCTTTTCAGACGCATGTACCTGCTTCTACGAAATTCGTAGAATCTCATCCATTCGTCATTTACTTACTGAAGATTCAACTAAGACTCTTATTTGTGCCTTCGTACTGTCTCATTTAGATTACTGCAATGCTATTCTTTCAGGCTGCCCTAACTATCTTATTTCTAAGCTCCAAAGGGTCCAGAACCATGCTGCTAGGCTTGTCTTTCGCTCTTCTAAATTTGACCACATCTCCCCTCTCCTACACTCTCTCCACTGGCTTCCTGTTCAACAAAGAATTTCTCACAAGACTGCCACACTCTGCTATAAGTCCTTTGATGCTTCTGGCCCACAATATATATCTGACCTACTCCATCTCTACACCCCATCCCGTCAGCTTCGCTCCTCTGCAGACTCTCATATCTTTACGATCCCCACTGTCAGGACAAAAACTTTTGGCCAAAGGTCTTTCTCTTATCAAGCCCCTGTTACCTGGAACTAGCTCCCCCACTCCATCCGTCATTCACCCTCCCTGCCAACCTTCAAAAAACATCTCAAAACTCATTTATTTCCATCATAGTCTTTAATTTTGATTGTCTTTGAGTATGTTTGGTGTGCTTAGCTTCTCGCAGTGACTAATTTAATTGATTTTTTGTTTTCTTTATTATAGAAGTGATTATGTGTGCGTGCGTGTGTGTGTCTGTGTGTGTGTGTTTTGCAGAAGGTGGTTATCAGTGAAAAAATTATCTTCTTTTCTTGTTTTGTACGTTTTCTTTTTGATTAGTTGTAAATTTTTGACTTTGTAAACGCCTAGGACTTTGTTTAGATTAGGCGTCAATAGCCATAATAATAATAATAATAATAATAAAAGTACGTGGTACAAGAATTCAGTGAATTTAAAGTGCAAGTGAACAATAATTGAACTAACTGAATACGTACCTGAGACAAGAATTTAGTTAATACAAAGTGTACATGGGCAGTAATTTAGAGAATTTAAAGTGCTTGAGAACAATAATTACAATAACTGAATTTGTACATGAGTGAAATAATTCAGGTCATTGAAAGTGAAAGTATGACTGTGACAGTGAACGTCTCCATGTTTGGCTAGTGTCAGGCAATTAGAGTTGGAAGTCGTGCTTAAGAATTGTAGGTCAGTAATAATTGTGCCTCTTTATCCTAATTACCACATATGTTCACATTAAATACTGAACTTGGACTTTGACAGTAACTGTTGTATATTTTACACTGACCTACGGTGTTCTCCAAAGGATGCTTTTCTTTTTCTGTCTCTTGCTTTTTTACTCCTGAATCAGGGCAGGACGGCCTGAGTTCTCGGAAGCTAAGTGGGGCCATTGTAATATTATAATGTGCTTTTGTTAAATTATAAAAGAATAAAATATATTTTACAACTTGTAGTAGGTTGTTGTCTTTGTCTTGTACTTTTGGTCTGAAAGTGTGACAGTTTGTGAAGGCTCTTTTTCCCCCCTTTAGTGATAAAGCCAAAGAAGCAATGTGCTTTAGAGCATGACTTGCATCAGAGCAGGAAGAGAAGAGGGGGGGGGGGTGAGGGGAGAGAGGGAGAGAGAGATGTACATAGAAGGGAAAAAGTAATGAAGATTTTATAATTGCAACTTTGGGAAAGTTTTTTTTTCTCTCTATTTATCTTAAATTTGAATAATACAATTTTTTTAAATACATTATTATCAGTTTTTAACTCAATTCATAGTTTGCACTTAAAAGAATTTTAGTACATGTATTAACAGAAACAAACACACCAATACAGGTATCCCAAAAGTTCAAATATGCTGTAAATTAATCAAGTCCACACACACACACACATATACACACACACCACAGAGAGTAGGAGTTAGAGATTGAGAGAAAAAAACAGTTTCGGTAGCTAGGAAGACCTTTGAGAAATCTTTCCTTGAGTCATTCATGATAACAAATTCAAGACAGTCGTGAGTCAGCTCTGTAAGTTTGATTATAATTTATTTCTATTATTCGCTTGCATGTGATTTGTTGACCTCAATATACAATACAATACAACAAATCTTTATTATCCCATAAGGAACTTCACAGCAATGTATGTCAGGCATATAAAACATAATACATATAATACAAAACAATCATGTTATAACATTTAACAGAGCTAAAAAATCAATACTAAATGTATATACATTCTATAAATCTAATCACTTGCGTACTCTTACACTTCGTCTTTTCCTTCAAACACCTATCCACGCCCTCTAGTTCTATCACACGTATGTCAATGCCTTTTTTAAACAGTTAAAATATAATAAAAATACATACAGACATAATGTATATTCTACATTTACCACTCGGGACTTATAAAAAATTATTTTGTTGCAACAGTGCTAGATAAATAATCTCAGTTTAATATGAATCTCAGTAGGTCAATGTATAACTGTATCAAACTATAATCAACATAAGCAATAATACTGTTGACTGATTGTCACAGTTGTCAGGAAATACAGGTAAATGGTATATTAAAAGGTGGTTTACAGACATTCATAATAAACACATACACACACTCACAAACACACACATGCACACACTCACACGCACATGCCTTCATACAAACATGCACATACACTCAGCGAGATAGTTGGGAGACTCCTACATCAAGACAGGGTCTGGCATTGGCCTCATTTATCATTGATATGGCAGTAGGGATGAAGGTGTTTTTGTAGTGCTGTGTACGCGTTAGTGCACAGCGGAATCTGCAATTAGATGGAAGAAGTTCAAACAGACAGGAAAGTGGGTGGGTAGGGTCTCTCTGAATTCTGACTGCCTTGCTGAGGGCTTTTTTGTGGAACAGTTGTTCCAGTGTCGCCTGCTTCTTGCCAACTATCTTGCTGCACACACTCTCTATTCCACACAACTGATTCTTGCTCTTCACATTCAATCCCTTGAACCAACAGATAAAAGAGAAGGTTAGAATGGACTCAATAAACGCATGGTAACACATTTCAACGATATGACTGGACACTTTAAAAGATCTCAGCTGATACAGGATGTACATTCTTTGTCTGCATTTCTTGTAGACAGCCTCGGCATTTCTGGAAAAGTTTAATTTGTTATCAACAATTGTGCCCAAGTACTTGTATTCCTTCACCCTCTCTACCACCTGTCCCTTCAGCTGGTGCCGCCACATCTGTTACATTTCTCCTATAATCAATTAACATCTCTTTTGTTTTGGTCACATTTAGTTCCAAACAATTCTGATCGCACCACTGTGCGAAGGTTGATACATTTTTCTCATAATTAGCTGCTGAATCTGAAGTGTCAACAAGAGCTGTGTCATCAGAAAATTTGATGACCCTGAGATCCTCTTGGGTTTCAGTATAAATAGTATCCCCACTTTCTGGAAATTTAGTGCTTTAAATTCCCACTGTCGCTGTCTTTCTCATTTGCTCTTTCTCATTCCTGCTCTGTTCTATTAATCTGCTATACTATCTTCTTCTTCGCTAGACCAGTCACCTGCCTTTTTTCTTGAAAACTCTTCCGGGACATGTATGAGGTCTGTTGGATCAGCTTGGGAATATTGGACGCTTTCTGCCAGGTGGTCATTAGGACTTCCTATGATGTTATTATTTAGCAATGTAGGCATTTTATATGTATGTGTTTTGTTGATAATTTATAATGATGTTTGTATTCTATTTTGTTTTTGTAAACTGGGGGTTCGATAAATTAGAGTATAGCCTCAGCATCCCCTGCGTGGGATGTCTTTATTGTAAAGTGACTGGCTGGTGGAGAGCTTTAAATTTTACCACTAGGGTTGTTTCGGCAGATCTTTTATGCGGATCAGGGGTTGTCCGGTCCTGATTTGGCTCAGAAGAGTCCGCTGGACCTAAAGCAATAATCATGTAATGTAATGTAATCTTGACCTCACTCTGTTTTCATATACGCACGCACAAACATACAACACACAATATAATCAAATGTAATACGATGCAACTTTATTGATTTCCAAGTGAGCAATTACAATAACAGCGATTGTGGTGATGACTTTGATAAGCAACAAATAGTTAGCACAGCATTCAATTAATATATAACACAAGTGCGACATTGTCCATTTTGATGGGGACATTTTCATTGGGAAGTTCGAGTTCTCTTGTTCCAATTTTTGAGGAAATATTTCTGGTAAATCTATTTTTTACTACAACAAAACAACTGTTACACTTGTCATGGAACAGGCATGTTAACAACAGATTTAGCTCTACGTTTTCAAGAAACTTTAATAATAATAATAATAATATCAATAATAATAAAAGGTATTATTTTGATATAGCGCACTTACAAGCTCAGAGAGCTTCTCAAGGCGCTGGCCACTAATATCCAGTAGGTCTATACGCAAAATAGTTTGCTGAATTCAGGATTCGAACCCACTTCGCGTAAGATGCATAAAGCTTGCGCCCTGAACTACAGTTAGAGCTATTAATAATAATAATAATATTAATAATGGCAACAATAATGAAAAGAATAATAATAATAATATATATTGCATAACGTTTACTCAAAGTGCATTTCTCACACATTCACTTTGTCCAACGTATAAAACACAACATTATACTAGAAACAAAACACATGCGCGCGCTCACACACACACATACTATATATACACCACACACACACCCACACACACACACCCACACACACACACACACTTTTAAAGGAGTCCTTTAGTAAAGTTCTTTCTTTCTTCCATCTTTCTCTTGATGTATAACAATGCAGTCTTTCAATCTTGACACACAATAGGTCTACAATACGTTAGCTAGGATAACACGTTTATTTATATTAGTTTCGGTAATTAAACATATATATGAAGAAATTATATTATGAAAACATACAGCTATACAAATTCATGCACCATGTTGCTGGCAGGCTATGATCAACCTACGTGTAGGAGTGTGCAGGAAACGGTAATATAATCAAACATAATTATTGGTAGTCAGTATTTTTATTAATTCATTTATGCCAACGCGCACGTCCACATACACGCACGCTCACACACACACCCATAAACACACAATACCACCACCATTACCACCACCTTTATAATTTTCTGTCAACACAAGTGGGTTAAGTACTATTTTTCAGATCATGCTATTGGAAACTTTTCAACAAGTAATCCATAATAAAAACAAGTTGAACTGACTTTTTAAAAAGTGACAATGGAAAAAAAGATATATGAAACTATTTACATGCATGCATATATATATCTACACTATATATATAATACTTCCAGTATTCATTGTACACGTAAATACAGAGGTCAATATATCAACATTATACACAATGAATAACACACATAAATTAAAGGTAAAAGTTAAGGTAGTCCCATAGCCTTGTGGCCGTAGGAAAGCGTGATGTTGAAGATCACACTTATCTGGGGCCAGCGTAATGAGGGTGATGCCCATCTCTCTCCCTCGCTGCTTTACCTTCCCCACCCTTAAGAGAGTAGGTACTCAGTCACAGTTGAGTCAACTGGGGGCGTTGTTATTTGTCGCTAACCGCACTGGACGGTGCTTAACTTTCGACACAGTAGCGAGTGCTCCTACAAACCACTGCGCAGTCCGACACCACATAAATTAACAATTACATTACTCATCAATAGAAACATTATAATACGATAAAACGGATCAACGACGGCATGCAGACAACAAAGTGTTTAACACTTGTCTTTTGTAGCACTTGTAGTTAGCTGTTTTTCCCCATAGACTATAATTATTATACAGTTCTTTTCTCTAGCTAGCAGTTCTTTCTCAATGTCTATAGACAATGCGCTGTTGTTTGTTACTAGCTAGTTGTTCGTTCGGTAGACAGCACATAGTTGTTTATTTCTATATACCTGGTTTCTTCTTCTTCTTCTTCTTCTTCTTCTTCTTCTTCTTCTTCTTCTTCTTCTTCTTCTTCTTCTTCTTCTTCTTCTTCTTCTTCTTCTTCTAAATTTCTGTAGAAAACACATATCTTTCTTCGTCTTAAGCTAGCTGCTCTGTCTGTAGACAACACACGTACATTGTTCTTTGTCTTGAGCTAACTAACCTTTAGACAACACGCACTTCTTTATTTCTAACTAGCTGTTCTTCCTCTGTGGGCAGCGTATTGCTCTTTGTTTCTAGCTAGTTGTTCTTTCTGTAGACAGCATTATGTATTTTGTTGCTAACTATAGCTGAACTAAGCAATATGTACTTTGTTTCTAACTAGCTGATCTTTCTGTAGACAGCACATTACTCATTGTTTCTAACTAGCTGATCTTTCTGTAGACAGCACATTACTCATTGTTTCTAACTAACTGATCTTTCTGTAGACAGCACATTACTCATTGTTTCTAACTAGCTGTTCTTTTTGTAGACAACACATTGCTCATTATTTCTATCTGCTCTTTCTGTAGACAGCACATTGCTCATTATTTCTATCTGCTCTTTCTGTAGACAACACATTGCTCATTATTTCTATCTGCTCTTTCTGTAGACAGCACATTGCTCACTGTTTATAACTAGCTGATCTTTCTGTGGAGATCACATTGTTCTTTGTTTCTAGCTAACTTTTATATAATACAAAGTTCTTTGTCTCCAGCCAGCCGTCCTGTTTGTATACAACATTATGGTTCTTTGTCTCTATCTGAGTGTTTACAACGCACTGTATGATATAGGTACAAGAAATTACCGCGAGACGTACTTTACAATGTGGTGCACGTGTGATAACAATTGACGTGAACACTTGCGTTTGCTTCACAGTTAAGACTTGTAGCTATATTATTTATTTCCTTTCTCCCTCCCTCCCTCTCTCTCTCTCTTTCTCTCTCTCTCCCTCCTTCTCTCTCTCTCTCCGCCCTCCTTTGTGCTTCAAATCTCGTTTAGCATGGGGAGTTTTAAAAATGGCAGGATTAGTGGAACTTTTGGAACTTTGTCTTTTTATTTCATACAACATCATCAAACAGTATTAAATAGGGCTTCTAGCCCAAGGGGGAGTGGGAGGGGAGGGGGCGTATAGCCTATCTCTCTCCATTCCCGCCCTCCTTTTCACTTGAAATCTCATTTAGGATGGGGAGTTTTAAAATTCGCAGGATTAGTGAGACTACAGGGGCACTCTCTGTTATGACAGTGAGAAAGAGAGAGAGACGGAGAGAGAGAGAGAGAGAGAGAGAGAGAGAGAGAGAGAGAGAGAGAGAGAGAGAGAGAGTCCAACACAACCTATCTCTACTATAGTCAAGAAAAGAATAAGTATCTGAGAACTGTCATGTGACCAGCTCAACCAATCAGAATGTAGCTCTTGTAAAAAAAAAAATTAACAATCTTCTCACAAGGAAACTAACTAACAATAATACAATGTCATCGGACCCCAAATAACTATAAAACCGGTCCGTGACAATTAATTTATAGTCTAAAATATAATTGTTGTTCATTTTGGGTATTTCCGGTGTTATTGCTCAACTATCTTTCTTTAGGGATTGTGTGGGAATGGGGTGGGAGGACCGGGATGGGGAAGAAAGGAATAAAGAAGTAATTAATTGTGACAGTGTTTAGTGCATACAAAACATTCAAAACATTTGTCCTTTACGGCTCAAACAGAGATCTCTTGCCTTGAAGAGCATGATGATAATCATCTTTTAATAGCAGGTTTAAATTACGCCAAAGCCTAGACTAATATTCTTCTCATGTACCTGTGGTATAGATGACCTATAATAAAAATGGATTTGGGAGTTAAGCGCAACCTTTCTTATTTTATAGTTTGCAAGAGTTATTTTTCTTGGGTATCACTCGGTATATAATTTTAGTTTATCCTATCCTATCCTATCCTATCCCGTAACTCGAAGGTCGTTGGGGCACTACAGATGATCGTTTAACCAGCATACTCCATCTTTCTCTGTCCTCAGCAACCCTCATGGCTTCGCTCAGTGTCAAGCCAGCCCATTCTCGAATGTTGTACTCCCACCTCTTTTTATGTCTCCCTCTTTCTCTGCCTCCTTGCACCGTGCCTTGCCGGATGGTTTTTGCAAGGCCTGATACTATGGTGACGCGGCCATACCATCGGAGTTTCCGTTTCTTCACCACTGTAAACATGTTATCATGTTGTCCAATGGCTTGTGTGATGGTTTGTCGGACTTCGTCATCGGTGATGTGCTGTGTATAGGAAATACCCATGCGTCCGTGTTGATGCCATTGGTGTTGTTGGTCATCATTTTGAAATGAAAATGAATAAGCTTAATTTTAGTTGTGGCAACAAGAATCTTGTTATTTTGATTTTATTAATACTAAATTATTATTATACTTTAAATTAGGAATGGTGGGGTATGATAATTATAAAAACAAAATATTTTTTAACGATTTTAACATATGCCTTACAGAAGAACAAGAAGTCTTGGACAGATGGACAGAGTACTGCTCTGACCTTTACAACCATACACCAAATGGAGACCCATCAGTTCTAGCATGTCCCGAGAACAGAGAAGAAGAAGAAATCCTCCCAATTCTCCGGGAAGAAGTTGAGGCAGCAGTGCAAGCGCTAAAGAAAGGGAAGTCAGCGGGAGTGGACAACATACCCGCGGAACTGCTACAAGCAGGAGGAGAAGCGATGATTGATGCCCTCACCATTATCTGTAACAAGATCTGGCAGAGTGGGGAGTGGCCTATACCATGGACCCAGTCGCTTGTCATCACTCTTCCCAAAAAAGGTAACCTTCAGGAGTGTGAAAATTACCGGACCATCAGCCTCATCAGCCATCCCAGCAAGGTCCTCCTGAAAATAATACTCAACAGGTTGAAACCCCAAGCTGAACAAATCATAGCTGAAGAACAAGCAGGATTCAGGGCAGGGCGAAGTACCACTGAGCAGATTTTCAACCTCAGAATAATCTGTGAGAAATACCTACAGCACCAACAACATCTATATCATGTGTTCATAGACTTCAAGAAGGCGTTTGACCGAGTCTGGCATGCAGCTCTATGGGCAACAATGAAAGTGTACAACATCAGCCCTAAAATTATTGAAGTCATCAAAAGCCTGTATGACAAGGCTACCAGTGCAGTCCTCCACAACAGAGCCATCGGGAATTGGTTCAGAACAACAATCGGTGTGCGTCAAGGATGCCTACTCTCTCCAACACTCTTCAACATCTTCCTAGAGCGCATCATGTCGGATGCTCTTGCAGACCATGAAGGCACAGTCAGCATAGGGGGTAGAGCAATCTCCAATCTTCGTTTTGCAGATGACATTGATGGATTGGCTGGAGAGGAACAAGAACTTGAACAGCTGGTACAGAGGCTTCACACCACCTCCAAAGCCTATGGAATGGAAATAAGTGCAGAGAAGACCAAAATGATGACCAACAACACCAATGGCATCAATACGGACATCAAAGTCCAAGGCCAATCCCTCGACACAGTGCATAGCTTCAAATATTTAGGAGCCATTGTATCAGACAATGGGTCCCGACAGGAAGTCCTCTCCAGGATCGCACAAACAACTGCTGCCCTGACAAGGTTGAAGCCCATTTGGAAAGACAGGACCATCAGTCTACATTCCAAAGTAAGACTGCTGCGCTCCCTTGTCATCTCCATCTTCCTATATGCTTGCGAAGCATGGACCCTCACAGCAGATCTCCAACGAAGAATACAAAGCATGGAGATGAGGTGCTACAGAAGACTTCTGGGCATTTCCTATACCCAACACATCACCAACGACGAAGTCCGACAGACCATCACACAAGCCATTGGACAACACGATGACCTGCTAACAGTGGTGAAGAAACGGAAACTTCGGTGGTATGGCCACGTCACCAGATCATCAGGCCTTGCAAAGACTATTCTGCAAGGCACAGTGCAAGGAGGTAGAAGAAGAGGGAGACCGAAAAAGAGGTGGGAGGACAACATTCGAGAATGGACTGGTTTGACACTGAGCGAAGCCATCAGGGCTGCTGAGGACAGAGAAAGATGGAGTATGCTGGTTAAACGATCATCTGTGGTGCCCCTACGACCTTCGGGTTACGGGACAGGATAGGATAGGATAGGATTTTTAACGATTATTTTATTAAAATTTTTGGGCATGCTTGAGAGACTTCCTTTTTTCTTTTCATATCGGTTGTAAGATAATTGGCAGCATCGTCCCTGTTAACAAAAAAGGTAATTTTTGTGTTGTTTTTATTGAGATATGCTGTAAAACTATTGCATTTTATAGCTGAAGGTACCAAATATGCAAAAATAACAGTTACAATTGTGAATTTGACCACGTATTCGTACATAATCTGATGTCGAAAATGTTTTGTTAACGGACCGTGTGCTGTTTTCAGAATCTAGTAGTTCGGTCATGTATTGTAATTGATACTTGATTTTGGTTGCATTTGCAGGTTTCGCATAAGCAACGGCGTTTTTAGGGTTCTTATTTTTTTAGAGGTTTTAGTTTTTAGTTTGTAGGTAGTTAAGTTTTAGTTTGGAGTTCAGTCTTAGTTTTGGGTAGATTTGTTTGAATTATTGTGGTACTTTTTAGTAACCACAAAGTAAAGACAGTAAATAGGAATAGAATAGGAAACAGAAGTTCTTTCACTGGGTTATTGTTACTTTAATATTGTGTATTTTAATATAAGAAATCCCAGTGTACCACCCATTTGCCCCTTCGACATTACATTACATGCATGATTATTGCTTTAAGTCCAGCGGACTCTTCCGAGCCAAATCAGGACCGGACAACCCCTGATCCGCATAAAAGATCTGCCGAAACAACCCTAGTGGTAAAACTGAAAGCTCTCCACCAGCCAGTCACTTTACAATAAAGACATCTCACGCAGAGGACGCTGAGGCTGTACTCTAATTTATCGAACCCCCGTTTACAAAAAAAAAAAAAAGAATACAAACATCATTATTATAAATTATGAACAAAACACATACATATAAAATGCCTACATTGCTAAATAATAACATCATAGGAAGCCCTAGTGACCACCTGGCAGAAAGCGTCCAATATTCCCAAGCTGATCCAACAGACCTCATACACAAACAAGGGATCTTGTCCCGGAAGAGTTTTCAAGAAAAAAGGTAGATGACTGGTCTAGCGAAGAAGAAGATAGTATAGCAGATTGATAGAACAGAGCAGGAATTAGAAAGAGCAAATGAGAAAGACAGCGACAGTGGGAATTTAAAGCACTAAATTTCCAGAAAGTGGGGATACTATTTATACTGAAACCCCCGGCACCCCAACAGGGGTTCTCGACGACATAAAAATAAACGAAATACAAATAAAAGTTGTTGAAATTAATCTTATTCTTTCTTTGTTTTAGTCTGTAAACGATTTATCTCTTCTTTTATTCTGTCGAAAGTAGCGGGCGTGGTGGCCTTTCCTTTCTAAATACATTTTAAAGGTTTATAACCCATCACTCGGTTACATTCCAAGAGCCGAATATTGCACATTCATAGTGTTTGACTACACCACGAGTGCGTAAGGGTGCAAGGGTTAGGGGAGAACGGGTTAAACAGCGTGTTGACCATGATGGGTGATTTCCTGTAGAGCAATCCGAAGCCTTCCCCAAAAAGAGCGCACGGCATTTGGGTACTCTTCCCACTGGATGTAAGTCGTCGTCTTCAACACCGCCATCATGGCTGACGTCATCTCGCGCGAAACCACGTCATCCACACACACCACGATCAAGGCGTCATCGTATTCCATCACGTGACTCAAGCAGTACGAGAGCTCAAACTGACACCACTGGCTGCGCACGAAGTTCTTGGAAAAGACCATGAGCACCTTCTTGCTGCTCTCCACACAGTCCGTAATGTTGTCCACGATGTTATTTCCAGGGATGAAGTCTCGCTCGTGGATGCACAGCCTCAGTCCAAGAACGCGCTCCAGCTGCGGTACGAGATGTTGTCGCACAAATAGCAGATCCTCCGCCGCATACGACACGAATAGGTCATAGTCAAAGTTGTTCCGCTGAAGCCGAATTCTTCGTAGATCTGCACGCCCTCGGAAAGCCTCGTGCAGTAGCAGACGGAGATGCCAGCGAAACCAGAACAGCAACGTGAATGCAGTGAGGAACAGGGTGAAAAAGGAACAGAAGAAGATGATGTGAATGCAAGTTTCCTTCATTAGCAAACACGCTTGACTGTTCAGTCGAAAGTCTTTCAACTTCAAACCGTCCAAATTGTGACAAATGAAATATTTTGAAGAATTGACTAAATATTTCCACCGATAAGTTCTTTGTAACACAATATTTGTAAAGTGACGTGGGTTTTTTATATACAAATCCCTAAACCACATCAGTTCACAAGTACAGTCTAGAGGATTTCTACTCAATGCAAGAAAACTTATGTTTGATCTTAACAAACTTTCCCCGAAGCTTTGTTCTCTTACAACTGTAAGCTTGTTGTTGGACAGATCCAAATATTGCAAGTTCTCCAGTGGCTGGAAGGCTTTGTCTGGGACACTGGAAATCAGATTTCCCTGCAGATCCAGGTAGACAAGTTTGGTGAACTTCTGTAACGTTTTCAATGGGACAATCTCCAACTGGCTAAAAGCAATTGACAAGTTTTTTAACCCATGAAGATGACCAAACAATGCCAGAAATCTTTTATCGTCAACCGATCTAAAATTGTTTTTGTCAAGCCACAAGTTCTCAAGACCAGTGCAGTTTGTGAAAATATCTTCACTGACCACATCATGATAGCCAAACAAGATATCATTTGATTCGAGATTCAGAGTTCTTAATGATGGATTTCCAAAGCACTTGCTCCCCAGACGAAAAAGCGACAGACTAGGCCTCTGTTTACTGATATCTAAGTTTTCCAGTCTTGGAAAATGCTCTGCATCGAACATTCTCGACGGCACACTCTGAATGACATTATTGCTCATGGCTAGATCCGTCAGCATCGGCAAACAAATTGTCTGTACGAATGCACTAAGGTCAGTAAGCCTGTTGAAACTCAAGCTTAACACTTCCAAGAGAGGAAACAGTGATTTACCATCCTTAGAACATGTCTTGAGGAATAAGACGATGACGTTAAAATCTAGCGCCAGAACTGTTATCTGAAGAGGTTGAGAGGTGTATACTAACCTGAAAACGCTTTGAATGAAAACAACATGTTTCAGCCCGGGAACATTGGATAACCATGTCAAATCAAGAACATAGAAATCTTTTGTTGGGGTATTCAACAGATTAAGACGTTTAACAGTGGATCCTGAAAGATTTGAACAATAAGCATTGTCTGGAGGAAAAAAACATTGTGCGGCACTCAGTTCTTCTAATCCCGGAATTTGCAACATCTCACATAGAGCGTCTTCATCACTTCGAAGGAATATATTCCAGTTCAAATTCAAACACTTAAGTTTTGTCAACTTCTTGAACATATCGCGATCCAGGTTATGTAGAAAATTGGCAGAAAGATACAAATGTGTCAGATCAGTGACAGTGTCAAAGAAATCTTCAGTTATGTTATCAGAATCCAAATAATTGAAGGAAAAGTTCAAAACTTGTATACCAGGCGGCAATGAAGGAATGTTGACCAATCCGTTGTCAACATTTTGTAAAGGCTGAGAGCAGTCAGCAAAGCTTCTGTTCTCTTTATCTATACAGCATCTGCACATTCCATCCCCACACTGTTGGGAACCGCCAGAACACACGTCATTGAATGATGCAAACTCTCCTAACATGCAGTCATGGTCAACATGGTCAGTTCCTTTTAGTATTATTAAACCTCGGTACTTCTTCAGGTATTGCATGGTGTCATTTTTTACATTCTCATATGAAAGCTGAGCATAATACCCAACAATATCGGCACTCACAAGCTGCCAACATATGATGACAAAAACGATTAACGCCAATTGATTCCAGCCCATTTTTTCTTCTTCTTGATTCGCACTTTATGTACTAAAATAAAAATAAAAAGATCTCAATATAACTAGCAGATTGTTAACTGTGAAATGTGTCCTGCACCATTTCAGTTACACCAATGAGTGAATACACGACTGTTTATGAAAGTCACTGGGTTGTCAGTTATCATCACTGCGTGCTTCACCAAATCCATGTCCAGTAAAACACATATGAGATGTCACAATGGCAGGGCTAAAGTTTAAGGGTGGGAATTTCAGAGAACATTGTTCATTTTTCGAAGTTCAGAACATTGAAGGCAAAACGTGTTTGCCTGTCCGTGAAAGTTCTTAGTCATATCAGGAGATCCAATGAATGTCGTTGTTGAACTTATATGGCAATCAGAATGTTCAGTGCAGACGTAACCGTGGATGGATTGATTCTGATACTGGAATTGAGTTTTGAAGGGTGTAAGTGACATGTGTCTCAATGACCACTTCCATCTAAATTGAAAAACTGTATCCACTGATGGGGAAGACTTCTAATACTCACAATATATTTGCAAAATACTTATAACAGAGCGCAAATGTGGATGAAGCGAGCAAGCACTACGAGCTATTACACGCTCTTTGTAGTCATACATTGCACTTTCATAGAAATTAGTTGTTATTTTGCTGAACAAATAACTTTTTTTTCCATGTAATGCAAAAAAAACCAAATAAAACTTTCATCCCAGATTTCAAAATTATCACTTACACCCTTCAAATAATTTAATTAGGAAGCGTTTAAAATATTATAAGTTAAATCTGCCACAAAGTTACACGTGTATAACTTTAACAGAATACAGTGACCAATAATAATAATCACTATCTGTTGTTTGGGCACAGTGTTCGCACCAGTGCAAGTATCACATCGGGAGCCCGAGTGTTTTATAGGCTTTAAGATGAGGAAACCTGAGAGTACAAAAGCACTCAGGAAGATTTTATTCTATTGAACCAAAGTGCACAAATGTAAGTGACAAGTAAGTTCATGGCCAACGAATGAAAGAAATCAGTGTTTGACATTGACCATTTTATGACAAGGGGATAACAGTAGTTCAGCAATTAGGGTGGTATTGCCAACAGTTGGAATGGTTTATCTATGGACCTACTGTTTACTCTGAATTGTCCATAGATCCTTAAATAACTTTGTTTCACTGTAAAACTTGCCTTTTCGCTATTTGGTCCTCGAGATGACTTTCAGCGTTTGAATGAACGAGCACGAAGTTGAACGTCTACTGTCACAGGGCGATCTGTGGCGGAAAGGTAGAAGCAATTAGCGGGTGGGTAATTGCAAGTTGTCGGGTGAATGATTACGATAGCCGAGCGTGCAGAACGTGCTAGTGCACTGTGCAGTGGGTAGCGAACTGGGAAAAGTAGTCACTACAAGGGCAGAACGTATTGGAGGGAGCTAGCGAAAGGTTGTGTGTAGCTAGTGGCACTGTTCTGTGGTGTAGGGGTAGACCGTTACTGATGGATGATAATAACCGGTTCTGGCATATACTAGTTAGACATTGCTGTTGTGACAAGGCGGGCAACAGCACCTCTGAGGCTTGGCTGCTACCCCCCGTCACCCCCCGCGCAGCCAGCGACGATCGCCTCAACCTGCCTTCATTCCTCTTGACCAGCCACCACTTCCAAGCAGGCTCGCACAGTCTCTTAAGCCCCGCCCCCGAGGGTACCCTGCTTAAAGTCTGTTACTGACCAAGGCTTAGCGTCAGATGCTAACTTCCCTACCTCGAAGCCACAACCTGCGAATCCACGCCGCCATCACCGAGCGACCCCTGAGTTTCGTCAGTATCCTTGTGCTTCCACCCGTCTAAAACCAAGGTAAGAGAGGGAATTTACTCCTTGTCATATAGCAAACCCCATCACCTATCGTTCGCCATCATGTTCATGCGTCCTGTCAGTATGTATGTTCATGTTTATAATTTTGCCTTGATGTATTGCTATGACTTGTATTTTCTCTCTTGCACATACTTTCTACCTTGTATATATCTCATGTCATGTTTGAATTTATGCTTGTATACTCCGTTACCCCATGTATGATATTCTATGCCATGCCAACCCCTCCATATAGATTAGAATCCAAAGTACAGCCCAGACCTACCTCCCATTTGTCCTGTACCCTTATTATTGCCTTCCACCCTGCTTCCCAAATGTATAAAGATTTGCCCTGTTGCCAAACCCATTCAATGCGCCGAATGTATCTTTTTACTAGTGGCTGCCGATAACCTCCACTTTGCCCCGTAAATCTAGATGCATTGTTTGACTGTTGGTTTTTGCACCGGCTCCACTCATGACCGGTCAAGCCAATTTGAATTCTGATAAGGGTGACCAAAAACCACAGGCCCAGAATTCGCATTATCCCTACCCCCAGCTGATACAGCGTCTGTACACGTTGCAGACGGGTTCCCTGTGCCGGATGCATCGCCCCGGACTGGTATCTACTCCCAATCTCTGACCCGCTGCAGGCCCCCGACAACCCGGGAGGTCAATGAGACGCGTGATTTGGGACATCGCCATTTCTGAACTGACTAGCAACGTAAGTCAAGTTCAACGCCTGTGCCACAACAAAGACAGCACTACTTTCACTCGTGGTCAGTGAGTCATCTTCGCGTGACTGCTGAACAGCATCTTGCACCACCACTGGCAAGCCATCCAGAGGATCCTGGACCAATCGCCGCTGCAGTCCCCAGCTAAGTGCCTAAGCCTGAGAGACCTCCCACCCGCCAGATTATCACAGAAACTCTGGCCCCCATACAGATACTCTCTCACCCCGTGATGTGATCAGTCTGCAATCGCTCTAGTACCCATAAGATTGACTTTCCCCAATATCACCGGACTACTCAGTAATAGAGACGCCACGCCGATGAATCACCCCAGAACAATTTGACTAAGACTCTCCCTTTTCAAATTATTAAAAGTAGATAGTTACAGAAATTGCAATTCCCTTGACTGGCCTTTGACTGTGAATTTCTTAGCTAGTACTTCTACTTCCCATCTCGTCTTTACTCTGTTTAGTACTTATTAATTTGGCCTTACTCTAATCTCTGGAATGTCATCGCACGTTAATCTATCAAAGGAGATAACACAGCGCTAGAGATTAAGAGCTTACCCCTTCCCCCAAATCCCTTTCTTCGTGACATTAATTTTGGCGACCCCGACGAGACTAGAAGACTTAGGTTTCCCCCTCCAACCCAACGAGACAAAAGACTTAGGCTCCCATCCCAACTTGACTAGACTTAGGACTTAGCCAGATTTCCACCCCAGCCCAGTATAGATAGGACCCAGCCCTCCAAGCCTAGTAGTAGTTAGCATAGCCCATAGGTCCCTTACTGGCTTTCCCGAGTGGTGATCTCTCAACAGGCTTTTTTCTTGCATTCATTTTTTGTGGTTTGATTGATTGCATTTTGTCTTTGTGGTTGTGTTGTATTCGCCCCTTTGCAGTTTTCATCGTAGCTCATCCAGCCCACCCCCCTGTTTTCCGTCAGTGTACCCCTTGTGTGTGCCCCTCATCCCGGTTAGGACCTTTTGCAGGGTAAGTTACCTCTCTTACCATGGCCGACCGGGGAGAGCTTGCTCTTAAGTACAAGAGTATTGGCGAGAGCTTAGGGCTCGCCGGCACCGAACTTAAAGACTACGTTTTGGCGAACGTGGAGGCTGACGTGGCAGAGGAAAAAGTTGAAGAGGGAGGAGAGGGCCAAAGAGCGAGATGCGAAGAGGCAGGAGGAAGAAAGAGCAGCGGCACTGAGGAAGGAGGAGGAGAAAGAGCGCCTCGCCGCTGAGGAACGGGCCGCCGCCCGGAAGCTTGCAGAGGAGGAGAAAGCCGCCGAGCGGAGGAGAGAGGAGGCGAAGGAGAAGCTTGCAGAGGAGGAGAAAGCCGCCGAGCGGAGGAGAGAGGAGGCGAAGGAGAAGCTTGCAGAGGAGGAGAGAGCCGCCCAGCGGAGGAGAGAGGAGGCGAAAGAGAGAATAGCAGAGGAGGAGAGGGCCGCCGCAAGGAAGAAGGAGGAGGACGAGAGGGTCGCGGCACTCGAAGAGAAGAGAAAAGACAGGGAGCTCGAACGGCGCCAAGCACTCCTCCAACTTGAGCGCGACCGCCGCGATTTAGGGATCGCATCGCCCGCTAGCGAAGACTATTCGCTCCTCGCCCCCAGCTTCGCCACCAGCACCGGAATACCCGCACCCCCCCCGCCGATTCCGGGGATGAACTTCCCCCTGGACCCATTCGTCGATCGGGACGAAACAATTGAAGTCTACCTCGCCCGATTCGAGCGAGTCGCGAGGGAAAACGGTCTTGACTCCCAGCACTGGTATCGCAAGCTCAGTCATGGCCTCAAGGGAAAGGCTTATGAGATTCTGGCCAAGACCCCGACTTCCGAGGAGGGAGACTATCCCGCCCTCAAGAGAGCCCTACTACATGGTTTTGAGCTCTCAGGTGAGCACTATCGCAAGAGTTTCCGGAACTCCCGGAGAGAGAGAGGGGAGAAGTTCACGCAGTTTGCCGACCGTCTAGCTACGCTACGGGATAAATGGATTGAGCAAACTGACGAACCCAGGACCTACGACGGATTACTAGAGTTGATGCTCGCCGAGCAACTTCGAGGCACCATGCCGGCGGAACTCCGGACGTTCGCCGCCGAACAAGGCGCCGCTCGCCTTGAAGACTTGATCATCGTCGCGGATCGATACCTCACCGCCCATCCCGACGACAGACAGCCCCGCCGTGATCCCCCAGCACCCTCGTCGCCAGATACCCGCCACCAGCCTCGCCGGCCAGTCCCGCCAGCGAACCACCGTCCACCGCCGCCCAAAGGACGCCCAACCCTCACAGCAGAGCCAGGGAAGCGGAGCACAGAGCTCTTCTGCGGCTACTGCCAACGCAGAGGACACACCCGGGAGAAATGTTTTCGACGCATCAGCGACCAGCGTCGCAAACAAGGTACCGTGCTAGCCCTACGCCAAGTTACCCCCGACGGGACCCCTGTCACCCCCGTCGCTACTCCCGCCGATCGACCGGCCGTCACCGAGCAAGTGACAGTCAACGATCGTCCAGCCCACTGTCTCTACGACACTGGACTTACCTTCGACGCCGTCGTCCGCCGCTCGCTCATCAAGGAACAAGACCTGACCGGCGAGACTATCACCCTGAAGTTGGCCGACGCGTCCCAACCCAGCACCACGCTCCCTATAGCCCGGATCCAAGTCACCAGCCGATACGTAACGGGGACCATTCAAGCTGCAGTAATGGACCAACCCCTGTACGACTTAATTTTAGGATGCCGATACGTTTTCTTGGGGATGCCGCCCCAGCCTGTGGAATCGATGGCCGCCGTCCAGACGCGCGCACAGGCGAAATCAGCCGCGACTCCACCCCCGATTCCCAACCAGATGCCGGAACAGATCCGGAAAGCCCAAGAAAGCGACGTCACCCTCCGCAAGTGCTACGGAAAACTTCCCGCCGCACGCACTCCACCCAAGTCCGGGGACTTTTTCGTCGAAGACGGACTCCTCTTCCGCCAGAAGGACGACCATACTCAACTAGTCGTGCCTGCGACACTTCGCCCCCAGATCCTGGAACTTGGCCATAGCATGCCCCTAAGCGGACATATGGGCATCGGAGCGACCACTCTACGAATCAGCGCTCAATATCACTGGCCCGGGATGACCGATGACGTGAAGCGCTACGTCAAGTCCTGTAGCCAGTGCCAGCGATACTCGCCCCGCCACCACACCGTACCGGTCACAATCAACCCCTCGTCGCACCCGGCAGCCGCCCTCAGAGCTGGTTGGCCGCGCCTTCGTCGAGTCCTACGTCCTCGCCTTTTTCCTTGGGGGGGCCTCTGTGACAAGGCGGGCAACAGCACCTCTGAGGCTTGGCTGCTACCCCCCGTCACCCCCCGCGCAGCCAGCGACGATCGCCTCAACCTGCCTTCATTCCTCTTGACCAGCCACCACTTCCAAGCAGGCTCGCACAGTCTCTTAAGCCCCGCCCCCGAGGGTACCCTGCTTAAAGTCTGTTACTGACCAAGGCTTAGCGTCAGATGCTAACTTCCCTACCTCGAAGCCACAACCTGCGAATCCACGCCGCCATCACCGAGCGACCCCTGAGTTTCGTCAGTATCCTTGTGCTTCCACCCGTCTAAAACCAAGGTAAGAGAGGGAATTTACTCCTTGTCATATAGCAAACCCCATCACCTATCGTTCGCCATCATGTTCATGCGTCCTGTCAGTATGTATGTTCATGTTTATAATTTTGCCTTGATGTATTGCTATGACTTGTATTTTCTCTCTTGCACATACTTTCTACCTTGTATATATCTCATGTCATGTTTGAATTTATGCTTGTATACTCCGTTACCCCATGTATGATATTCTATGCCATGCCAACCCCTCCATATAGATTAGAATCCAAAGTACAGCCCAGACCTACCTCCCATTTGTCCTGTACCCTTATTATTGCCTTCCACCCTGCTTCCCAAATGTATAAAGATTTGCCCTGTTGCCAAACCCATTCAATGCGCCGAATGTATCTTTTTACTAGTGGCTGCCGATAACCTCCACTTTGCCCCGTAAATCTAGATGCATTGTTTGACTGTTGGTTTTTGCACCGGCTCCACTCATGACCGGTCAAGCCAATTTGAATTCTGATAAGGGTGACCAAAAACCACAGGCCCAGAATTCGCATTATCCCTACCCCCAGCTGATACAGCGTCTGTACACGTTGCAGACGGGTTCCCTGTGCCGGATGCATCGCCCCGGACTGGTATCTACTCCCAATCTCTGACCCGCTGCAGGCCCCCGACAACCCGGGAGGTCAATGAGACGCGTGATTTGGGACATCGCCATTTCTGAACTGACTAGCAACGTAAGTCAAGTTCAACGCCTGTGCCACAACAAAGACAGCACTACTTTCACTCGTGGTCAGTGAGTCATCTTCGCGTGACTGCTGAACAGCATCTTGCACCACCACTGGCAAGCCATCCAGAGGATCCTGGACCAATCGCCGCTGCAGTCCCCAGCTAAGTGCCTAAGCCTGAGAGACCTCCCACCCGCCAGATTATCACAGAAACTCTGGCCCCCATACAGATACTCTCTCACCCCGTGATGTGATCAGTCTGCAATCGCTCTAGTACCCATAAGATTGACTTTCCCCAATATCACCGGACTACTCAGTAATAGAGACGCCACGCCGATGAATCACCCCAGAACAATTTGACTAAGACTCTCCCTTTTCAAATTATTAAAAGTAGATAGTTACAGAAATTGCAATTCCCTTGACTGGCCTTTGACTGTGAATTTCTTAGCTAGTACTTCTACTTCCCATCTCGTCTTTACTCTGTTTAGTACTTATTAATTTGGCCTTACTCTAATCTCTGGAATGTCATCGCACGTTAATCTATCAAAGGAGATAACACAGCGCTAGAGATTAAGAGCTTACCCCTTCCCCCAAATCCCTTTCTTCGTGACAGCTGTGTCTATGTGGTAGTACTCAAAGAGGAGTATATAGATAAGCAAGTGGTGGTAGTGTTTTAGCGTAGTGTCGAGGAAGTGTCTGCTAGGGAAGCTAAACACTACGGATTTACCCTACACGGAAGTTGCTCGTAGGAGAGTAGGAGTGGGCTGCGAGTGGTGACTACATTCGAACCGGATTGGGTTCGACGTCGTTCGACGTTGTTCGGCGTCATACGACCGCATCATCATCATTGTCTACGCCATCTTTGTTGTCTGCGTCCCTGTCTTTTCCCCACAACCCCATCATCGTCCACATCCTTAATTATCCCTCAACCCCACCATTCCCGTTGGTGACTGGTGACGCGGGGGTTGGAGCCTGGCCGGACGTCGTGGGAAAGCTGTCTTGGGGAGTACCGCTGTGCAACGTCGGGGTGGCAGGTCCGCCGTGACTGCTGCATCACCATCATCATCATCATCATCATCATCATCGCCGTCAGTGGCGAGTCGAACCAGGGGTGCCGCCACTTATCATCATCGACGGTGGCACACGCAACGGCTATAGCAACCATCAGGGAAGGATACTGACAGGGGGACCTCGAGCCGTGGGACTTCGTGGACCGCTACGCCGCAAGGAGGCACCGAGAACTGGACTTTGCTCAGGTGGGATCGTTTCGTGTTGTCCTCCTCCTATGCACTTGACCCCCCTTTCTTAGTACGTGCGGACGGACGTTTGCTTACGCACGATTCGTACGCGGACTGGGTTGCGTAGCAACCATCGCATATCGCGCTGACGTGTCATTCTCATTGTCCATATTCTTTATTTTTCTTTTTCATGTGTAAATGTTGTACGTGTGTGTGTGGCTTGGATGAATAAATAGGTTGGAAGTTGTATATATACTCGTTGTGTTTTCATCACTTCACGTCTGCTGGTAATCGTCTGGGCTGTCTGCGTGTGCAAGTTGTTTGTTTGTGTTGTCTGCTTGGGCGGGGTCGTGGCGGTGACATCTACACCCACCATTGGCAATTTGGTGAACGAGTATCCCAGGGAAGAAAGTTAGTGTCTTAAATCAACATTGAACCACGGTAGCAATCATACTGCGAAGATGGACAGTAAAACAATTTTCACATCAGTGTGCCAGGCAAACCACTGAACTACTGGGTCAACTTCTGTGTATAGAACGAAAAGAACTTGCGGATTGCCCGCAAATATTTTTGGTATGCTTAGGTAAGGAGAAGTTGAGCCAAGAGATGGAAAATCCTAAAAGACAACAACAACAACAACAACAACAACAACAACAACAAAAGAAAACAAATACGTCCAGACTAGACAACTGAATACAAACCTGGGCAACTAAGTATGGGGGACAAGGACCCTAGTGCTTGCTGGGTACGTATATTTGTGTAGTCGGCGCTCACCTGCACCCCTGTTGGACATGAGAGCCAGGATCTTTAATATCTATTCCCTCACAAGCACTAGGATCAAATAAGCAATGTGGCTCAGGCAGTTGGAGTTGATGGGGTGGTTGATGGGGTGGTTGATGGGGTGGTTGATGGGGTGGTTGGTGGGGTGGTTGATGGGGTGGTTGATGGGGTGGTTGATGGGGTGGTTGGGTAGTGGCAGAGATTTACCCTTGTCGTTGAAAGAAAACTAGTAATGAAGATTTTATTGTTGTAACGCGGTGAACGTTTTCTTTGTGTCATATTTGAGGAACCCATTAAAAATAGCTGTGATTCAATTCTTGAAGTTTTATTGTCATTTATTTGTATTGTTCATTATTTTGCATGTGATTTTCCGACCTTGTTTTTCTTTCCCGTCGAGAATGGACTGGTTTGACACTGAACGAAGCCATGAGGGTTGCTGAGAACAGAGAAAGATGGAGTACGCTGTGGTGCCCCAACGACCTTTGAGTTACGGGATTGGATAGGATAGCCGATTTTTTATTTTATTATTTTTTTTTTCTTTTCTAAAGACAGCTCGCTTGTTCTTCGTTTTGATCGAGCTTTCTCAATTTCTACAGACAACATGCTGTTCTCTATCTCTAGTTAGCTGTTCTTTCTCAATCTCTGTAGACAAAACATGATTCTTCGTCTCAAGCTAGCAGTTCTTCCTGTAGAAAACGCACCGTTCCTTGTTTCACGGCTGAGGCGAACGATAATTACGAACGTTGTGTTCTACATACGAAGCGTGCAATAATAGCTTTTATTTACTATAGCGGTGGTTCTAAGTTGTTGCTGGAAAACTCTGCATAATGTTAGGTTGTTTTCGTCGGTCGGTTGTAGTAGTAGCAGTATAGAGATCTTTGTGGAATGGCTTGTGTAGGCTACCACGGACGGAAGATTCGAGATCTCTCTCGCAACACAGAAGTCAAATCTTCGTTGTTCGTAGAACATTCTATGACGTAAGACAGTGCGTGCTTGCGCTTCCTTGTGACGATCTTTGTTTTGATGACGTTAATCTCAAGAGTTGAATGCTATTATAGAATGTTTTAACTTTAATATAGCGCTTTTCCAGCTCAAGGGCTGCTCAAGGCGCTGATCGATATAGGATCTAACTCAAGCCGCCCGAGGCGCCCACCTGCGACCTTTGAGCGCATAGTCTGACGCCCAGAAGACTGAGCACAATCATGGGCGACCGGGAATGGGGCTAAAGGACCTAGTGCGTGTTGGGTGTATTTGTGTAGCGGGCACTCAAGCGTCTAGCACATTAGCGTCTGGATCTTTAAAGTTCATGCGATGGAATGCGTGCGTGCTCAGACTAGACCTCGGTTTATACTCTCATCAGACTAAATACGGGTTTTGTCTGCGAGTAAAGATTAAATGATTAGTTACAATGGCAGTGAACACTTATACCACTATTGTGTATTTTAAAAACAGTATAATTATTTTATATAATTCTTGTTAGTTTGGTGGTGGCTGGTTTTGTTGCTCGAATTGTTTGGTAAAGAATTAAATTCAATGTGTTCAGCGCATTAAATGTTTTTAAAAACAAAAGTAGAATCTCTTGAGCAGCTTCAAATAATCCCCCCGTGGGAGTGCCAGGGCTTTCAGTATACATAGCATCCCCACTTTCTGGAAATTTAGTGCTTTAAATTCCCACTGTCGCTGTCTTCCTCCTTTGTTCTTTCTCATTCCTACACTGTTCTATCAATCTACTATACTATCTTCTTCTTTGCTAGACCAGTCACCTATATTTTTTTGAAAACTTTTCCGGGACAAAACTCCTCATTTGTGTGTGAGGTCTGTTGGATCAGCTTGGGAATTTTGGACGCTTTCTGCCAAATGGTCACTGGGGCTTCCTACGATGTTATTATTTGGCAATGTAGGCATTTTATATGTATGTGTTTTGTTGATATTTTATAATGATGTTTGTATTCTTTTTTTTTAAAAGGGGGTTCAATAAATTAGAATATAGCCTCAGCGTCCCCTGCGTGAGATATCTTTATTGTAAAGTGACCGGCAGGTGGAATGCCTTCAGTGTTACCACTAGGGTTGTTTCGGCAAATCTTTTATGCGGATCAGGAGTGAGTCCTCTTTCAGCGAAGTTGTGGTCTTGATTTTGTGGTCCTGATTCGGTTCTTTGCAGTCCGCTGGACCCTGGAAGCAATGAATAACTAACTAACTAACTAACCTTTAAACAATTATGTTTCTTTACAGCTGAATTTTACAATGTAGAAATACATCATCGTGATCATCGTATGAGTGCATGGTACAATGACACCAAAGACCGTTGTTCTTTACAAGTAGCTAGTGCCGTATAGAACGCGTTAAGTCTTCGATTACACCACCAGTGTCCGATCCCAGAATGGGTTAAACAATGTCTTGGTCATGCTGAGTGATTTCCGGCCTGTAAAGCAATGTGGATCCTGTCCCACAAAGAGCGCACAGCATTGTGGTAATCTTTCCACTGGATGTAAGTCGTCGTCTTCAGCACCGCCGTCATGGCTGAGGTCATTTCGCGCGAAACAACGTCATCCACACACCACGATCAAGGCGTCGTCGTATTCCATCACGTGACTCAAGCAGTACGAGAACTCGAACTGACACCACTGCCTGCGCACGAAGTGCTTAATGAGCGCCTTCTTGCTGCTCTCCACACAGTCCGTAAGGTTGTCCACGATGTTATTTCCAAGTCTCGTTCGTGGATGCACAGCCTCAGGCGCAGGACACCCTCCAGCTGCGACATGAGGCGTCGTCGCACCCACAATGTGCAGGCTTTTTTATCTGGACACGCGAGCGCCTATGCCTGTGACGCGTCCCCCTTTGGTTATCTTATACAAGCGTCTGTGGGTCCAGCTTTCTGCAAAGAGCCGAATCAGGACTACTCTAAAAATACAGGAGAAAAAGATTCAAAGGTAAAGACTGTAAACCATTATTTAAAGTAACAGTTAAGAACCTAAAGAAGAAAATTACTACAAATGCAAAACACGATGATAAATGTAAAAAGATGAACTCTCATATACTAATCCAGTGAAAGGCTGCATGACGCTTAGATGAGAAATGAAAAGTGGAAACCTCTTTAAAAAAACGCTCGGCTAAAGGATTTTAGATGTTACCCCGTGATACTCACGAGTAAAAGATGTGTTAAAACCTTTAAAAGCGCTTAGTAAACAAAACCCTTGATCAATAATAGTTTATTAGGTATCTGTGTGTGCTTTTGTTTAAACTTCGTGCCATAAAATTATATATAAGGAAAAAGATCCATTAAGGAAGTGAGAAAAAAATCTTGGGATTCTAGGTTTGTTTCAAATGATGCCCTCGTTTATTTAAAGACTCGTGATCAATAATAAGGAAATTTGCGTGCAGCACATTTGTAATATTAACTTAATTATGATTTTTTTTTAAAATACCAGCTCATGGGGAAACACTACTGGGATAAACAAACAATGCCACTGCTAAAATGTCAACGTGTACTAATAGAATTTACAAACATGGATTATCAGTAGAACTATAAAAGTATAAGTTAATCTTATGAATAAAATTTCATACAACAACAACAAAAAGATGGGGTTCCCAACGTCTAGTGAAATAAAGACTTAATCAAGAATAGTTGCCTTTCGTGAAAAGGAAGTTACAGTGTTTACTTTAACAGTAAGTAGTAATATTTCCTCATAACTCGGTCCTAAGGTCACTGGAACACTGCCAAGTGGAGATCTTCCTCGTCCCAACAAGTCTCACTGCACTACCACATCAATTCTGGCCTGGCTTAATACCTTCGGTCTGTCGGCCAGTCCGTCGCTTTCCCCCGTGGGGGTACCGGGGGTTTCAATAGAAATAATATCCCCACTTTCTGGAAATTTAGTGCTTTAAATTCCCACTGTCACTGTCTTTCTCCTTTGTTTTCTCTCATTCCTACTCAGTTCTATCAATCTACTATACTATCTTCTTCTTCGCTAGACCAGTCACCTACCTTTTTTCTTCAAAACTCTTCCGGGACCAAACTGTGTGTGAGGTCTGTTGAATCAGCTTGGGAATATTGGACGCTTTCTGCCAAATGGTCACTGGGGTTTCCTATGATGTTATTATTTGGCAATGTAGGCATGTTCTATGTAAGTGTTTTGTTGATATTTTATACTGATGTTTTTATTCTATTTTGTTTTTGTAAACGGGGGTTCGAAAAATTAGAGTATAGCCTCAGCGCCCCCTGCGTGGGATGTCTTTATTGTAAAGTGACCGGCTGGTGGATGGCCTTCAGTGTTACCACTTGGGTTGTTTCGGCAGATCTTTTATGCGAATCAGGGGTGAGTCCTCTTTCAGCGAAGTTGTGGTCTTGATTTTGTGGTCCTCATTCGGCTCTTTGCAGTCCGCTGGACCCTTGTAAGCAATGAATAACTAACTAGCTAACAGTCCGTCAATCTGAATTTCACTTGCTTGTTCAAAACACAAGAATTACGAAACCGATTTATAGCATTCTTACTCTGCAGATACTTTAACCACGAACTCACCCGTTTGTGTCCTTGATGTTTGCTCTTTCTCAAAGGTCAAGGTTGAGGTCAATTATTTTCATAAACACATTTTGCGTTTTGTCTCAAAATTGACTGAACGAATTGTAATCAAACTTACTTGGAGCTTTACCTAGATTAGTGACCAGCCTTTCGGGTCATCATGTCTCCTCTAACGCAAAGGTCGTTGGAGTCACTATGTTGTTAAACACGTTTTGCTCAATATCTCGAAAAACGGCTAAACCTATTTTGTAGATTTATTTAAAAAAAAACACTAGTACTTCCATGCGTGGCAAATCATTCAGTGGATTGAACCGAGGTGTACAATTTGGTGTCAGCAGCAAAAATGCGCACAATACAATCCACCAATTCAGGCATGTTTTTAATATTATATATTTTAAACAATGAAGGATTTACCACACTACCCCGAGGAACGTTACTAGTTTCCGGAGTACTAGTTCAGTAAATACTGTTAAATGTACAAATTGGGTCCTGTGGGATGGAATGTCCCCCAACCATGATCTTCCAATTCGTATTACCTTAGCTTAGTAAAAGGTATGTGGTGTGGAACTGTATTGACAGCCTTTTTAGGTCTGTCCTCCGTATTTGATACATTTCACCATTTTATGTTTTACTTCACCACAGTACTGCTCACAGTGGTGAAGAAACGGAAACTCCGATGGTATGACCACGTCACCAGATCATCAGGCCTTGCAAAGACCATCCTGCAAGGCACAGTGCAAGGAGGTAGAAGAAGAAGAGGGAGACCGAAAAAGAGGTAAAGAGGACAACCTTCGAGAATGGACTGGTTTGACACTGAGCGAAGCCATCAGGGTTGCTGAGGACAGAAAGATGGAGTATCCTGGTTAAACGATCATCTGTGGTTCCCCAACGACCTCAGATTTACTTGAGTGTTTTAGAAGTATTACCTTTTAGCCTTTTCTATTGAAAATATACACAAATTTGCTGTCAGTTTGAAAGTTATTTTAAAAACAATGTACACAGAAATGATAATCCATTTCCTTCATCTCCAGGGCCAATACAGCATGCTTTCCTTTTAATAGGTTTGCTCTGCGGTCGCCGCGCTTTTTCTGAGAAGGCAGTTCTAATTTGACCCTTATATGTGAAAGACATTGTCCTACACAGGACAATAACTAAACTGTGTCCCAAATGCAAAAGTATCACCACCAATGTGCGTCTCTTTGTCAAACAATGGTTAATGTAGAACATTCAAGCCTCACATTCGCTGACATTTTTAACTACCAAGTTACATACATTCGTGAACTTTCGCTCAATTTAATAACATATTTCTCGGTACTTTAGTACTTTCAGTTTTACGCATCTAAAAGGTCTATAAAAGATCCTGGGCAAAGACTGTTTAGGTTGTGATTACTGATGGTCATTGTTTGGTGTTCAAGTTTAACAAGTGTGTCTTTGTGGCAGTTAGAATAACATGCATTTATTAAGGATGTTTTTTTTAGAAAGCTGTAAGTGATGAGTTACAATTAGAGGATTAAATTTTCTTTTAAAAAATGAACAAACACTATCTGATAAAATATATTTGTTGAGCGCAATAAACAGCCAAGTAATTCTAAAGTTTTTTTTTTTTTTAAAGAACTTAAAGTGCTTGATGACCTGTTCGATATAAGCACAGTGTTATTGTTTTACCTGAGATAAAATAAAAATAAAATAAAATTACATTGTCTGCGTCGTGACGGAAATATCGAATTTTTAGTGGAAACTGTTACAACTTTATTGTCTGATTTCATGAAAAGCCTTTGGTGCTCTGTTGATACATGCAAAAATATTAAACTGGCAACCTGTATTTTGTAAGGAAGTTGTTCATTAAAAAAATATACATAACATGAAAGTGAAAGATGGATGTGGTCTCTAAGACAATTGTCACTTACACCCTTCAGCCTGATTTCAGCAAATACATTAATTGTATCTTCTGAGATGACCAAGACCTTGATGCCACTAGACTGCCAATGACTGGTTGACCTTCATGTGTTGAACTTCAAGCAATGAACAGTCTTCTTTGAAATTGCCACCTTGACTTGTAACCTTAAGCTGGCACTGTGACATTCCATGTCTGTTTTTTTCTTCTTCTGGCGTTGGCGAAGTACGCCGTAAGTATTTCACTAATCAATGTGACTGAAATTGTGCAGAAAGCAGTTGACCTTTGACAATCTGCTTGCCAAACTAAGATATTTGCATTCAATATTAGTGCTGACAGTGCAACTACACAGAAAATGGGCCGGAGCCCTATTCCACTAATGGTTTTTATCATTGCATCTTGGCACCTTGTAAAACTACATTATAGAAATTGTGAGCCGTTTTCATATGGTTCTACTATGCCAGTCCAGCAAAGGTACCAACAGTTACTAAACGCATTTTTTCGAAATGACCATAAACGTCTTGTATTTGAGTATGGATTTTTTCGTGGCGTGTGTCCACTCGATGGGCTGCCGTGTGGAGATGGTATGTGCAGATGTTGTTATAAGGTTGCAGCTGACTGTTCTCGGCATCTTTCCGACGGATTATTCCATATTCCTCCATTGCCTTCTGGTATACAAGTTTTGGACTTTTCTTTCAATTTGCTGATGTCAGATGACATGACTGCGGAATTTTTTGACGCTGTCACGGATCTTACCCATTTGTACCTTTCATACAATTACCTTGAGTGGCTTCATCGCAGCATGTTCAAGAAGTTAACAAAACTGAAGTATCTAAAGTTGACTTGGAATGATCGGCTTCGATATGACCATGACTCTTTCCGTGAGATTACGCTTATTCCGGGATTAGAAGAACTGAACATTGCAAACTTTTTTGTTTCTGCAGACTGTCCAGGATTTCAACTTGTAGGAACAATCGCCAGAGCTGAATGTGCCGTTAGTACCCCAGCAAAAGATTACAATCGGCTCAATTTAACATGGCTATCTGCTGTTCCTCAGGTTACAAATGTATATTTCGGTTACAGTCTTTTTGTATTTGTTTTCACATCCGAACCTCTTCAAATCAAGCGTCTGGAACTCGATAGTAATGCTATTCGTGATTTCCCCGAGACATGCTCTGGAAATCGCAAGTCACTGTTTCCTCTCTTGGAAGTGTTACGCTTGGTTTCTAACAATATTTTTACACTTGTTTCTGTTTCGGGAGTTTGTTTACCTATGTTAACGGATCTAGACATGAGCAATAACATCATTGCGAGTGTGCCCAGGAATATGTTCGATGCAGAGCATTTTCCAAGGCTCGAGAACTTAGATATTAGTCAGCAGGTTATTAAATATGAAAGGTTAAGCCTGGAGAGCAAATGCTTTGCAAATCCATCATTAAGAACCCTTCACTTAGAATCAAATGATATCTTGTTTGGCTATCATGATGTGGTCAGTGAAGATATTTTTACAAACTGCACTGGTCTTCAGAACTTGTGGCTTGACAGAAACAATTTCAGACGAGTTGATGATAAAAGATTTCTAGCACTGTTTGGTCATCTTCAGGCGTTAACAAATGTGTCAATTGCTTATAGCCAGGTAGAGATTGTCCCATTCAAAACGTTACAAAGGTTTACGAAACTTGTCCACCTAGATCTGCAAGGAAATCTGATTTCAAGTGTTCCGGACAAAGCCTTCTGGTCATTGGAGTACTTGAAATATTTGGATCTGTCCGACAACAAGCTTACAGTTGTAAGAGAACAAATCTTCGGGGAAAGTTTGTTAAGATCAAGAATACGTTTTCTGGGATTTGGTAGAAATCCGTTAGCATGTACCTGTGAACTGATGTGGTTTAGAGACTTGTACTTTAAAAATCCAAATCGCTTTACATTGAAAAATGACACATCTTTCAAAGAGTACCTATGCCACAATCTGAATGATTTGGAGTTGAAATATTTTCGCCTGACTAGCCAAGCGTGTTTGCTGACAAAGGAAACTTGCATTCACGTCATCTTCTTCTGTTCCTTTTTCACCCTGTTCCTCACGGCATTCACGTTGCTGTTCTGGTTTCGCTGGCATCTCCGTCTGCTACTGCACGAGGCTTTCCGAGGGCGTGCAGATTTACGAAGACGTCGGCTTCAGCGGAACAACTTTGATTACGACGTATTTGTGTCGTACGCGGCGGAGGATCTGCTGTGGGTGCGGCAGCGTCTCATGCCGCAGCTGGAGGGTGTCCTGGGCCTGAGGCTGTGCATCCACGAGCGAGACTTCATCCCTGGAAATAACATCGTGGACAACATTACGGACTGTGTGGAGAGCAGCAAGAAGGTGCTCATGGTCTTTTCCAAGCACTTCGTTCGCAGCCAGTGGTGTCAGTTCGAGCTCTCGTACTGCTTGAGTCACGTGATGGACTACGACGACGCTTTAATCGTGGTGTGTGTGGATGACGTAGTTTCGCGCGAGATGACGTCAGCCATGACGGCAGTGTTGAAGACGACGACTTACATCCAGTGGGAAGAGTACCACAATGCCGTGCGCTCTTTTTGGGGCAGGATTCAGATTGCTCTACAGGAAATCACCCAGCATGATCAACACGCTGTTTAAACCGTTCTTGCTTATCCATGAAAGAAATGGAACTGGTCTGAACTGGAAATGAACTAACCTGTTGTCAAAAGATGATGAAGTAATATATGACAGAGGAAAGGTTCTCTTAAGCTGCACAGGAATCAAGTTAATTTGTTCTGGTCACGTTTGAACAGCTTTGTAATCCTGCAATTCCCTTTTTGGTGAGCTGAACGCCATGAATTCTTGACAACACAAACGTGAGCCGATGAATGACGATCATATGAGAGTGTGCACAACTACGCCTGCTTCCTTGTGTGCGATACATTGGGAACATTGTCGTCTGCTAACGTATGGTAATATTAAACCTATCCGTTTCAGTTTTCCTCTGTCTAAAATTGCAGAATGATTTCCATAGAACAAGCAATTAAGAGATATATATTATATATATATATAATATAATTTTTTTTAATAAATAAATGTTTGCGTGAGCTTTTGGTGTCAGGAGTTACCATATGTGTTCAGAAATGTGAATGATTTGGTGGAATCCGTTAATGAAACAGTAACTTCATGAAAAACCAAAACATTTTGTCAGGAATGTCGTAATATCACTGATTTTAAGCAACGTCAATAGCTTATGGATGAGAGAACTGGATGATAAATTATTGTCAGGAAACGCATGTTTACATGTGAATTTAACGTATTTCTGTTTGCATATATAATTTTGAATCATGTTTTTGTTCTGTTTGGGATTGTCGAAGCATCTATAACACATTGTAATTTATTCATTTGATTAATGAAATTGTCTTAACATTCGTTGAGCGTGCAAACGGAGCTAGCTAGGGACAATGGCTGCATTGAACAAGGACAACTCAATAGAGATAATTAACAGTGTGCGGTCCACAAAAATAATAATTGGATGGAAACGAAGAACCGTATTGAATCTACAGAACGAACGGCTAGCTAGAATTTAAAAAAAACAACAACAGTGTTATATCAACAGAAAGAACAGTTAGCTAGAATCAAAGAACAGTGTTATATCAACAGAAAGACCGGCTAGCTAGAATCAAAGAACAGTGTTATATCTACAGAAAGAACGGCTAGCTAGAATCAAAGAACAGTGTTATATCTACAGAAAGAGCGGCTAATTAGAATCAAAGAACAGTGTTATATCTATCTACAGAAAGAACGGCTAGCTAGAATCAAAGAACAGTGTTATATCTACAGAAAGAGCGGCTAATTAGAATCAAAGAACAGTGTTATATCTACAGAAAGAACGGCTAGCTAGAATCAAAGAACAGTGTTGTATCTACAGAAAGAACAACTGGATAGAGACAAAGAGAACACTGTATCTACAGTTGTTGTTGTTGTTGCATCAATTTTTATTCATCAGATTAACATAAGTTGTACTGATATACATATAAAACAAACTATATATACACAGAGAGAGAGATGGAGTACGCTGATTAAACGATCATATGTGGTGCCCGTTCTCTCTGTCCTCAGCAACCCTCATGACTTCGCTCAGTGTCAAACCAGTCCATTATCGAATGTTGTCCTCCCAACTCTTTTTTTTTTTGTCTCCCTCTTCTTCTGCTTCCTTGCAACGTGCCTTGCAGGATGGTCTTTGTTAGGCCTGATGCTCTGGTGACGTGGCCATACCATCGGAGTTTCCGTTTCTTCACCACTGTGAGCAGGTCATCGTGTTGTCCAATGGCTTGTGTGATGTTCTGTCGGACTTCGTCGTTTCGTGATATAGTGGGTATAGGAAATGCTCAAGTCTTCTGTAGCACCTCACCTCCATGCTTTGTATCCTTCGTTGTAGATCTGCTGTGAAGGTCCATGTTTCGCAAGCGTATAGAAAGATGGAGATGACAAGGGAGCGCAGCAGCCTTATCTTGGAATGTAGACTGATGGTCCTGTCTTTCCAAATGGGCTTCACTCTTGTCAGGGCCGCAGTTGTTTGTGTAAGTAATCCTTGAGAGGACTGCCTATCGGGACTCATTGTCTGATACAATGGCTCCTAAATATTTGAAGCTATGCACTGTGTTAAGAGATTGTGTGTGTGTGTGTGTGTGTGTGTGTGTGTGTGTGTGTGTGTGTGTGTGTGTGTGTGGGTGTGCGTGTGTGTGTTTGTTCCATTTCTTCTTGAAAAGTTGTGTTGTATTTTCTTCTGTATAGCGGAAATGTACTCTTTGTAATTAATGGTTTGAATGACCTTTTTTGTTTTGGTACAAGTTAAGTGAAATTCGTAGTAGTTCAAAGGCCTTTATAAAAAATAATGCATTAATTTTGTTAGTACATGTAATAGGCTCTATTTTTTGCTTAAATGCTCGATTTTTTTTTCTTTACAGTAGGTTTTTCTGTTTGTTTTTTTTTCTTTCTATAAGAATGTATAGATCTATATTAATATGTTACATTAATTATACGTGTTTTGTTTAAGTGTATTTTAAAATAATTAGTTTGTTTTAATTCCACCCCTACTACCAATTAAGATTTTGTTTAATTGTGTAATTCTGTTTTGGTATTGGTTTAACTTTTAAGATGTTTCCGTTATTAGATACATTCTCTCTCTCTCTCTCTCTCTCTCTCTCTCTCTCTCTCTCTCTCTCTCTCTCTCTCTCTCTCAATGTTGATGTACCACCATTGGTGTTTTGTTTATTACAAAGTGATAGCATGATTATTACCAGAGCAGTAGCGATGTTTACATACTATGCGATGAAAAAACGTGAAGAATTGTTGATTTAAAAGTAACCTAAAACATGTTTACTTTTTTTTTTTTTTTTTTTTTTGAGACACATTGTGTCAAATGACGCGTGATTGTCATATTTATTTATTTTTTTACTTTTGAAATTTTTGGTGATTTTGGTCTTTTCTTTCCTTTTTTCCATGTCTGTTGTGTTACCCCCAAGCGTATAGGCTGGTGGCCTCGCATTAAAGTTTCCTGAGTCCTGAGTCCTGAGTCTCTCTCTCTCTCTCTCTCTCTCTCTCTCTCTCTCTCTCTCTCTCTCTCTCTCTCTCTCTCTGCTTCTTCCTCCTCATCCCCTTCTCTCTTTCTCCCTCTCTCTTTCATACTCCCTCTCTCCTACCTTTCCCCCCCCCCACCTCGTTCCACCATCCCTCTCTTACTTTCCCTCCCTCTCTCTCTCTCTCTCTCTCTCTCTCTCTCTCTTTCTCTCTCTCCCTTAATTCCCTTCCCCCTCTTCTATATCTCACACACACACACACAAGCACACGGATATTCACGGAAAGAAGTAGGTCTCTCTCTCTCTCTCTCTCTCTCTCTCTCTCTCTCTCTCTCTCTCTCTCTCTCTCTCTCTCTCTCTCTCTCTCTGTTTATATCCCTCCCTCTCTCTCCACCCTCGCTCTCTTTCTCTCGCACACACACATACACACACACACACGCACACACACACACACACACACACATACACGGATAGTAGGCCTATATGTTATGGAGTACATACGATAATGCACGTCAAGTGTGTTTGCTTGTCCTAGTGACAATCCTACAATAACGGACAGATGTCAAATGCTACAACTGCACTTCATCAACGGCTCATACATCACACCCATCACTCACAGTTAGCCTTAAAGACGGATGACGGTGGACTCTGCGAACAAGGAAACGAATTTTTGAATTTTTCTTGATAAGAACCCTCAGCGCTACGACAAAAAAAAACTTTATAATACGAAATAAGGAAATTCGTAGGAGCTTCGTTATTCTTTCGTCGGCTATTATCCAAACCCCGCGTTTTCGTACTTTATGCTATGGGTTATGGTTGCTTCCCTTGGGTGTATGTGTTATAATAGTTTATATACCATAAATGTGATTATTTCCCTTGGTCCGTAGGTTGTGTATTTTAATCTAAATCTTGTACCTCGATTTTAATTCTGAATGTAAGATCATCTTTTTCAGCATTGTCATAATAATTGTATTGATGTGTAATTCAATTTTGAAATCGCTGATTATTATTATTATTATTATTATTATTATTATTATTATTATTATTATTATTATTATTATTATTATTATTATTATTATTATTATTATTATTATTAATGTATTATTTTTTGTTGTTATCTTGCAAGGCCATGCGATTTCAGTGCACTTTGATACCCTGTGGCATGTAACTGCTTGGCTTGTTCAAATGCAATGTAATGTGATGTGAGATGTGTGTGTGTATGTGTGTATATATGTGTGTATGTATGTATGTGTGTGTGTATGTGAGTGTGTGTATGTACGTATGTATGTATGTATGTATGAATGTATGTATGTATGTGTGGGTGTGTGTATGTGTTACACTCAAATCGATGATGGTGTTTTTCTATCAGTATTTGATTCAGCCCCGATGCTTGAATTCCTGATAGGTGTGTAACTCAGATTCGTTTATCCACGCAGCCTGCTCAATCAGCATACAAGTCACAGAGTCGACGTATAAAGTTTTCCACTTTTATTCAGCACACATCAACAACTGCATACAATCGCTTTCCACTTTCAACTTTTACTTTCCAACTCACTATCAACAACAATAATTCATCAAAATAGTGCAACACATAATTATATAGTCTCTCTCTCTCTTTTCCCGAACAATTTAGAACACGGTAGACTAGAATGACGCACTACAGCCAATCAAATAAAAGATCGTCATCACTGACTTACGTCATACATCTCTCTACACATACCCTACATTTATCGGGAAATTTCTATCGAGAGTAAACACGCAGATCCAGAGAATTCTCCAATAATATCGACTAACGCAAATTATCAACGTTATACAAAGCCTCTCCTAACAACAATGCAAACTCAAATCAAAGGTAAATAAACTCCATTATTGAATACTTTGCAAAACGAAACGATTAGATCTATTGTGCGCGTTTCAGACATACTTTCGTTCGCGTTTCAACGTAACATAACCCCCCACTCAAGAAGAAATTTACCCAATTTCTTTCAACAACGTTGAAACGTAATGCACAAACAAAGTCTTAATTCTGGACTTTCTGAATACTGTCATTGTGCTCAGTTCATTCACACAGAGTCAATGTTCTTCCATCCGCAAGTCTATCTGGATATTGTCAATGTTCACAGTTCATCCACACAGTCAATGTTCTTTCGTCCGCCAGGAAACGACGCCCTCATCCGTTACCGTCGTCATCGGCCCAGGGTCAAAGACGGTGATCTCGTGGGCTTTCCTGGAATCAGTGCATCCTCTGTTGTCTCCTTCTTCCATCGAACGTCCGACGAAGTCGACGTTGTCGGTTCCCAGAACGCATTTACTGGGTCTCACGGTCAGGTTGGCTTCTTGAAGACGGTGGAACAGCTCCCTCAAGGTCTGCAGATGCTCCTTCCAAATCTGGGTGTGGACTAGCAGGTCGTCCCAGTAACACACGACATGGTCCATTCCTTTCAGCATCTTCTTCATCCCTCTCTTCAGGGTAGCTCCGCTGTTGACCATGCCAAAGGGCATCCTTAGGCACTCGTACGTCCCATCAGGAGTTATAAAAGCAGTCTTTGGTATGTCCTGTTGACGCACGGGGACTTGCCAATAACCCTTGCTGAGGTCAATCTTTGAGAAGATTCTACTCCCCGATAATTGGCGGAAGAGGTCTGCTGCGGTAGGCATCGGCTCAGGGTCGAAGACGGTGATCTTATTAACCTTCCTGTAGTCGATGCATACTCTGTTGCTCCCGTCCTTCTTCTTCACGACCACGACAGGGGACGCGTAGGGGGAACTGGCCTCCCTGATGATGCCCATCTTCAGTATCTCATCGATGTCTTTCTTCAAGGATTCACGGGCCTTGAAAGGGATCGGGAAGGGTTTTGATCGAACGGGAATATTTGAAGTGAGGTGGACTTCATGTTCGACCAAAGTCGTAGAGCCTGGGACATCGCTGAGGCTATGGGGAAACTCGCCCATAAGGTCCTTGAGCTCCATCTTTTGACTTTCCGTCAAGCTCGGTCCTAGCTTAACATCATTGATGCCTTCTTTGCTGTGGAAGTCTCCTAGTTCCAACAGTTCCTCGCTGTCAAAGCTGTCGTCGATCTCAGCTGCTGTTGCTGCATGTACAGTCTCTGATGGCCTTTCCACGTACAGCTTAAGGAGGTTGGCGTGGTATATCTTGGAGTGCTGGCCGACCTTCACCTTATAGTCGTTGATCCCCACCACGGTCTCCACTTCGTACGGGCCTTTCCACTGCATCAGCAACTTATTATGATCAGTAGGTAACAGCACCAGCACTTTGTTGCCAGGTTTGAACTTCCTGTTCACAGCTCTACGATCGTAGTAGTGCTTTCCACAGTCCTGGGACTTCTTCAGGTTTTCTCTGGCTATCTCGAGAGTTTGCTCCAGCTTCTCGCGTAGCTCAAACACGTACTGTTAGCTGTTCTTCACCTCTGGGGTGTCCACTTCCTTCGTCCACAGTTCTTTCAGGATGTGCATCGGCCCTCTGATGGTTCTTCCGTACAGCAGCTCGAACGGAGAAAAGCCGGTGGACTCCTGCGATACTTCTCTGTAGGCGAAAAGTAAGGCGTTGATGTAGCGATGCCATTGTCTGGGCTGCTCGCTGCACAGTTTCTTCAGGGTGGACTTCAGCGTAGCATTGAACTTTTCGACAAGCCCGTTGCACATTGGATGGTAGGGTGTCGTAGTCAAATGCCGGATGCTCAGCAGTCTGTTGACCTCCTTCATGAAGTCAGAGACGAACTGCGTCCCGAGGTCTGTCAGAATTTCTTCAGGCACTCCAAGCCTACTGAACATGTCCACCAGTGCCTCTGCTACAGTTTCAGTGTCAATCTTCTTCAGTGGCACTGCTTCTGGGTACCGAGTCGCATAGTCCACTAAAGTCAGTACCCACCGATGACCTTCTTCACTCGGAGGTCTTATTTCGCCGATTAAGTCTAAGGCCACCCTCTTGAAAGGTCGGTCGATCAGAGGCATTCTCTGCATAGGCACTTTCGGGACCCTTCCTCGAGGTATGGTCTTCTGGCAAATGTCACATGATCGGCAGAAACGGCTGACGTCCGCATGAAGTCCTGGCCAGTAGAACACCGCATGGATTCTATCCGACGTCTTCTTGATACCCAGGTGACCTCCCATGATTGAGTCATGCGCTACTTCCATCACCTGGCGCTTTAGGGGTAACGGTACCAATACTTGACATAGTGATTTCCCTCCGTTGACCCTCGGGTGCTGGAAGATTCGATACAGGATCTTGGCCTTCACCTCAAAATAGACCGTACTATACTGCCTTTGGTCACGTGGTCTTGGCGGTTCCTGTAATTGTTTAAAGTACTATCAGCTTCCTGGAGCTGGATCAGCTTATCTCTGTCCACGATGGCAGCCTTAGAGTTGTCGGCGACTTTCAGTGGCGTAGACGTCTTGTCTCTCTTAGCCTGGGCCCTGGTAGTAACAGCACCGACGATCTCTGGTCGGCAGGGCTTGAGCCGGAGTAGCCACATTATCCCGTAGCAGCTCTGTAAGGTCTCCATCGGGAAATGGCAATGGATCCTCCTCCACAACTTCGATGCGTTGGGTTGAGGCAGGACTCCACTCTGGATCGGGGTCGTCGGGTCGTCTCGCGCCGTCGATATTCCCGATCATCAAATCATACAGCGGCTTCTTCAGGCAAACCGCTTCGACTTCGCCTATGTAGAAAGGGGTGTTGACATGAATTTTCGCAACTGGCGCTCTCACACATTTGCTGTCGGCCATAAGTGTCCATTTTGAATCGCCAGTGAACTGTTCTTTAGCGATTAGGTCTTCTCTGACGATGACCCCACTGCAGCCAGAGTCTCTTAAGACAGTCACTTCATGATTTCCGACGCGTCCCTTTGAAACAGGCATGTTCTGGACGGTCACAGCTGCGCTGGCGACGACGGGGATGGATTTCCCGTTGGCAAGGAGAAGTTGGCCATCGGTTATGCACTCTTGCACGTCCCCAGGAGTAGCTGTGCGCTTGGTCTCACTCGGAAGAATGACGTTCCCGCCGCACACTTGATGGTCAGATCTACTGTTTTGCCGTTGATTGGAGAAACGTCTCTGTCGGTTGCCCGCCGCTGCATTGTCCGTACTGCCCCGCTGTCCGCTACTTTTGTTTTGAGGACAGTTAGCCGCTCTGTGGTCTGTAGCGTTGCAGGTGAAACAGCCTCTTGAATGCCCTTCCCTGGGAGGAGGCGTGGAGTCCGTCTGTTTCTGGTTCGTCTGGCTCCCCTGGATCTGGTTCACATGGTTTCCAGTCTTCTGAAAATGTTTCGTCGCGCTGGGTGGCCCCAGGGTCTTCCCATCAGCGATGAGATATCTTTCAGCAGCCTCAGTCACATCTTTAAGCGTCTGCAGCTTTTGTTCTTCTAAGTGGGTCGCTAGGTCCTTGTGACAGGCATTGATAAATTGTTCCTTCACGATCAGGTCATGGAGACTGTCGTAAGACTTCCTTTCGCCTGATAACTCCACCCACTTGTGTAGATATGACGACAGGCGCTCCACAAACTGCTTTGGCGTCTCGTCTGACTTAGGCCGGCATTCACGGAAGCGTTTACGGTAGCCCTTCTCTGTAAAGTTGTAGCACTGCAATAGGGCCTCTTTCAAGACGTCGTAGTCTTTAGCGTCATCGTCCGACAATCTGGTGTAGACGTCGAGTGCTTGCCCCGCCAGAAGTGCACTTAGTCGAATCGCTCAGTCTTGAGGTTGCCAGTTAGAGCTTTTGGCAAACCTTTCAAATCTCGCCAAATAACTGTCGATCTGGTCCTTCCCATCGACAAACGCTGGCAATTTTGGAGCTTTGATGTCACTGATAACTTGTGGCGCATGCTGATTGTTTTGGATACGCGCCAACTCTAGCTGGTACTGACGCTCACCTTCAAGACGCTTCAGCTCGAACCCTTTTTCTTCTCGGCGTCGTTGCTCTTCTTTTTCTTGCCGCTGCTGTTCAATTTCTAGACGCTTCTGTTCTAGTTCTAGTTCTTTTTCTAGACGCTTCTCTTCTAATTCTCGTTCTTGTATTCTCTCCTGGGATTTGACGTACTCCGTCAGCTGCTTGCCTTTTAGATTCAATTCAATCCCTCTCTGCCAGAAGTCAGCCATCTTGATGCTTCTGGAAAGTTCTTTTCTAGAAAGTTCTTGACTGTGCTGTACCTTTCTAGACTGTTCTAGAACAGCACGCTTTCTGCAGTAGCGCTGATGCTTGCCACTAGTCGCTTTCGCTGACGCAGGCCCCGCTGTCCTCGTCGTATGCGACGCTGCACCACGTTTGATGTTGATGTATACGCTCCTGTGCTGAAGTAGACTCGACGTCCGCGCGTCGCTCTCTCTAATACTGGCGATGTAGCTCCGAGACTGTCCCTCGACGTAGTCTTGCGGCAGCCACGTAGTCCCGATCTGTTGTTCGCTCACGAAGCAACTCTTCAGCAACTACACGCCCTTGCAGTCAACCCGAACCTATCGGTGATGTAGTCCCAGTATGTTGGCCCCTCTCAACGCAACTCGTTGGCGGCTACCCTCGATGACTGCCTCTCGTAACGTTGACTCGCTTGTTGTAGCAGTTGAACCCTTGGCTATGGCGTGAATCGCGGCTTGACCCCCAAAATGTTACACTCAAATCGATGATGGTGTTTTTCTATCAGGATTTGATTCAGCCCCGATGCTTGAATTCCTGATAGGTGTGTAACTCAGATTCGTTTATCCACGCAGCCTGCTCAATCAGCATACAAGTCACAGAGTCGACATATAAAGTTTTCCACTTTTATTCAGCACACATCAACAACTGCATACAATCGCTTTCCACTTTCAACTTTTACTTTCCAACTCACTATCAACAACAATAATTCATCAAAATAGTGCAACACATAATTATATAGTCTCTCTCTCTCTTTTCCCGAACAATTTAGAACACGGTAGACTAGAATGACGCACTACAGCCAATCAAATAAAAGATCGTCATCACTGACTTACGTCATACATCTCTGAACGTTCTCTTCGACATTTATCGGGAAATTTCTATCGAGAGTAAACACGCAGATCCAGAGAATTCTCCAATAATATCGACTAACGCAAATTATCAACGTTATACAAAGCCTCTCCTAACAACAATGCAAACTCAAATCAAAGGTAAATAAACTCCATTATTGAATACTTTGCAAAACGAAACGATTAGATCTATCGTGCGCGTTTCAGACATACTTTCGTTCGCGTTTCAACGTAACAGTATGTATGTGTGTGTTTGTGTGCATTTATATATGTATGCGTGTGTGTGTGTATGCGTGGGTGTGTGCTATGGTGTGTGTACTATTGTGTGTGAAATGTTCTGCATTGCGAATGAGGTACGTGGGAATGCTGTTCACTAGGTGTGTATGTGAAGTTGATTTTTGTTTTGTTTTGTTATATTCTTAATTTAATATTATATAGTTTAAAACTGCAATCTTGTCTGTATGTGTGTGTATGTGTGTGTGTGTGTGTGTGTGTGTGTGTGTGTGTGTGTAGGCGAGGGTGGATATGTGTGTACCCATGTGTGGGTGTATGTGTGTGTGTGTGTGTGTGTGTGTGCGCGCGCGTGTGTTGTTTTTCGTTGTTGTTGTTGTAGTTATTTTTTTGTTGTTGTTATTTTGTAAAGGGAAAATAATGACGTTTTTAATCCAGTTTTAAAATACACAGATTCCGGTTTGCTGACGCCTAAATTATTATAGTACTTTACAGACACCCTCATATCTGGTGTTTACAAATTTTAAATTAGATGAGTGCCCGACGGATTTTTTTTTTTTAAATCAGTTTATAGTCCCCTCTCTTCCCGATAAGGATTTTCAGAGAGGAGACTACTTGCCCGACGGATTGTGGATTCCATAGCATTGTGGATTCCATAGCATTTTATTTAAAATTATTTAGCCTTTGCGCTGCTATATAGTCCAATATGACAACAGAGGACGGAACATAAAGGGGAGGGTTGGGGTTGGGGGTGGGTGGAATATGGTAAAGATACGTGGTGCATGGTGGTAGGTATGGCGGAAAAATAATGTTTATGGAACTCGATACCGCTTTCACATGTTTGATTTGTATCATTCCTCGATTTTCCGCGTCTCTTAAAAGACGACCTCCCGTCAACCACCTACTGCATATTACCACCCCTCTCCATAGACTTACTTAGTAATATCAATGGCGGTGTGCTAGTTTCTACCGCTGCGCTGTCGAGGATCCGAATTTACCACCGCTGCGCTATCGAAGATGCGATTTTACTGCTGCGCTATCGAGGACCCGAATCTACCGCTGTGCTATCGAGGACCTAATTCTACCGCGGCGCTATCGAGGAATCCGCTCAACTAGGGTTAATGCCCCTGCGCTTAGACAGAACGTCGTAAATAACTTATTCGTCTTGCGAATGATAGATAATCTCCATCACACTGGACTCTTCCATCCCATTTTTCGCCCTCCACTCCTTGAAAGCAACGGTTAGGCTTTCTCATGTTGGAGACAGTGCACAGAGCCATGCACATAAAAAATATACTATGAGCTATTCATTACCGTTCTTTAATCGAACCTTACCTTTGTCACCCACCAGTCCATCATCACCATTCCCCGCCCCTTTGCTCTCTCTCCACTCTCCAGCTCCCCCTCCCACCTCCCTCCCGCGCTTCCCCTCCGTCTCCTCTTACCTCATCGCTCTTCATTGTTCTCTCAGTCCACGTTCTTTCGCTGTTGTGTCATTTCTTATTCATCTATCACTTTGCCCCTCACCCACCCCACCACCGGTTCCAATCCATCCCCCCGACCCCACTCCCCCTTCAACTCCATCCTCTTCCCTCCCTCCACGTCATCCGTTTGCATCTCTCTCTCTCTCGCTCTCTCGCTCTCTCTCTCGCCGCCATCTTGGTATCATAGTTCTTGTCCATATGTTCGACGCAGGACATCCATGGTCGTTCTGCTATCATAGAAACAGCACAAGCAGCTTGATTAAACACAATAGAATGAAATAAGTTCATTGGTGTTGTGGTTCGTGAAACTGCGGATTTCTACTCTTTTTTTTCTCTCTATGTGGATTTCTTCTATGATAAATTATAAAAAGCTGAATTTTTAAAAGAGCACGGACATTGAAATCTGGTGAGTAACAAATGTGATCCTATTTATTTATTATAATTTTTTGCTTTTTTTAAAAAAATTGGTGGTACATTTTTAAAAATTTCCCCAATTAACTTTTATTATATTTGAAGTATTGCTTAAATTAAAAGACTAAAAATTCTCTTTTTTTTCTTTTTTTCTTTTTTTAAAATTGTTTGACTTCGGAATTAGATTATTTTGGTAAAGCGTTTTACTGTGTACATAGCCTACTTCTTTTAAACAACTTTTAAAAAAGTTTTTTAAAAATCCAACACATCCGTGTTTTTTTCATTTACAAGACGACGACGAAGAATGAATGAATGAACATTGAGGTTTAACGTCTACACCCACCATTGGCGATATGGCAGACGGGAATAACCATCCCAGAGAACAAGGGGTAGGGACCTTAATGTACACTGAACCACCAGAGCAATCATACTGCTAAAATGGAAAGAAAAATGTTAAGATAATCAATCAAAATTGAAACAAATTAATAAATAATTCACCCCGTCCCCCCACCCCTCTCCCATCCAAAAATAAATAAATAAATAATATTTATTGACATTAACAATACTTAATTAAACAAATTAGGTGCAAATAATTTTTTTAATTGCTAGACTGTTAGAAGTTTTTTAAAATATTAGAAGAAATTGAATATTTCATGACCTCTAATTAAATCTATGAGCATTAAGCTCAATGACCAATCAGAATGTTCTTCCGGATATGCAATACTTGAGATTGACATAAGCAGCTTTAATTTATTTAATCTAATGAGTAAAGGCTGAAAATAGTTATAATTTTGTTAACATTCATAATATTAAGTGATTTACATTCAAAATGCTACCCCTGGTGTCTTTAGCCGTCTTCAGTTGTCTTTAGTTGTCTTTAGTTTTCTTTAGTAGTCTTTAGCTGTCTTTAGTTGTCTTTAGTTGTCTTTTCGCCCTTTATAGGTTACCTATAAAGGGCGAAAAGACAACTAAAGACAACTAAAGTACTGGAGGATTTGTGAAACGAGAACGCCAGGCATTTAGCCGTATTCTGTGAAATAAACTGTTAATAGGAAACGATCTTGAAATAGATATCACAAGTTTTGATACTGGTGAATACCAGAAAAATCCCACCCACCGACCTCACCCACCCACTAACAACGTGTTCTCAAGTACTGAGTTTTGTAGCATTTCTAGATTAACTTCCTGTCCAACCAGCACCCGTAACCATGGCAAGCGGGACGGTGATCAACATGGAAGTGGACCACCCCAGATGGGAGGAGTACAAATTTGAGCGGCTCCGTCATCCCAGCATCGAGGACGACATCGACAAGACTCCATACCCTGCGCGCTACAGCAACAGCCGCACCAACAAACCCAGGAGATCCCTCGTTAAAAAGGAAGGGCAAAGCAATGTGGCTTTCAAAGGTAAGCTGTTTGTTTGATCTGTGGAGATGGGTCTACAAGTGTTGATGTCCTTGCTGCCGTGGCGTTGTCACTGCTATTTACCCAAGTGAGATAGGAATACGAATTAATTTTATAACGATTAGCTCCATACACAAGCATAAACTTCTGTTTGTCTGTCTGCCTCTCCTCTGTGCAATTTAATTGTCTATTTATTTTTATACCTTCAATAAACTGAGCATGCGTGGTATGAGTAATTCTGTCAGTCCAATGACATTTTGTTTACACATATGTCATTATTAGCATGAATGTGAGAACGAATGATGCAAAAACAGATTGTAACATTAGGCTTGTAGCTTGTATATCTCCATCAACGAATGAAAATTGAGGTTTAACGTCTACACCCACCATCGGCGATATGGCAGACAGGGGTAACCCTCCCAGGGAAGAAGGGTTAGGGACCTAAATCAACACTGAACTACCAGAGCAATCACACTGCTAAAATGGACAGTAAAAAATGGCCACTTCTTATTTCACCCACTACGGGTTTCGAACCTGGGTCATCGGTGTGCCAGGCGAACGCTCTACCATATCCATCCCTGTTGTGAATAAAATGTCTAAATCTTCTTGTCATCTGAATCTGCTTTGAAGTTGTCCGTGTGACCTTTCTGTGTTCTAGGCGTGACGAGTAAAGCACATCGCTATCTCAAGGACCATTTCATCTCGCTGCTGGAGATGAAATGGCGTTACGTCATCCTTCTGTTCTTCGTCTCTTTCTTCCTCTTCTACGGGTTCTTCGCCCTTATCTACTATTGGCTGGCCTGGCTCCACGGCGACTTGGAAAACATAGGTCAGTGAGCAGTCTTTATCGTGTTCTTCTTCTTCTTCTTCTTCTTCTTCTTCTTCTTTCTTCTTCTTCTCTCTTCTTTCTTTCTTCTTCTTCTTCTTCTTCTTCTTCTTCTTTCATCATTTTTCTCTTCTCATCGGTGTTTTTCTTCTCGGTGTTGTTGGTGTTGGTGTTGTTGTTGTTCTTCTTCTTCTTCCTGCTCCGCCTCCTCCTTCTCTTCTACTTCTTCTTCCTCCTTCTCCTTCTCATCATCATCATCATCATCATCATCATCATCATCATCATCATCATCATCATCATCATCATCATCATCATCAACAACAACAACAACAACAACCAAAACAATAATAATAATAATAATAATAATAATAATAATAATAATAATAATAATAATAATAATAATAATGATAATAATAATAATAATAATAGGAAGAAGAAGAAGAAGAAGAAGAAGAAGAAGAAGAAGAAGAAGAAGAAGAAGAAGAAGAAGAAGAAGAAGGAGGAAGAAGAAAAGCGTGAAATATATTTGAGTTCTTCCAGGCCAAGGGTATTCATTGTGCAGTGTATCCGAGATCTTGATTGTCACTTGGCAATAACATATCGGAATTAATCTGAATCTAAATGCAACAATTGAAGCTTTTTTCCCATCGAAGGTAACCCCAACTATATGCCGTGTGTGGAGAACTTGGAGTCGGGGTGGGATGCTTTCCTGTTCTCCATCGAGACCCAGTCCACCATCGGCTACGGCATCATCTACGCCCATCCTGAGTGTGGCTCCACCGTTCCAGTGATCTTCCTGCAGGTCGTCGCCGGATTCCTTTTTGAGACCCTCGTCTTTGGATTCGTCTTTGCCAAGGTGAACAGTTTAGGTTATTTTTAGGTTAGGTTATTTGGGTTAGGTTAGGTTAGATTTAGTTTAGTTTTAACTTTAGTTTTAGTTTAGTTTTAACTTTAGTTTTAGTTGTGTTTAGTTGTTTAGCTTAGTTTTAGTTAAGTTTAGGTTAAATTGGAAATAGTTAAGGTTAGATTAGCTTAGGTTAGGTTAGTTAAGTTCTTTTCAGTGTTCTGTTTTATTTATATTAAGTGTTTTAGTGTGTATGTGTGTGTGTTTGTGTGTGTGCCAGGCCTATGCCTAATGGGGCTATCAAGGGGACAGAATAAATGGCTGGCCAAATATCTCAGTATGTCAGTGATGATTTGGTCAAGAAGGGTGTGGTCACGAAGGAATGCCTTGTATCAAAGGCAGTAAACATCCAGATAGTCATACGAGCGTAGGTGGAAGACGAATTTGACAGCAACTTAAAATTAATAGGTATGTGGGAAAAAAACACCAATGCTGACTCTGCTGTGTATGTGTGTGTTAAATGAGAAAGGGGTGTGTGGGTGTGGAGGTAAGGGTAATGTATTTATTATTGTATTTGTTTATTTATGTTGTATGTATATGTCTATGTGTGAGTAGGTATATGTGGGGAGGGGGATTGTGGGTGCGTGTGTTTGTCATGTGGTATTGCTGCATGTTTCATCCAGAAGTAATTAGTATAAGGGCTGTGTTCTCTGTGGGTGTGTGGGTGAGTGGGTGTGTGGGTGTGTGAGTGCGCGTGTGTGGGTGAGTGGGTGTGGATGTGTGGCTGTGTGAATGTGGGTGTGAAGGAGAGGGGGGTGAGGGGCGGGGTGTTTGTGTTTTTCATATTATATTTATATTGTTTGAACCACGTATTGCGCTTCTGTTCTTTGTACGGATTTGGCAATAAAGTATTAGGAATGTGTGTGTGTGTATGTGCAGGTGTATTCATGTCAAAGTGGTAGCTCGACCTTGTTTTTTTAGTCATAAATTGGGTCTTTTGCTCGGACCCCACTTTTTTCCAGGGCCCCACTTTTTTCTAAGTGCGCGGAAGTGCTCTTTTAGTGCATGGGAGTGCAGTTGTAGTGCATGAGAGTGTTTTAAGTGCACAGGAGTGCTCTATCCGGGACGGAGAAAATCCAGTAAATTTTCGGGAAAAATTTTGAAGAAAATTCGACCTATTTCGTCGGCTATAGGAGACGAACTAGGTCAACTTTTTAGCCAAGGGTTTGGGTAAGGGTTAGTTGCAGATCTATCCCTGGCCCTTGCCCTTGCCCTAACCCTTTTCTCTACAAAAATCACTTTCCGATTCCTACATTCTAAAGAAACCCTGGTTTTGATCGTATACAAGCATGTGTGTGTGTCTGAGTGGGTATGTTTTGTTTGTGTGTTTGCGTGCGTGTGTGTGTGTGTGCGCGCGTGTGTGTGTGTGTGTGTGGGTGTGTGTGTGTGTATGTGTGTATGTAGGTGTAACTATCATGGCAGCAGAGTAGAAAGCTCGCTCCATTCCTATCAACCAGGGTCATGATCGGCTGTAGAAGGTGTGGACTCGCGGGTGGTGTAATCGACGAACTGTGCTGAGTTCATTACAACATTGTTTAGCTTAACGGTTCGCGCTGTAATAAAGTTATCGAAATGTGTGAAAAGTTAAAATCAGTTGATGGCCGCAAAAGCTTGAAGATGCTGACAGCGACTTAATTGATCATGGTCATGTTGGTGGTAGTTGTATAGTAGTAATGCTGCTGCTGCTTCTACTGATGATGATGATGATGATGATGATGATGATGATGATGATGATGATGATGATGATGATGATGATGATGATGGGGAGGAAAAGGAGGAGGAAAAGAGAAGAAGGAGGAAGAGATGGCGCTGAACGTCAAACTTAGTTTTTCTTAACTGTTCAACGTTCTACATCTCAACAATGACTATAAGACGTTCTCGCGCGCCCGACGCCTTATTTATATTCTTTCGCCTTTTATTTCCTCAGCTGTCAAGACCCAAACATCGGCGTCACACACTGGTATTTTCCCGGCATGCCTGCATATCCATGGAGAACGGTCAAATGACGCTACAGATCCGCGTGGGAGACATGCGCAGATCTAACCTCATTGAGACGCGCGTGCACGCCGTCCTCATCAAGCGTCACGTGATCAGCGAGAAATATGTCTACCCGTTGTATCAGCACCAGGTACATGTTATCGCAACTCTTCAACGATGACGGCTAATTCACTTTGTTTTGGAATGCGAGAGTTCACAGTGGGTGGCCTGCTGGCTCAGTTGATAGTAAGCTGGTTACCTATGTCGAAGGTCGCGGGTTCGATCCCCGCGTGGGGCGAACGTGCGTAACGTAGGTATGAGACTTTTCAGGACACCGAGGATTTTCTCCGGGTACCCCGGTTTCCTCCCTCCTCTCAATAATGGTATTAAAGGCAATCAATCTAAAATTTAAAAAGCAAAAAAAAAAAAAAACAAAAAAAAAAAACGAAATTTATTTGTGTTCCGATTTCTATAAAATGCGATATCTTCAGATCGCCTCTTTTCAAGTTCGATTAAAGAAAATAAGGTGTGATAGCATATATTATTATTATTATTATTATTATTATTATTATTATTTATTATTATTATTATTATTATTATCATTATTATTATTATTATTATTATTATTATTATTATTATTATTATTATTATTATTATTACTATTATTATTATTAGACATCGGTTTATGCGCTCAAACTCAATGCCATGGGTTTCTTTGACCTTTCTTAAATCAGTTCTGTCCTACCCCTAGTCCGCGCAGCGTAACTAGAAGAGCCATTAAGGTCGTACGTGCTCATTCCTCGCCCTGTTACGAGATAGAGGTCAAACCACGTGACTAACACATCAAATCTACGCTATGTCTAAGGTTAGGCTTCATCAGTGTCTGCCGAGACTAAGGAGGGGCGATTGCCTCAGCAGCTTTGGCTACCCTCTGCAATGTATTTCTTCTCATCTTCAAGTCAAGTCAAGTCAAGTCAAGAAATCTTTCTTCCACAAAAACTTGGGAAAATTTTGTTGTGTCACAGTGCATACATGGCAAGAGAAAATAATAATACAACAAGACATTAGAACACCCCTCCCTCAGTATAACAGCCAGCTAAATACAGTCTCTCTCTCTTAACCGCACACACACACACACACACCCACACACGCACACACACACGTACACACACCCACCTACTTGCAATACATCAGAAATGGGTTCATTTAAGAATGTAGGAATCGGAAAGTCATTTTTTGATGGAAAAGGGTTAGGGCAAGGGTTATTTGCAGCGCTGCAACTAGCCCTTACCCTAACCCTTCTCTAGAAAGTTGACCTATTTCGTCTCCTATAGGCGACGAAATAGGTCGAATTTTGCTTCAAACTTTTCCAAAAATTCACTGTATTTTCTCCGTCCCGGATAGTGCACTCCTATGTACTTAAAACACTCTTATGCACTACAACTGCACTCCCATGCACTAAAAGAGCACTCCCGCGCACTTAGAAAAAAGTGGGTTCCTGGAAAAAAGTGGGTTCTAAGCAAATAAACCCATTTGTTACTAGAAAAGACAAGGTCTGCTACCCATTTGTGCGCTTTTGTGCGTTTCCACACACACCCACACACACACACACACACACACACGTAACGTATCTTATATTGTTTCTCGTCTGGTATCTGTTTGTTGTTGTTTTTTCCCTCACGTTTTGTTTTTAAAATGATTAATTACCGTACCTAATGGTTGTTTCTCAGTTGGAGTTTGACGCCCACGGGATGGGCGACCGCTTGTTTCTGCTGTGGCCGCTGGTACTGACCCACCGTATTTCCGAAACGTCTCCACTCTGGACGCTCAAGCCTGATGACCTCATCTTCGACAAGTTTGAGGTGAGGCGAGATAGTGAGAGATACAGAGACAGAGAGCGAGAGAGAGAGAGAGAGAGAGAGAGAGAGAGAGAGAGAGAGAGAGAGAGAGAGAGAGAGAGAGAGAGAGAGAGAGAATGAGAGAGAGAGAGAGGGATAGAGGCAAGAGAGAGAGAGAGGCAAGAGAGAGAGAGAGAGAGAGAGAGAGAGGGGTGGAGGGAGGGAAAGAGAAAGAGAGAGAAGGGGAGGGAGAGAAAGAGAGAGACAGGGAAACAGAGACAGACAGAGAAACAGAGAGAGCGGACAATGGCGTTGTACCAAGTTTGAAGGACCGAAGTAAAATTGAGCATGTAACGAGAAAAGAGTCCTATCGCGGCTTGTCGGTGGACAGTGTAAGGGTCTTTGCTAATTGTGTCTGTTTACGTGTTCTCTGTCAGATCGTGGTGTTCCTCGAAGGCTACATCGAGTCCACAGGGGACATGTGTCAGGCCAGGACGTCGTACACCACCAAGGAGATCCTGTGGGGTCACCGCTTTACCAGGCTGGAGGAGTACGACCAGAAGAACGACCTCTGGGTCATGAACTTCGTCAGGTTCAACCAGGTACGCCTCAGCATGTTGTTGCCTTTAATCTCGGCATAGGAATTTACGAAAAAATGAAACGGACTTTAGTTATGTTCTTTACGTAGCAGTTATGTGATGATGACTGCTAAGTCATTCTTTTTGTTGTTGTTGTGCATTTTGGATATGGTGCATGATGGGTAGGCCTACTACGTCATACAGAAGCTCTAAAGCAGTGACGAGGTGTGTGAGTTTTTTTTTTTTGTTTTTTTTTTTTTTTTTTTTTTGGCAATAATTCCCACGCATTTATGTAGCGGTGGCCACTATGAAATGTTTGTTATGTTTGTGTTGGACACTTGTTGACACATTTTCATTCCACAGACTGCAGACACAGTTTGTTCTTGGGGCCATCTTTTACTGGTGTCTAAATACACGAAACAAATACAATGAAATTGATACTATGAAATAACTAAACTACCGGAAGGTATACACACTCTACGAAGGCACGTGCCAAATTGCGTCAGCATCACATTACATTACATGGTTGTTGCTTTAGGTCCAGCGGACTCTTCCGAGCCAAATCAGGACCAAGCGTCAGCATTAGATAATCTTAAGTCATCTCTGGATGCCCAATTGTAAAAGGATAAAACGTTGCTTTAGCTAGTGAAGTTTTAAAATTGTAAGGTTATTGGAATGATGAGTTTCGTTTTATATACACATCTTAATTTGAATGTGAAGGGGCTGTTGTTGTTGTTGTTGTTGTTGTTGTTGTTGTTGTTGTTGTTGTTGTGCATTTTTTGCTGTTGTTTTCTTCTGGTTGGGGTCACACGCTAGCAATGTTTCACGTTAAGCAACGGCGGAAGAAGAGGTTAGTACTTGGATGGGTGATCATGCTTGGAAGGCAACTATCAAACGACACTAACAAAAAGAAAGAAAAAAAAGATTGAAACAAGCACACGACAAACCCCAGTCCACCCAGCTGCTTGGGAAGGTAAAGCAGCGAGGGCGAGGTAACGCCATCATTAAGCTGGACAAGAGAAAATGGACGTTCCAAACGCTTCCCCTTCAATCTGCACCTCCCTCTCCAACCTTCACCCTCTCCCCCCTCCACTTCCCCAATGTCCGAAAAATAACAGGGACAGCTTTATCTTTACCCGTTTCCCCCCTGAACCTGTTTGTCCCACCTTGCAGGTCGTACCCAGCGCCACCCCTCGGATGAGCGCTGCTGAGTTAGCAGCCCTGAGTAATGAAGAAGCCGACATGGTGCGCTCTGCCTCTCAAAGCGAGCTGAGACGCAGCATCATCGCCCTAGACGACGACGACGAGTACAACACCGCCTCCAGCAATGACGAGGACTACGTTGTCGGTAAGCACGATGAGCTGTCAGCACGTTCAGAGAGCCGTGTCAGTCTGCCACACATCTTTTCCCGTGTTTTGAAGTCTGTGCCTTTAACCGGCAACTTTGAAGAAAACGAACTCGGCAGTTTGTCTTTAAGAACAGACTGGAGTTGAATCTGTTACCTTGATGATTTGAAGAACAAGAAGAAGAAAAAGATGATGATGATGATGATGATGATGATGATGATGATGATGATGATGATGATGACGATGATGATGATAATGATGATGATGCTGGATGATGATGATGATGATAATAATGATGATGACGATGATGATGATAATGATGATGATGCTGATGATGACGACAACGATGATGATGACAATATTGATGATTATGACGACGATGATGACGATAATGATGATGTTGAAGAAGATGATTTTTTTAATAAAGTTACGGTTATTTTAAGCGTAATTGTGTGCGTTTGTTATCTATATAGCTTTTCATTCTTTCTTTTGTCAAAATAGTAATATTTTTAATTCGTTTCAGGTCAGCCAATCAGAATCCCCTACACACCTGTCTTGGAGCGCGCCCATTGGTCAGACGCCTAACTAAAGCACCAATGGAGGGGATTGGGCAACTTGGTCGTACGGCGATGTTGTTTTGATAATGTATTGCGATGATGATGATGATGATGATGATGATGATGATGATGATGATGATGATGATGATGATGATGATGATGATGATGATGATGATGATGATGATGATGATGATGATGATGATGATGATGATGATGATGATGATGATAATGTAAGGCATGAGTAAGGTAACGGCGCGTTGTATGAATAATTGGTGTTGATTTTGATGTTTGTTTTACATTAATCGAGGAATGTTTTCCTGATTCTGGTGGAATAATATTTTCTCATGGGGGAAAAAATATTATATGGCGTCATAACGTGAATGCATAATTATTTGTTAGTCGTGTTTAGTGCACATTGTTTTAATTTTATCATTTCATATTTGCTTTTATGGTGTACCAAGCTTAGAGCTTGTGAAAATGAACTAAGTGTGTTTGACATTAATTTATTATTGATTTTGGGTGGTGATTTTGTGTGTGTGTGTGTCAACGCTAGTGCATGTTGTGGGTTCTGTTTTAAGCATACACACTGTTTTGTTTAATTGTAAACTGTAAAAAAATGAGTGTGTGTGGGTGTGGGTGCGGAGGTATAAGCCTTGAAATGGGTGACTGACCTTGCTTTTTATGCAGGAAATGGGTGTGTGTATTAGTCACCCAGTTTTTTCCAGCCACCCACTTTTTTCTAAGTACACAGGAGTGCTCTTTTAGTGCATGGGAGTGCAGTTGTAGTGCATGAGAGTGTTTTAAGTACAAGGGAGTGCTCTATCCGGGACGGAGAAAATCCAGTCAATTTTCGAAAAATTTTGCAAGAAAGTTCGACCCATTTCGTCGCCTATAGGAGACGAACTAGGTCAACTTTTTAGCAAACGGTTAAGATAAGGGCTAGTTGCAGCGCTGCAACTAACCCTTGCCCTAACCCTTTTCCATCAAAAAATGACTTTCCGATTCCTACATTCTTAAATGAACCCATTTGTGATGTATTGCAAATATATGTGTGTGTATGTGTGTGATGTCAAATGGTAGGTGTTGAAGAAATAAACTGTATTTGCTTGTCGTTGTTTTGCTGTTATTGTTGTTGTTACTTGTGGTGTTCGCGATAGCTACGGTGGTACTATTGTTTGTTGTTGTTGGTTGTACCGCTGCAGTGGTTGTTTTTACCTGTTTTTATTTTATTTAGCTGCTTGCTTGTTCTGTTCTTTGTCAGTGCGATGTAGGCTTTTGTGAGTTTTTTTTTTAATGAATGCTTATGAATTCTTGCAGTTTGATTCATTTGTTAATAAATGTCTGCTATAATATTGCCAAGTGCAAGAGTCCTGACTGAATTAGTGGAGTGTGTGTGTGTGTGTGTGTGTGTGTGTGTGTGTGTGTGTGTGTGTGTGTGTAGTTGTGAAACGTCACATTTGGGGAACGAAATTTGCCATTTTTAGTACCAAATGAGGTAATTTTGTCGTTCCCCATTTGTCTGGCGTTGCTCATTTGTTCTAAGTACATTGAAGTGAACTTGTAGTGCATGTGCACTACAACTACACTTCACGAAGTGAAGTTGTAGTGCATGTGCACTTAAAGTACACTTGGCCAAGTGCAGTTGTAGTGCATGTGCACTTAAAGTACACTTGCCCAAGTGTAGTTGTAGTGCATGTGCACTACAACTACACCAGGTCAAGTGTAGTTGTAGTGCACATGCACTACAAGTACACTTGACCTGGTGTAGTTGTAGTGCATCTTCCAGACGGGTAGGATAAGGAACTTTCCTCGACGATTAGGGTAAGGCAGTGCCTCGACGATTAGGGTAAGGCACCCATTCCAGAAAAGGGTTAGGGTCAGGGCTAGTTGCAGCGCTGCAACTAGCCCTGACCCTAACCCTTTTCGAGGCACTGCCTTACCCTAATCGTCGAGGCACTGCCTTACCCTAATCGTCGAGGCACTGCCTTACCCTAATCGTCGAGGAAAGTTCCTTATCCTAGCTGTGTTTTTGAACAAACTTGACCTACTTCGTCTCTAATAGGCGAGGAATTAGGTCAAACTTTTTGCGAAAAATGTGCTTTTTTGAAGAAACTTGACCTACTTCGTCTCTTAGGAGCGAGGAATTAGGTCAAACTTCTTGCGAAAAAGTGTCTTTTTTTGAAGAAACTTGACCTAATTCGCCGCCTAAGGGCCGCGAAGTTGGTGAAATTACCCCATTTGTACCTCGTACACGCATGTGTGTGTGTGTGTGTGTGTGTGTGTGTGTGCGCGCGCGCGCAAGCGTGTGTGTTTTGCACGAGTGTTTGTGTCAGTGTATACGTGTGGTTCGCCCGTCTGTGTGTGTCCGCTTTTAAGGAAAATTTGCTAAACACAGAGCACGTTCAACATGTTAACCTAGAAAACGCTGCGACAAGTTGTCTTAAAATTGGATAATCATTTTTATTGAGGCAGATTCACGGCTACAAAAACAAATAATTAATAGAAACATCTCTCTTGCATGGAAGCGTAGGTAGGTATGCGCCTCTACTTAAATCTGTAACTAAACACCGCGCGCTGTCCAACAGAAATGACAATGAAACGGGAAAGGAATAAATGAACATTTATTTAATCGCAGAAAAAGAAATCTTTCCCATACGCACAAACATATACACGTACACACATGCACGTACGCACTCACACGCACACACCCACTCACCCACTCATATTTACACACAAGATAGCAACCACTCCTTGAACGTACCACAGAGGACATTAATTCACATTACAAGAACGACAACGTCCTAGGGTTTATAACAGAATAAACATTTTGAGAATTGCAAACGATATCAACATCCGATTGTCTTCATATTACATGTTCACAGGTGTAAAGGATCTAGTGCCCTCAATATCCTCACCATCAGTTTAATTAAACATGACAGCGTAAACATTATGGGTCAAAACGTCCATATTAGCAACTGATGCGATTCATGATTGGTCAGGGTATTAAATAATTAGGTTGGGAATGGAGTGGAAGGCTGGGGTTGGCGGGGGGTGAGGGTAGGGGTGGGGGGAACATAGCAAACATTGTCTGATGTTCTTTAAGTTTGAAATTTAATATTTCCCAATGCTGGATCAGTCAAACTGAAATGTGGCCACTTTGGTTGCGTTGTCGTAAGCCGGCTCCTCTTTCTTCTTATCTTCTTCCTCCGCGCGCAGCTGCTCGTCATAGGCACGCGCACTCAACCTGCCAATCGAAACACAAGATTAATATATCCGCCAATCAAAACTCCATACTCCATAAACGCCAATCAAAGCACTGCAGGGTTAACATATCTGCCAATAAAAACGCAACATCCCAACCACACATTTTAAAATAAATAGTCACTGGCGTAACCTACATCATAATTATTTCATTGTTTCCCTATAGGCGACATTTGCAAGGGAGATAATCCTGTCAAATGTGGACCCTAATGTAGGTGTGGGATGTAAACACCAGCAAAGGGAAATTACTACAGCCAAGTCCACAAATATTGAGCGACGTTTGGACGAGAGAGAACATCCTAGGTCAGTTTCATACAATATTGTAACGAGCAGCTAAAGTCGATTAATAAAATCCACAAGTAGGGTTACCTCATGCTTGTTCAATGACAGTAACTTACTCTTGATATAGCAACGTTAGCGCTTTGGGCGGCTAGGATTAAATGCTTTTTGCGACCTGCAATGTGAGCAACACTTGAGCTGGTTAATGCGCTGCTTGAGAACTTTTTTTTAAACTACAGTTCGTGGACGTGTGTACTGAATATCATGCAGTTCACACATCTGTCAGCATAACAGCGTTGAAAAGAAGAAGTTGGATAAAGCTTGCCAAAGCTACGCTTTTAAGTAGCTAGTTCTATATAACTTCTTAAGGAAAAACAGTAGTTCCTTCGAAAAACTAAGTTCGCTTTCTTTGTTGTTGCTTGGGGGCTTACTTGGGTGTCATGGAGGGGACGACGTTGTTGAAGCGGACGAAGTCGCAGGTCCATTGGTCGCGGATTTCGTCATACTCCTCCAGGCGCACAAAGCGGTGTCCCCACAGAAGGTCCAGCGACGAGTAGCACGTGCGAGCCTGGCACAGCTCGCCGGTCGTCTCTATGGTGCCTTCCAGGAAGACGATGATGTCGAACTTTTCCCGGTACAGGTCTCCAGGCCCGAGGTTGTACAGCGGAGAGTCTGGGGTGATGCGATGTGACAGCACTATCGGCCAGATTAGGAACACCTGTCGCCAGACAACACACAGCATATAGCATACAATTAGACAGTGAGTTTTGTTCATATGTAAAAGAAATATAAGTATGAATGATACTCCAAGTGGCCTAACAGGGTAGTGGTGTGGGCACAGCGCTATAAATGTTTCTTTCGGCAACGTCGAGCTCAGTTACTTGGATGGGTGACTCTACTTGGAAGACGACCGTTGAACGACACAAAGAACGAAACAAGCGCACAACAGTCCACCCAGCTGGTAATAGGTTCCTGACTCTGTTTAGAACCGGGGACGATACAGCAGCTTGGTAGAAGAGACTGGCACCGCCCTCATTAAGCTGACCCAGAAAAAAGGGAGTTCTAAAACGCCTCTACTCTCCGACGACGGAAAGAAAGACAAGGGGACCATTTTTGACCACTAGCACCCCGAAGGCTTCTGATACTCTATGATACTCGTACAAATGAATCGCAGTCTTCGGCGTGATCCAGGTTCTCGGACATGTCGCCAAGGCTCATGCAGTCTGCTCCTATAGACTACGTTGATTGAAATGTCCACATTCCTTATGTTAACGTTCAGGACAGCGCTAGCATATTTCGATTCGACGTCTTTAGCGTTCCAGAGCTCATAGACCGTAAGTAAAAGTCGCAAGGATATATAGTCTGCCTATAACAGTTTGTAAGTCACATGCACTCAACCTGCTCCTTTAAAATAACCGCCGCCTATGAAAACTCAATAGTCGATATTCCAATCAAACAACTTAAAATATCCGCCAATAAGAACTCAGTAGTCAATTTTCTTCTAATCACACAACCTAAAATATCCGCCAATTAAAACTCAGTAGTCAGTATTCTTCTAATCACACATCTTAAAATAATAGCCAGTCAAAATAAAAAGGTATTTCAATATCTGTCAATGAAAATACGCGAGGACCTTTTCCCCCATGCTGTGTGCCTGGAACGGCATGCAGTGCTGGAACAGCGGATACACGTGGTTCTCTGACATGACCTTGCGTCTGACCAGCAGGCCGTGCACGTTGCAGTCCACCAGATGAGTACGCCGCATGTCGCCCACGCGGATCTGGAAGTTCAGGGCACCGTTCTCCAGAACCATGCAGGCGTTACGCGAGAACACCAGCGTGTGGCGACGATGCTTGGGTCTCGCGAACTGTACACACCATAACATAGACTGGACTGTACACACCATAACATAGACTGGACTGTACACACCATAACATAGACTGGACTGTACACCCCATAACATAGACTGAACTGTACACGTACACACCATAACATAGACTGGACTGTACACACCATAACATAGACTGAACTGTACATCGGAGAGAGAGAGAGAGAAAGAGAGAGAAAGAGAGAGAGAGAGAGAGAGAGAGAGAGAGAGAGAGAGAGAGAGAGAGAGAGAGAGAGAGAGAGAGAGAGAGAGAACTCAGGAAATTTAATGCGAGGCCACCAGCCTATACGCGTGAGGGCAACACAACAGACATGGAGAAAAAGAAAGAAAAGACAGAAATCACAAACAATTTCAAAAGTTACAAAAATAAATATGACAAACACGCGTCATTTGACAGACTGTGTCTCAAAGAAAAGTAAAAATATTTTAAGTTACTTTTAACTCAACAATTCTTCACGTTTTTTCATTGCATAGTACGTAAACATCGCAACAGCTCTTGTAATAATCGTACTATCACTTTGTAATAAGAAAAATATCAATGGTGGTACGTCAACATTGAAGTGCCTCAAAATGTACTTTTCACGAATATCCTTATAAGCTGGACAATACCACAAAAAATGCATTTCATTTTCAACAGACGTACAGAAAGGGCATGTCTTTGGAACAACACTATATCTTTTTTTTCCATTCAAGTCTATAATGCCTAGACGTAACTTTACAAAGATATTTCTGAACTTATGAGAGAGAGAGAGAGAGAGAGAGAGAGAGAGAGAGAGAGAGAGAGAGAGAGAGAGAGAGAGAGAGAGAGAGAGAGAGAGAGAGAGAGAGAGATTATATTCTAAAAACCTTTCTAATGTACAACGCTACCACGGCCGACTGTACTGGGTGAGTAAACCGAATTGCGTTGATCAAGACTTGTGCGAGGAACAGCGACGAACAGTTTCTTCACTGAGACACGTGTTCCGCTGCCTAATATCATTATAGGTGATAGACCTACAGAGTATCCACAATTATCCCAAACTTCAATGTCAACCGTAGCCTGTTTGCGAATAGTTGGCACACTGTATTCTGTAAAGATCTGATGTATCAAGATGAGTTAGGCTGACCTTCAATCATAGCTATAAGGCACAGGCAGCCATGGCTTGAGCAGGACTAAACCTTATTTCCAACTACAGTACTAAGCAAAATGCACAAGATGACCCTGACCTTGACAAAGAGAAAGCCCAGGATGAAGGTCTCCATCATGAAGCCAACAGTGATCTGAAAGTACACAAGTGGTACCACGCCAGGGCATTCGCTCTCTGGGTTCAGTGTTCCGAACCCGATGGTGGCTGAAAATTGGTCAGGCAATCAATCACCCAGTTCAACGTTCAACATCATCGTCATCGTCGTCGTCGTCATAATAATCATCATCGTCGCCGTCAGTATCATCATCATCATCGTCGTCGCCGTCGTCGTCGTCATTGTTGCAATTGTGCACCATTAAGCCTACTCACACTGTGTTTCCATGGAGAAGAGGAAAGCTTCCTGAAGACCGTCGACGCCTTTGATGCAAGGTTTGAACCCTGGCTCGCCCGCCCTGCTGTACTGCCCCCACATGTAGCAGGTGAGCCAGTACAGGACGGCGAAGATGAGGTAGCAGAAGAAGAACGACGCAAACACCAGCAGCAACACGTAGCGCCACTTCATGTCGATCAGCGTGATGTACAGATCCTGCAACATAACACATACAACATAACAATTCGAGGTATAGTCTGTACGCGTGATATGCCTGCATTCCATTGCGCGGACTTTAAAGATTCCGACGCTCATGTCGTAGGCGAGTGAGTGCCAGATGTATATATCAACACTCGAAATGCAGTCGGTTTTTTACCCCCACCCCCACCCTTCACCCCGCAACTCCAACCCCCCGGCTGAGGCGTTAGAAGCTGCGCATCAAAATCGACCGTGTACAAGAACAAATTATCACGTGACAAATATAATTATCCTAGTCCACTTTGCTATGACTGTTTACATATTGACCACGGCAGTGGCAGCCAGGGAGAAAAGACAGACAACGCTCTCACAAAGCTCGGCCTGATAAAAGAGATATTCATGCTTGCCTCTCTTCATTTAACACCGAAAGGTTACAAAAAACATGCTTGCCTGTACCTGTTTACTATAGGACTTACATGGCTAGCTTTAACCTATCGATTTTCTAACTCTTTCTCTTTACACTTCACAGTTCTGACACCATGAAATGGTCTAAGATTTGGAAAAAGAAAAAGTTCCACAACTACCATCAAGGATAAAACATAAAATACAAATTTTAATATAGCTGTGAAAAGGCCCCGATACGAAGGCTTTGTTTACTTTTGGCAAAAACAGGTTTACCCTAAAATTCGCATTGTTATTACATTAAAACGACTATAAGGCCACAAACAAACACAATTTTCTGTTTACGGTATCCCGAACGATCCTAATTTTTTGGTCTGACCCTAAACTTTTTATTTGGGGATCGTCTTGAAAAATTTGAAAAAAGCAAAAAAAAAAAAATCGCACCCAAGGTGGATAAGGTTTTTAAAAAAATTTAAAAAAATAAAATAAATAAAAAGATGTCGACCTACCGACCCTATTTTTTTTCTATGTTACCGTAAACAGATTTTTTGTTTTCCAAAAGAGGGCTTGCATTGCTCAAACCAAATGCTCAAGTTTGAATGTTCAATTTCGGGTCTGACGGGAAGTTATTTCCCCTGTTTTTTAACGGTACAGACGTGTGACCTTTGACTCTATTTGTGAGTGAATCACGCGGCTTGAAGTGTACGTCTATGGCGGCTGGAGAAGGGTAGGGCCTATATCAACCTAGAATCAAAAAAAAAAAACACCACTTACGAGCAATTGTTTGTACAGGTTTTTATTCTTACTGGCTTTTGGTAGCTGCTAATTTTAGCTCCAGAATGTTGGTTGTTGCTATTAATCCTATCCTATCCTATCCTATCCCGTAACCCGAAGGTCGTAGGGGCACCACAGATGATCGTTTAACCAGCATACTCCATCTTTCTCTGTCCTCAGCAGCCCTGATGGCTTTTAATAGTCACAAAAAAAATTTTTCGTTTGTTTTGTTGTTATAAGCTTTTTTTTACAATGCAGTGAGGCAACACTCGCTGTGAATGTTTAAAAGGCGCTCTCAAGGGGGTATGATCAAAGTGAGTTCCTTTAAACAGAGGATCCCTAAACGTTTCTGCTAACGCAAGGCCGTAATAAACAAAAATTTTCACGGTATATGCATACTTTATTCTTCTAAATCCACTGACCTTGACCTCCCCCTCCCCTCCCTTCTCGTGGGGGTGCCGGGGGTTTCTATATAAATAGTATCCCCACTTTCTGGAAATTTAGTGCTTTAAATTCCCACTATCGCTGTCTTTCTCCTTTCTACTTTCTCATTCCTACACTGTTCTATCAATCTACTATACTAGACCAATCACCTACCTTTTTTCTTGATAACTCTTCCGAGACAAAACTCCTCATTTGTGTGTGAGGTCTGTTGTATCAGCTTGGGAATATTAGACGCTTTATGCCAAGTGGTCATTGTACATATGATTTTATTATTAAGCAATGTAGGCATTTTATATGTATGTGTTTTCTTCATATTTTATAATGATGTTTGTATTCTATTTTGTTTTTGTACACGGGGATTCGATAAATTAGAGCATAGCCTCAGCGTCCGTGGGATGCATTTATTGTACAGTGATCGGTTGGTGGAGTGCCTTCAGGGTAACCACTGGGTTTGTTTCAGAAGATCTTTTATGCGGATCAAGGGTGAGTCTTCAGCCAAGTTGTGGTCTTGATTTTGTGGTCCTGATTCGGCTCTTTGCAGTCTGCTGGACCCTGTAAGCAATGAATAACTAACTAACAAACTCACCTTGAGGTATTTGAGCGGTTTGCGCTCGATGCCTTTGTAGCTGACGTTGCTGCTGCCTTCTTTCTGTAGCAGAGATCTGCGAGGTGTCCCCCTCGATGTCGTAGCGTACATGGACGGCTGAGGGGTCAGTTCTTCCACCTTCATCCCGTTCTTTGCTGCATCCGTCGCCATCTGAAACAAGTGTAGTCATGCAAAACAACCGCACTGAACAAGCGCAGATATTATCAATATTAGTGGCTATTTTTAAAAAAGTAAAACCTCGATCGATATCAGTTACCATGTCGTTATTAAAAACAAAATGGAAAAAAACACTTCTCAATATTAACGTATTGAAACCCCCTTAGGAATCATTCTTCAATATGTAAAACAATATATAAAAAGGTCTAAACAAATCATAATGTTTTTGTACAAAACAAAATTAAAATCAATCGGGCAGCTTCTCAATTAAAACACACACATACACACACACACACACACACACCCACACACACACACACACACAAACACAACAACAACGATGACCATGATGAATATTGGACTGCGTTTCATCAAATGTTGAAGGGTTGAATACATTTATGTCAAAACAAATACCCATTAAAAAAAAATGTTGAAGGGTCAAGACAGAAAACCTTTAATCGCAGTAACGTTTTTTCCTTCTAATCAGCGCCTCGATAATGTTTTCCCTCACGGCGTTGTAAACTATACAAGTGAAAGTTGGATTGGATTCTATTTCATTGGATCCTTGTCAGTATTTTTTTTACTCGGTTTATTTATTATGATTTTCTTTTTTAAAAAAAAAAATTCCATTCCATTCTTTTAACGTTTTGCCTTAGGCTTTTATTGGTGATAATAAATTGCGAAAAATATTTCATCGAAACATAAGGAGAATTATATACCATCTATTTTGATTGGCATCATAACATAATAATTAACATAATTCACTGGCATACCACATTGATCATGCTTGTTACATGTTTAAATTGAAAAAAATAAATGGTGTATTTGTACGCGCTCAGGAATAAAACGAGTAATAAAGTACCTTTCTAAATGACCGCACAAATTTTACGAAGATGTGCTGTTCAGAAAGACAGCGGCAGACGACACTCAATGTTCCTACAAATCAGAAAGACAGCCATGTGACGTCAACGAGTCAACTTCAAGGCAGAGCTACGCAAAATTAGAGCAGTTTAGTTTCGCACGGAGCATTTGCGCCACTATCTTTGCACTATTCCTCCCCTTCTTTTCCAATGCACCCGCTCAGGAATCTTCTCCTCCTTTCTAGTTCTACTTCTCTCCTACCTCACCCCCCCCCCCTTCCACTTCCACCTCAAACGTCTTGTTTTCATTCTTCGCCAAAGAGGATAACGGTGTTTTAGCCACACGGAAGCCGCTTCACGCATGAAGACAGTGATTGGTACACATGATGAACCTTAGAAAATGACAGGTGACAAATTGCAGAGGAAAGTTCAGAAAGAACAGGCATCTGAATGTTGAAGTGGCGAAGATTTATGAGTTCTGTACGAATAAAGGGATTATAAATTACTCCTAATACTAATGAGAAGAGGAAAGAGAGAGAGAGAGAGAGAGAGAGAGAGAGAGAGAGAGAGAGGGAGAGGGAGAGAGAGAGAGAGAGAGAGAGAGAGAGAGAGAGAGAGAGAGAGAGAGAGAGAGAGAGAGAGCTAATGCATCTTTTATGCTATTTGTTCAATCATGTACATAGGCCTACGTATTCTTTGGGCCATTCGATTAATTGGTACATTTGCTTACTAGGCTGTAAGGAATCGTATTAACATTAATTGCTGCTTAGGCTGTAAAAAAACATATTAACGTAATCGCTGATTAGGCTGCAATGAAACATATTAACGTAATTGATGATTAGGCTGTAAAAAATCATTTCGTATTAACGTAATTGCTGATTATGGTGTAAGGAATCATATTAACATATTTGCTGATTCTGCTATAAGGAATCATATTAATGTAATATCATGTAGACGCCTGGATGTATGTGTGTGTGTGTGTGCGCGCGCCCGAGATTTAGAGAGAGAGAAAGAGAGAGAGAGAGAGAGAGAGAGAGAGAGAGAGAGAGAGAGAGAGAGACAGACAGACAGACAGAGTGGCCTATTTTATCTTTTTTCTTCATACATTTTTTTAAATTGTTACTCTATACTTAAGGTATTTACGTAATCCTAAGAATGCTGTACATTTGAGGCTTTGACTGGGCTACGAGTACTTATTAAATCCCTGCGTCGACTAAAGCTAGTCAAACGTATCTACATATCTATAACTATAACTCTAATGCTGCTTGACAGAGGACTAAAGAAAAGGCATGAATGTTTAGTCAAGCGGAAAGCTGTGCAACAATCCATCTTGTAAGAGAGTGACAGGTCCTTTGTTTCCTTGGCCTAATCTTGTCATCGCCATCATCGTTGCCGTCGGCGTCGTCATCATTGTAGCCATTATGAAGATGATAGGGGCAGAAACGAAGATCACAGAGAACATAGACCCAAGTGTTGGTCACAGGCGCCGGAATCTGAATGTGAGAGCGACTCTCTAGCAGGCTAGTCGATCTCTCTAAATCTCTCTATTGCCTCTCTTGTTTGTGTGCGTCTCTCTGTCTCTATTTCTGCCTCAGTTTTTCTGTTTCTGTGTGTCTCTCTGTCTCTGTTTCTGCCTCTGTTTTTCTGTCTGTGTGTGTCTCTCTCTGTCTCTATTTCTGCCTCTGTTTTTCTGTCTGTGTGTGTCTATCTGTCTCTATTTCTGTCTCTGTTTTCTGTCTCTGTTTTCTGTCTCTGTGTGTGTGTCTCTCTGTCTCTATTTCTGCCTCTGTTTTTCTGTCTCTGTGTGTGTCTCTCTGTCTCTATTTCTGTCTCTGTTTTCTGTCTCTGTTTTCTGTCTTTGTGTGTGTCTCTCTGTCTCTATTTCTGCCTCTGTTTTTCTGTCTCTGTGTGTGTCTCTCTGTCTCTATTTCTGCCTCTGTTTTTCTGTCTGTGTGTGTGTCTATCTGTCTCTATTTCTGTCTCTGTTTTCTGTCTCTCTGTGTGTCTCTCTGTCTCTATTTCTGCCTCTGTTTTTCTGTCTGTGTGTGTCTCAGAACAGAGTAGGAATGAGAAAGAACAAATGAGAAAGACAGCGACAGTGGGAATTTAAAGCAAGACAGCGACAGTGGGAATTTAAAGCACTAAATTTCCAGAAAGTGGGGATACTATTTATACTGAAACCCCCGTCAACCGTACGGGGGTGGGGGGGGACATCGTCTTGATTATGAGGATGTAATGATGAATAATATTAAAAGATAGGAAAACTTCATCGTTTACTGGCCAGCTATGACCCGTGTGTAAAGGATTCAGAATATTTGTGACGAAACCGATTGTGCTCGGGACTAACGCACGACATAGGATAGGTTGGGGTGACGGAGTGTGGCAGTTTACGATTTAGTCTCCATTACTGTTAACACTAATTATATAATAATAATAATAATAATAATAATAATAATAATAATAATAATAATAATAATAATAATAATAATAATAATAATAATAATAATAATAATAATAATAATAATAATAATAATTATTATTATTATTATTATTATTATTATTATTATTATTATTATTATTATTATTATTATTATCTTATTATAATAGTACATCAATACACTCAAAGATATGGAATATCTATCTATCTATCTATCTACCTATATATATATATATATATATATATATATATATATATATATTTACCTCTCTCTCTCTCTCTCTCTCTCTCTCTCTCTCTCTCTCTCTCTCTATATATATATATATATATATATATATATATATATATATATATATATATATATATATATATATATATATATATATATATATATATATATATATAGTGACAGACAGACAAGCAGACAGAGACAGACAGAGAGACATAAGATAGCGGAGTCGAGACGAAGAAGAGAATAAGAGGTAGAACTAGTTGCCCTGCTACTGTTGATGGGGATGACAACGAAGATGACATCTATGGTGACATAGGTGATGGTGATGATGGCGACGGCGACGACAATGATGATAAAGTGGAAGATACAGAGGCTGTCGTGGAAATGCTGCTGATGAAGAGGGTGACGATGAGGCTGCTTCTGATGACAATAAAGATGACGTTGAGGAGGAGAAAAAAGAAGAGGGGGATGAGGAGGAGAATACAAAGACTTTTGTAAAGGCAAATTGTTACGCCATTAGCAGCACACACGTTATTTAAATTAGGAACTGAATTGTTTGAAAATACAACAGGTTTAAGGAGTGAATTTAGAAAACATGAACTACCAACTAAAACTTTTTTGTTCCTAGCAAACAAATGACACATAAATAATACACGAAACTCATCCCTTAGCCTAACATTTTCAGTACTTTGGTTTCCTATCCTATCCTATCCTATCCTATCCTATCCTATCCTATCCTATCCTATCCCATAACTCGGAGGTCGTAGGGGCACCACAGATGATCGTTCAACCAACGTACCCATCTTTCTCTGTCCTCAGCAACCCTGATTGTTTCGCTCAGTGTCAAACCAGTCCATTCTCAAATGTTGTCCTCCCACCTCTTTTTCGGTCTAGCGTCTCCCTCTTCTTCAACCTCCTTGCACTGTGCCTTGCAGGATGGTCTTTGCAAGATCTGATGATCTGGTGACGTGGCCATACCATCAGAGTTTACGTTTTTCACCACTGTGAGCAGGTCATCGCGTTGTGCAATGGCTTTGGTTTAATTATATCATTATAGCGCCCAGTGTGTAGACTATCTGACCCCCAGACTAACTCATTTATTGTGCAGTAGGCTAATGACAATGCTACACGAAAATCTTCTTTGCAGTGGATAATTTGGAGGAAATAGTTTCTAATTTGAATGCATGGATGGAATGCTGGAAAAGAAGGAAGGTGTGGGTGTTGGGAAGGGTGGGGGAAGAGGTTGTCCAAAATTTATTGCCTATCCTATCCTATTTGTTTCGCTCAGTGTCAAACCAGTCCATTCTCGAATGTTGTCCTCCCACCCCTTTTTCGGTCTTTCTCTTCTTCTACCTCCTTGCACTGTGCCTTGCAGAATAGTCTTTGCAAGGCCCGATGATCTGGTGACGTGGCCATACCATCGGAGTTTCCGTTTCTTCACCACTGTGAGCAGGTCATCGTGTTGTCCAATGGCTTGTGTGATGGTCTGTCGGACTTCGTCGTTGGTGATGTGCTGGGTATAGGAAATGCCCAGAAGTCTTCTGTAGCACCTCATCTCCATGCTTTGTATTCTTCGTTGGAGATCTGCTGTGAGGGTCCATGCTTCGCAAGCATTTAGGAAGATGGAGATGACAAGGGAGCGCAGCAGTCTTACTTTAGAATGTAGACTGATGGCCCTGTCTAACCAAATGGGCTTCAACCTTGTCAGGGCAGCAGTTGTTTGTGCGATCCTAGATGCAGTAGATGTTTAAAGTTGATAATTGATGTAAGCATAAGAAGAAGAAGTGGTTGGAGGGGAGAATAGTACTGAAGCACGAAAGGAGAGAGAGAGAGAGAGAGAGAGAGAGAGAGAGGGGGGGGGGGATGGAGAGAGAGGGGGTAGGAATGACGGATTGTGCATATTTATGTTTTGAAATGATCTCTTTGTGATCTTGCTATTGTCAGTCCCATAGCTTAGAGGTTAGGTAAGCATTATTAGATGGATGGAAGGATGGAAAGTACACGGGTTAGGATTGACTGATATAAGAAGGCGGGAGGAGAGAGAGGGAGAGAGAGATGGAGAGGGAGAGAGAGGGAGAGGGAGAGAGATATGGCGATATGGCAGACGGGGAAAACCGTCCCAGGGAACACTGAACCAATAGAGCAACCATGACTAAGACGCAATAAAAATGGCCATTTTTATCTTGCACACCACTGGATTCGAACCTGGATCATCGGTGTGTCCGGTGAACGCTTTACCACTGAGAGAGAGAGAGAGAGTGAGAGAGAGAGAGAGTGAGTGAGAGAGACAGAGACAGAGAGAGACAGAGACAGAGACATAGACATAGACATAGACGGAGAGACATAAATACAAAGAGCCAGACCGACAGAGGGGCAAAGGGAGAGAGAGAGAGAGAGAGAGAGAGAGAGAGAGAGAGAGAGAGAGAGAGAGAGAGAGAGAGAGAGAGACGAGAGAGAGAAAAAGAGAGAGAATCTACGTGTAAACAAGAACAGAATGCAACAGGAGATTGGGGTGGGGAGGGGGGTTAAGGTGAAGAGGTGACACTCGAAGGGTGAAGATGGAGAATGAAACACAATTCGATGGTTGATGAATAGCGAAGAGAATGGGCTTGAAATGAAGGTGTGGAAGATGTAATGCAAAGGACTCCAGCATGACAAATGGACGAACACTGACTGATCGAGGGAAAAAAGATGAGTGGAGTATGAGTAAAAAAAAGTAGAATAGGCATGGTGGGTGGAGGGGGGAGTGAGGCGTGATAGGGAGGGGAACTGGAGGGGGGGGGGGAGTTGTGGTTGTAATTTTACAATAGAGGCTGTTTTGACGGTACATGCTGTGGGAGTAGAGAGACAGAGACAGAGACAGATACAGAGAGAGACAGAGAGAGATACAGAGATAGACAGAGACAGACAGAGACAGAGACAGACACAGAGACAGACAGAGACAGAGACAGACAGAGACAGAGATAACGAATCGTCGGAGATGAGGGTGGGAATGGAAATGGAGAGGTAAAAAAAGAAGGGTAGGTGAGAGAGAGTGAGTGTGTGTGTGTGTGTGGAGGGGAGGGGGGGTCACGTGGAGCATGACGTGGATGGTTTCCTGACCAGAGAAGACAACAGACTGAAGTCAGGAGCAGTCAGGGCGAAAAGACGTCGGCCACATTCCCATCAACAGAATTCCAATATTATTTATGTAAGTAAAGAGGTTTAACTGTGTTCGTTCTTGCTTTTTTTCTTCTTCAGTAAATCAAGTCATGTTTAAGTGGCCGCCTCCGTTGCCTTGAGTTCGATCCTGTATCGGCCAGCGCCTTGAGCAGCTCTTGTGCTGGATAGGCGTTATATAAGAACGATTAAATAAACAAAGAGAATAAATAAATAAGTAGCAGTTCTTTTTCCCGTATTTTTTAAGACATAAGACATAAGACATTTTATTTCGCTTCAACTTTTACATCGAAGACATCTTGGTGCGCATGGGGTACTCAATTGTGGAGGCCTATATAATGTAACTTTCTTAAGTTTATAGTGACTGGCTGGTGGAGGGCATTCAGTTTTCCCACTAGGGTTGTTTCAGCAGATCTTTTATGCGGATTGGGGGTTGTCCGGTCCTGATTTGGCTCGGAAGAGTCCGCTGGACCTAAAGCAACAATCATGTAATGTAATGTAATACAGAAGAAAAGCACACAATTAAAAGCAAGCAATCCCGCCTTTTTTTTTCTTTATTTGTGATAGTTACAACCGCCAACATAACACTTTCAAAAAAAAAAAAAAAAAAAAAAAAAGATACGTGTTGATTTTAAAGTGGTGTGTGCGTCAGCTAAAAAAAATGTAAATAAACGACAGCGATCTTGGTGACATTTAACGAAAACTGTATAGCCTACTACTCGTGTTGTGAAGTATACTGCTGTCTAGCAATGTTATTCAACGTCTTGTTTTGCATAGTTCATCGTTGCTTGCTTTGAACTCACTACTAACGAAATATTCGCAAAAAAAATTGTAGGCTTACTGTTTAAATAGAAGAATAAACTAAGAACGGGGAGGGAAAATAAAGACTGATCCAGTTTACCAAAAGGGTTGTCCGGCATGATTTAAATTTTAAAGACTTTTTTTTTTGGGACGTGGATTTAAACGGGTACCTTGAAAACGTTGCGGTGCTTGATGAAAGGAGGCAAAACTATGGCCTTCGAAGAAAACTCCTTCAGTGGGCGAAGACGTTGACAGACAATGTATAGAGTATACTACTCGTGTTATTGTTATGTACACTGCTTACTACTGTTATCCTAGCAACAGTACTAATGTCCCAGTATTCTAGAGACATTCATGCACAACTATTGAAGTAGGTTCCAAGGCAGCGTCACCCTGTTTATTTCGATGGACAATATTTACCGGAATTTTAATTTCAATTTCGATAATTTCTTTTAAGGTGTTTAAAAAAAAAAACTTTAAAAAAACTTTTTACCGGAAAGCTGACTTATCAATTTGTTTCCTAAAAACCAAGTTTCGTTTACAAGTTCATAGCTAACCGATTGTTGTTTCTTTCTATCCTTTCTTTGTCAAATAGGCCTATCTACATGCAGACCTATAATACTGCAGACATAGGTTATACACAGAGGTTCCCAAAAATCGTATCTTTGGCCTAAGTTTGTGTACTGTGTGTGTTTGTGTGTGTGTGAGTTTAAAACCTAATATGTTACATGTACCAGAGGTCATACTATAATCTGAATATAAGAAAAAATGAACAAACAAACTTTAAATAAATAAATAAATAAATAAATAAATAAATAAATAAATAAATAAATAAATAAATTAATTAATTAATTGATTAATGTACAATAAAGTTTCTGGTGTCATAATCTCTCCGTGCAGTGCAAGAAGAGCGATTCAAGATGGTGGGAAGAACGAGCATGGAAGAACCAGATATGGGTCCCACACTGTTCCTGTTCGCAGATCCACAACCCTCAACGCGAAGAACTCGGTGGCGCCGTCTGGTGAACTACTATAAAAGTAAACTCAGTTGTCAGACAGATGACCCTGAATTAAACAGAAAGGTAAAGATTTGCACGGTAAAAGGTTGACATCAATAGTTTATTCATGATGCGGTAGTCTGGAATCGAGTCAGTGTGCCATATTGCTGTATAATTTGCATCCTATTAGACTAGTGACAAAAGCCATGACAGCAATATGTAGACCAATAATCATGATTACACGTGTACATGGATGTGGACGGGACATTTAAACGGTCTGCAGAAGAGTCCTGCGCTCATCCATGGCCTGAATGCAGCTGCACTGTGATTGGTAACAGTTTATTAATTTGAATAACTATAGATCTGTATCATTCCACGTTCAACAACACATTCCTTGTGGAGTTCTAATTTCACTTCGTAGAATACATCCCTTATTCTGTATTCTGTATCATGATTACGCTGTTTTGTTTAGGTCTATGCTAGCTGGGTCTTGTCAAGTAAAGACATGAGTATATGCTTCATGTGTATGTTGTGCTCGCAGGCGTTAGTGTCGAAAAAAGGCGACTACAGGGTGGACGTGACGGGCCTATCCGAACACAAACGCCGGTTCCTGGCTGACCTGTACATCTCCCTGATTGATCTCCCTTGGCGCTACGCCATCGCCATCTTGTTCAATGCTTTCCTCATCACATTCTTCGTCTTCGCAGTCTGCTGGTGGGTCATGGGAACGACCAACGGCGACTTTGACAACTTCGGCAATCCCAACCATACAGCTTGCCTGTTGGGTGTTCAAGGATTCGCGGGTGCCATGCTCTTCTCCATCGAGACCCAGACCACCATCGGCTACGGTTTCGCCTACCCCAACCCTGACTGCGGCGGCACCCTGCCCCTCATTTATCTTCAGGTCGCCAAAATGTGATTATATATATAGTTTAACTATATTGATTTCAACGTGGAGGTCATAAAGTCCTCAAAAATTGGTAGGCGAGGACACCGTTTGGTCTGGGTTTGTGGCTCTCATTAATACAATCTTAACTTGAGGGTCAAAGGCTGTTAGTCTGTACTGTCAAACCATGCTATGCCTGCAACGCTAATAGGTAGGACTGATACAGTTCATTGCTTGATTGTGTCAAGCCGGCTCATTAAGGTAATTCAAATGAACGCAAATTGTGTTCCGTATATATAATCATTCCGTCCACAATCAACAGCAGCGATCTAGTATTTGTTGGAATTCGTGAGGCTTTAGTCTCTCACTAACATTTAATAGCCCTACCTGTATTGAAACCCAAGGTTCTATGCTTTCACGGTTAGCCTAAACAGAGTTCCATTGTATTTATTCGTACCCTGCCTCTCCGAAATAAAAGTGAATTGACACTTACCTTGTGATGTACAGGTGGTGATAGGTTTTCTGCTGGAAACTGTGATGCTGGGCTTCATCTTTGTCAAAGTGGCCAGACCCAAATACCGAGCACAGACCCTGCTCTTCTCCAAAAACGCCGTCGTCTGCTTTGAAAACGGTGTCCCATGTTTGCAGGTCAGTAGTTGTTGTGGTTGGTAGTGGTGGTGGTGGTGGATGCAGCTGCTGTTTGCAAATCAGTAGACCTAGTTGTTAGTGGTGGTGATGGGGGTAACATTATTGTTGTTGGTGGTGGCGGTGGCGGCTGCTGTTGCAGGTCAGTTTTTGTTATGGTTGGTGGTGATGGTGGTGGTGATGGTGTTGTTGCTGCTGGTAGTGGTGGTGATAAAGCTTAATGGTGGCGATGATTGTGGCTTTGTTGGTGGTGGTGATCGTCGTTATGATGATGATGATGATGATGATGATGATGATGATGATGATGATGATGATGCTGATGATGATGATGATGATGATGATGATGATGAAGAAAAGAAGAAGAACAACAACAACAGGAAGAGAAAGAAGAAGAAGACGACCACGACGACTATGCCAATGACGACCACGACGACGATGATGATGATGATGATAATGATGATGATGATGATGATGATGATGATGATGATGATGATGATGATGATGATGATGATGATGAAGAAAAGAAGAAGAACAACAACAACAGGAAGAGAAAGAAGAAGAAGACGACCACGACGACTATGCCAATGACGACCACGACGACGATGATGATGATGATGATGATGATGATGATGATGATGATGATGATGATGATGATGATGATGATGACGACGATGATGATGATGTTGAGGAGGATGATGATAATGAAGATGACGACGATGATGACGACGATGATGATGATGATGACGAAGATGATGATGATGACGACGACGACACATATGAAGATGTCGAAGAGGAATTCTCCAATGCCTGAATATGTCATAATATTGTTGTAGGTCCGAGTTGGTGATTTAAGAAAGTCTCATCTACTGGACGCTTCCATCACCGCCATGGTGGTTCGCAAGCACTCAACGCCAGAAGGCGCTTACTACCCTCTCTACCAATCTGAGGTAAGTTTACATTCCGTTCAGCCAATCATTACATGTGTTTCATTTCTGTTCCTATAATAGGAATATAAGTTATCCACTCGGTTGTGATCGAGTAGCGGGTATGTGCTGGCAAGTCAAGAAATCAGTAAATCAGTCACCTTGAGAAGCTCTTTGAGCTGATGTGCGCAGCGTAAGCGGGGCATTATCTACGTTATTCCAAAATCTAGACTATTCCTTGGAGTTCAAGCGAAAACGAAAGTCAGTTAACGCCTAGAAATAATCAAGTGGAAAAACACCCATAGGCCTACATATATACTAATTTTACTTTATCAGTCATTTGGGTGGATTGAGCTGCTCATGGCGATGAACATCGGGATCCCGCATGCATAAAAAATAGTTTGCTGAAATCAGGTTTTAAGTCTAACTCAGATCGCTCATGATGACCGTGATGATTAAAACGTTCAGCGACGGTGTCTACCAAAGTGGTGCCAATTATTTTTTTGTTTTGTTGTAAGTTTGATCAGAAAGCGAATCCGAATAAGAATTGTTCTTGTCTAAACAAAACAACAAGGAAATTGAGTTAGCAGTGTACCGAGGAAACAATCCCTGACAATTATAACAGCCAGTACAATTAAACAATAATTGTTAAAAAGCGGGCAACGTCTGGATCGCAGCGATCTTCTTTTCAACCAATCATCTCGGCTCCCAGCTGAACTAAAAACAAACAGACCTCAACATTCTGCCTCTCCCTCTGCCCGAACATTCCACCAACCTGCGCCCTCCCTACCCGATCCCACTGATTGTAGACGCCTACGGAAAGACACGACACGTCGAGACAAAGTTTTTATGGAAGGGCGCATTGTACTACTTTTTCTATTTATATGTAATTATGTGGTAAGTCTTTTTCTCAATAGATAATTGTCGTCGTTCATTTTTCAGTTAGAGTTCCAGGCGAACGGCATGTCGGACAAGATCATCCTGATGTGGCCCGTCATCCTGACTCACCGTATAACGGAGGACTCCCCCCTCTACGACATGAGGCCCTCTGACCTCTCGCCCGAGAAGTTCGAGATCATCCTCTTCCTCTCTGGCACTGTGGAGGCCACGGGAGAGGTGAGAATGATGTTGGTGGTGGTGAGGATGACTGGGACTGGTGGTTGGTAGTAGATATAGAGTTGGCGCTGGGATAGAGGCCTGTCCCACCGCCGTAGCTCAATTGGTAGAGCGTTCGCCTGGCACACCGATGACTCAGGTCCGAATCCCGTGGTGGGCGATATAAAATGTGGCCATTTTCACTGTCCATTTTAGCAGTATGATTGCTTTGGTGGTTCAGTGTTGATTCAGTCCCTACCTCTCTTTCCCTGGGATGGTTATCCCCGTTTGCCATATCGCCAATGGTGGGTGTAGACGTTAAACCTCAATGTTCATTCATAGAGGCCTACGTATGTAGCCTAGTTATTTATTGCCCACGATGCAACGACACTGGCGATAGGACGAGAACGTTTCAATAATGGAGATGTTCATGATGATGAGGAGGAGGAGGAGGATGAAGAGGAGGAGAAGGGGGGTGATGATGATAATGATGATGATGATGATGATGATGGAGGTGGTGATGGTGGTGGTGATGGTGACGGGTAATGACCCTTAATAGCAGGACAGTCAGGCAATGTTCCTCTCATTCACTCATGCCATGATAAAATGTTGATTTAGCTCATGTGTGCACGTGCAGGTTTGCCAGGCTCGCACATCCTACGTGCCCCGTGAGATCCTGTGGGGTCACCGCTTTGAGCGCATAGAAGAGTACGACATCTCTCACGGCCGCTGGCACGTCGACTTCGCCTCATTCGACGATGTCATCTACTGCCAAAATCTGCGTCACAGCCCGCGCGAGCTGGCCGAGTTCCAAGGATCGCAACCGGAAGGAGCGGCGGAAGCGGCGATCAAACTCGACAGCGGCAAGGACGACGGCAAGGTCAAAGAGGAAGCCGAGGCCAAGGGCGCGGTCGGAGGAAAAGAGACCAAGGGCGGCAAGAAGGTCAAGGACGACAAAGCCTTCACAGAGAGCGAGTACTACAAGAGGGCGCTGAGGTTGTTCAGAGACACCAAATAACATCCCATAATTTATTTATTTAGCTTTTACTTTTGTGTGTGGTGTGTTTTTGTTACATTCTGACTGCCCAAATAAAAAAATGTTAACTTTACATATAGAGTTACGTGTACAAGGAAGGTCTGTTGCCAATGATTTATAGGCTTAACTTATTTATTGAACGCGGTCGCTCACGTAGAAAACAAAATCTCCGATATTCGTCCCTAAAGCGTGGACTAATCCAGATAATGATGTTTAGTATGCAGTAGTTTAAAACAAGAGTTTGGCCTTTGAAGAGTCTACAACTGAACGCGCTGCCTAGTTTTATTCTGTTGGACCTTTGTTGACCACCTCAACGATTTTATCAAGAGATTTACTTATTAACCGGCATCTCGTTTCCCAGTCCAGAGAATGTGTTACGGCACATGTGATAGGCCTATTTAGCTTATTGGTCTGTTGTACTTTTCTGTCCCCGTTTGTTGAACGTGCAGCGACGCTACGGGTGGGAAAGAAAGAGAGGTGGGAGCAGGGAGGGAAGGAGGTGGGAGGGGCGGTGGTGGACGTCTTGCTTCGTTTGATTGTCAATGACAAATGATGATTGTGTGCGTCATCAGTGTGTGTGTGTGTGTGTGTGACGTGTGATTGATGGATTGTCGTGCTGCCCTGAATAGTCCAAGAGTGATGAGGATCGTTATTTGTGAGACGTCAATGGTGGTGCCGGTATATGGCCGTCTGTTTGAGTGATGTAGGAGTGGGTTTTGTATACGTAAGCGTCCATTGTATACATGTATTACACTGCATTGTGATAAATGGGGAAGTTTGTAACACACCCACACACTCACACAGACACACACGCGCGTGTACATATACACACGTACGCACGAACGCACACACACGTACGCACCCTTCACCCACACACTCTCTTACACACACATACCAAAGGAGCATTAACCAAGTAGGTTAGAATGGCTCCTAGATCATCGATAACAAACCAGTAGCCGCCCTATGTATCATCGTTATGGCCAGGCCTACAAAGACTGCTACGCAATACGATATATAGTAGCAACGACCGCTTTGCTATCGAGGAACTTGGTTAATTAAATGCTCCAGCGTACACACTCACGCACATACTCCCCACAGACAGACACACAGGCCTACACTCACATGCACACAAATTAGGATGCATGAAAATGGTGTCTGACACGAATAAGTGTGGTTTAACTGTTGTCAATAGAAATGTATTTCAAATTAATTTACATCTTCCAAGTGTTAGAGCGATGTGTGAGATTTGAAACAAGAATAATGTGAAGTGATCTCCCCTCTTTCTTTTTGTCACGATGTGGGTCTCGTATTATATAGTTGAATGATGTGTCTGCTTTTTCTTCCTGTAATTGAGAAGCATTGTGTGTATGTTAAAATGGAACGTGGGAGCTGTGTGGTGGAATAAAATCAAAATCAATCTTTTCAGTTCTTCTTCTCCTCTTCTTGTTCTTTTTCTCCTACGTCATGTTCTTCCTCTTTCTTCGTCTCCTTCATCTTCGTTTTTCACCCCTGCTTCTTCTCCTCCTTCTTCTTCTTAATCCTGGCCCCTTTCTTCGTCTCGTTCTTCTTCTCCTTCTTTTTCTATTGCTTCTTCAAAGTCTTTTCCTTATTTTTCTTCTAACCCTCCTCTCCCCCGCACCCCACTGTGGGGGTGCCGGGGATTTCAGTATAAATAGTCTCCCCATGTTCTGGAAGAAATTTAGTGCTTTAAGTTCCCACTGTCGCTGTCTTTGTTCTTTCTCATTCCTATTCTGTTCTATCAATCTACTATTATACTATCTTCTTCGCTAGATCAGTCACCTACCATTTTTCTTGAAAACTCTTTCAAAACTTCTCATTTGTGTATAAGGCCTGTTGAATCAGCTTGGGAATATTGGACGCTTTCTTCCAATTGGTCACTAGGGCTTCATATGATGTTATTATTTAGCATTGTAGGCATTTTATATGTATGTGTTTTGTTGATATTTTATAAAGATGTTTATATTATATTTTGCGTTTGTAAACGGGGGTTCGATAAATTAGAGTATGGCCTCAGCGTCCCTTGCGTGGGATGCCTTTATTGTAAAGTGACCGGCTGGTGGAGTGCCTTCAGTGTTACCATTAGGGTTGCTTCAGCAGATATTTTATACGGATCGGGGATGTCCTCTTTAAACCAAGTTGTGGTCCTGATTTTGTGGTCCTGATTTGGCTCTTTGCAGTCCGCTGGACACTGTAAGCAATGAATAACTAACTTCTTCTTCTTCTCCATCTTCTTCTCTTTATACTGAACAGGCAACTGTTCCATCTTCCTTCGTCTCCTTCTTCTTCTTCTTTAACCTGGACTCCTCACAAGCCCTTCTAGAAACAGAATGTCTGGGAATTATGTAGACCCTACTATGACCAATTTTCTTAGTTCCATTGATTTTCCCAAACTATATTTTAATTTCCAATTTTTTTCAAGCAGCGACATTTTTTTTCCACATATATTTTTCAGTATTACAAAAGAGACTCATAATTATAATTCAGTGCCCAAATGAAGTTTTGTCAATAAACCTTAATCTATGAACATTTAGATTTAGATATATGTAATGTTTGGATTGCGTTGGGCTGAGGGTGGATGTGCACAGGAAGCTAACTATGCATGTTAACGAGTCCTGTTACGTTAAAACGCGCACGATAGTTCGTGTGAAACGCGCACGATAGATCCGATCGTTTTGTTTCGCAAAGCATTCAGTAACAGAGTGTATTTACCTTTGATGAGATTTTGCGTTGTGGTTAGAAGAAGCTTTGTATAACGTTAATAATTTTCGTTGGTCGATATTATTGGAGAATTCTCTAGAGTTGCATGTTTATTATCGATCGAAGAATCTAGATAGATCCACTATAAGCTGAGAGATTCTCTTATGATGAATGTTGTATGACGTAAGACAGTGATGACAAAGTTTATTGTAACGCGTCACTCTGGACGTAATCTGATGCACTGTGTGGAGTCTAGAAAAACTATATAATTGATGCACTGTGTGTAGAAAGTGATGCAGAAGTCCCCTATAGGCAACCGTGTCCGGGGACGGTAATCTACCCACCCCCTTTAGAAAGTGAGAAGTGAAAAAGCGATTGTATGCAGTTATTGATGTACGCTGAATAAAATTGGAAAACTTCATACGACGACTTATGCCTTGTTGCTGAGTGAACGGGTTGCGTGGATAAATGAATCCGAGTTACACTTATCAGGAGGATTCAAGCATTGGGGCTGAATCAACTATTTTTATTTTTATTTAATTTTTTTAATCGTTCTTATATACTACTGATAGAAAAACACCAAACGAGTGTAACAAGTCCGTTCTTACCTTTTCTGTTATCTGCTGGTATGGAAGTTTGTGTGTAAAAAACAAAAGTGTGCTGGATCGAGTGTTGAAAGTCTGTGGGAAGGTTGTGGGAGTGAAACAAGAGAGTCTGCAGGTGTTGTATGAAAGGCGTGTTGTGCGGAAAGCCAGTTGCACTCATGTGCTTGCGCACCACTTCCAGCCCCTGCCTTGTGGAAGGCGCTACCAAACACCAAGGGTCAGAACTCTCAAAACGAAAAACAGTTTTATCCCAAAGGCTGTCTCATTACTTAATAAATGAAATGTGTGTGTGTGTGCGTGTGGGTGTGTGTGTGTGGGTGTGTGTGTGTGTGTGTGTTTGCCCAAAATAATTTCATTTAACATTTGCTGTCGTTTAATGTCAGCATGCATAAGTGTAATTATATTCATGTGTGACTGTGCAGTTTTATCCTCATTGTAATTATGATTGTTGTAATTATTATTGTGATGTTTATTCCTTGTTGATTGTAATTGTACACCACAATGTAATTTCTTGTAAAAAAATAATAAAGTTGTCTTATCTTATCTTATCTTATCTATGTTGGTTATCAACATATGTACTTTAAAAGGAAAACTGTGTGGGAGAAAATTAAAGAAAGAAACAAACAACAATTTAAACCATTTCTTGCATGAGCACACACACTCACACACATGCTCTCTATTCCTAACACTCGCACACACACACACACACACACACACACACACCCACACCCACACACACACACGTACGTAAGTAACAGTTATTTTTAAAGTGTAATTCACCTTCACTTTATTAAGAATAAATGAATAATATCTCAGCCTTAGGTTTAATAAAAAAACAAAAAAAAACGCCGGTTACCTAGACTCAATTCAAGCACAGAGGTATTCGAGTCAAAAATCCCGTTACATTTGAAACTGAAATATCACTGCTATATTTGCATGTACACAGTTTCTATATTCATCACAGTATATTTTTAAAAACAAAATATTACTAAATATGACATTGTCAAAACCGGATTGCAGTTCTTTATACTAGGACGAAAAAAAAAAGGACTCTTCAAGCACACAGGTTGCAAACTTTTCACACTGTAAAGCCAATCATAATAAAATATATTGAGAACAGGTTAACAAATATTAACATCTAATATGTACACTCAATTTTTCATGATCAATTTGAACTAAGTTTGATCCATTTTATAAAGTAACGTTTTACGTTCGTGGGCTTCTTCTTTTTTCTTTTTTTTTAAAATAAAAGCAAAAATGTTGACGATTTTATATGACTTGTTTGTTTTGTATATTTTTCCCCTTTGTTCTGCTAAAAATTTTTATAATGAATTTGATCAAATCAGTTCCTTTCATTTTGCATATTTTGAAGAAAATCTAAAAATAAATAATATATGGATGTACAAATTACAAAAATCGGATAAATTATTACCTCCTTCCCCACGCCCAACTCTGCTAAAACGAACATTTTTTTAAATAAAAAATAAAAAAAAATTTAAAAAGGTATTACAATTTCACAATGCCTATCCTGTCCTATCCTATCAATCACAATAACACAAGGAACCATTGTATTATGACGGAATTTGTGTTTACCAAATGTACATGGATCCCCAAATAATGTAAATGATACAAATTTTTAAAATACAAAAATAAAGATGCAATTTACATCACAAAACAAATGTTGCATAGGTTAAATTTGTACACTAAATATCATTACTTAGTTTAAATCTTTAAAATAAAATTAAAAAAAAAAAAACAAACAAAACCGGACTGGTAGTTTATAAATAATCAGACAGAAAAGTGTTCTCCCAACAAAATACTGGATACTAATTTTCGCGGTGAAAACTGTACATTTAGTATAAAAATAATACAAGAGTTTCGAATCACTATGTCTTGTGAGATACAGGAACATTATAAATGTTTATATAATAATAATCATAATTTTGTTAAAAACAATTAAGAGTTTACAAAACACAGAGATTGAAAACTTTGCTGCAAAACATGTAACATTGTCACTACAAAAACAACCACAGCATATGTACCACCAGGAAACAACAACAACAAAAGCAACTAACACACATCTGCTTAATGCTACCATTTGTGTAGGTTGTACTTTCAGACAAACAAAATCTAATAATAGTCCTCAAAGGGCATGTTGCCGTGGCGATTGTGCTGGTGCTCCAGACCATACACTTCGTTGCGGAGCATGGGGCCGTAGATGGAGTAGACCGGTCTCCGGTACGTGGAGGTCATATAGTTGGAGAAGGGGTAGAGGTTTTTATCGCGGTACCCTAAGCGCTGGATGCCCCTGGCGCGCTTGGCCTCCGCGTCGGGCACGCCTGTACGCATGTACTTCTTGTAATCCACCGGCCAGTCCTTGCCCTGTCAGGTTAAAGAGATGACAATCAAATGAACTGTTCTTATATAGCCCACTTATCAAACTCACAGAGTTGCTCAAGGTGAAGACCCAAGACAGGATCTCACCCAAGCCAGCATGCATCAAGTGCACTGTCAAACACCTATGACCATTGGATGACCCTTACTTACCTCAATGTATGCTCTACACGTTCATCTGAAGAGATCAAAACAACAAACAATTGTGTTAAGAGCTACAACATTTCAACTTATTCACATCTATTTTTCAAGTAAAAACCGTGCATGGACTGTTTTATTTGATCCTGTCTTGTCCTGAAACCTGATTCCTTTGACAGAATGACAGGTCTTGTCTTGAAACCTGATTGCTTTGACAGAATGACTGGGTTTCTTTAAACACTCTGTGGGGCCATGGAGTTGGTGGTTGGATGAGGAGGGTGGAGGTGAGGGAAGTAAAACACCATATACAGAGTCAGAACGCAGCATAACTATGATCATGATTTGGTTTGATAAAGACAATGGAAGGTATGGTGGTCGTGCATGGTCTAGCTCCATGGAGTTATAAAAATGTCATAGTGGTGCCAACAGTTGTGATATGATGCAAGTCAACAACGATTCTTCATATTGGGTCTGTGCTGGTGGTGGGGGTGGTGATGATGATTCTGCTGTTGCTACAACTATATTGCTGCTGCTGATAATGATGTTGATGGTTATGCTGATGATGATGACGATGATAACGATGATGACGACGACGATGATGATGATGACGATGATGATGACCACGATGATGATGACGACGAAGATGACTACTTATACTAGCACTATCCTACTCCTATCCACTCCACCACCCCCCCCCCCCCCTCCCTCCTCCCACACCTCTTCCCTCTCTTATTTCTTTGTCATCATTCTTCTGAGCGCACTGAGCATGTCCCCATAGCGCGGATAGAACATGCTGTGCAAATGAAGTGCTTCAACATCAACATGACAATCTACACTGACACAGATAAGGTCAACGATAAAAGACGATGGTCATGCTGACCTCTTTGGTCCACTTTGGAATAGCGGAGGTCCCGGGTCTGTACATCCATGGTCTGGAGCAGGGCTCTTGTGGGTGAGCGTACTTGGGCAGTTCCTCTTCTCTTCTTGGGGGTGGAGCCTTGTCGTACCACTTGTCCGTCCAATTCTAGTCATAAATTCCAACCAAAGAACTCAATTTTGTAAGAATAAATTGGCAAAGAAAATGAAAACAATCAAACAAACAAAACAGAAGGACAATTAAGTCACCACAAATCTCCAAACCTATCCTATCCTATTCCGTAACTGGAAAGTCGTTTGGGCATCACAGATGATCGTTTAACCAACATACTCCATCTTTCTCTGTCCTCAGCAACCATCATGGCTTCGCTCAGTGTCAAGCCAGTCCATTCTCGAATGTTGTCCTCCCACATCTTTTTCGGTCTCCCTCTTCTTCTGCCTCCTTGCACTGTGCCTTGCAGGATGATCTTTGCAAGGCCTGTTGATCCGGTGATGTGGCCATACCATCGGAGTTTCAATTTCTTCACCACTGTGAGCATGTCATCGTGTTTTCCAATGGCTTGTGTGATGGTCTGTCGGACTTCGTTGTTGGTGATGTAGGAAATGCCCAGAAGTCTTCTTTAGCACCTCATCTCCATGTTTTGTATTATTCGTTGTATATCTGCTGTGAGGGTCCATGTTTTGCAAGCGTATAGGAAGATGGAGATAGTAAGGGAGCACAGCAATCTTACCTTGGAATATAAACTGTTGGTCCTTTCTTTCTAAATGGGATTCAACCTTGTCAGGACAGTAGTTGTTTGTGCGATCCTGGAGAGGACTGTCTGATACAATGGCTTCTAAATATTTGAAGCTATGCTTTGTATTGAGGGATTGGCCTTCGACTTTGATGTCCATGTTGATGCCATTGGTGTTGGTCATCATTTTGGTCTTCTCTGCACTTATTTCCATTCCAAAGGCTCTGGAGGTGGTGTCAAGCCTCTGTACCAGCTGTTCAAGTTCTTGTTTCTCTCCAGCCAATCAATCAATGTCATCCAAAAAGAGAGGTTGGTCATGATCTGTAAGGGCATTTGACATAATGGGTAATGCGCTCTATCTAGGAAGATGTTGAAGAGTGTCAGAGTTTCCAAACAATTTCATCAATAATATTTATCGTGAGAGACTGTGTGGATCTTACATTTAAACTAAGCTGCGAATACATATTTATTTATTCTTTCTTTTTTCTTTTTTTTTCGTTTTAATTTGAGAATTATCTGTAACAAGATCTGGCAAATTGGGGAGTGGCCTACACCATGGACCCAGTCGCTTGTCATCACTCTTCCCAAAAAAGGTAACCTTCAGGAGTGTGAAAAATAATACTCAACAGGTTGAAATCCCAATCTGAACAAATCATAGCTGAAGAACAAGCAGGATTCAGGGCAGGGTGAAGTACCACTGAACAGATTTTCAACCTCAGAATAATCTGTGAGAAATACCTACAGCACCAACAACATCTATATCATGTGTTCATAGACTTCAAGAAGGCGTTTGACCGAGTCTGGCATGCAGCTCTATGGGCAACAATGAAAGTGTACAACATCAGCCCTAAAATTATTGAAGTCATCAAAAGCCTGTATGACAAGGCTACCTGTGCAGTCCTCCATAACAGCGTCATCGGGAACTGGTTCAGAACAACAATCGGTGTGCGTCAAGGATGCCTACTCTCTCCAACACTCTTCAACATCTTCCTAGAGCGCATCACGTCAGATGCTCTTGCAGATCACGAAAGCACAGTCAGCATAGGGGGTAGAGCCATCTCCAATCATCGTTTTGCGGATGACAATGATGGATTGGCTGGAGAGGAACAAGAACTTGAACAGCTGGTACAGAGGTTTGACACCACCTCCAGAGCTTATGGAATGGAAATAAGTGCAGAGAAGACCAAAATGATGACCAACAACACCAATGGCATCAACACGGACATCAAAGTCCAAGGCCAATCTCTCAACACAGTGCATAGCTTCAAATATTTAGGAGCTATTGTATCAGACAATGGGTCCCGACAGGAAGTCCTGTCCAGGATCGCACAAACAACTGCTGCCCTGACAAGGTTGAAGCCCATTTGGAAAGACAGGACCATCAGTCTACATTCCAAAGTAAGACTGCTGCGCTCCCTTGTCATCTCCATCTTCTTATATACTTGCGAAGCATGGACCCTCACAGCAGATCCACAACGAAGAATACAAAGCATGGAGATGAGGTGCTACAGAAGATTTCTGGGCATTTCCTATACCCAACACATCACCAACGACGAAGTCCGACAGACCATCACACAAGCCATTGGACAACACGATGACCTGCTCACAGTGGTGAAGAAACAGAAACTCCGATGATATGGCCATGTCACCAGATCATCAGGCCTTGCAGGACCATCCTGCAAGGCACAGTGCAAGGAGGTAGAAGAAAAGGGAGACCGAAAAAGAGGTGGGAGGACAACATTCGAGAATGGACTGGTTTGACACCGAGCGAAGCCATCAGGGCTGCTGAGGACTCGACAGAGAAAGATGGAATATGCTGGTTAAACGATCATCTGTGGTGCCCCTATGACCTCCGGGTTACGGGACAGGATAGGATAGAATAGGAATTTGATAATAAAATACCCAAAAAAAAAAAAAAAATTGTTCAGACCTGATATGAATCTCTACCATGTCCTCTGTTGGGCTGTGTGTAGTATTCTGGTTCCTTCCATCTGGTAAAATGGACAATAACAACAGAATATTTTACTTTAGAAAAATTTTAATGAAAAAAAGTACTGCCAAAAAAAAGGTACTGAAAACGATCGAAACACAAATTATTACACATATGCACGTGGACACACACGTACACTTCACCAAATGACACAATAAAATTATCAATAATAATTATTCAAACATATTTCAATGAAAACTACACTAGTGTAATTGTGCTTTTTTACATTCTCTCACCCATATTTTTTTCTCTACATGAATTTAAAATGATAGTCACTGAGGCATGGGGTCTGGGGCTTAAGACCCTCATCAAGATTTAATATGAGGACCAAAGGCTGTTAGCCTATATGCCGAACTATGCTATGCTATGCTAATCGTATTCTAATAATGTTTTAGTCATAAAACAACAGTAAATAATATTTATATAATAATAATAATAATCACCTGAACATAGTTTGAGAGGCAGGGTAGGTAGGCACCCTGGGTGGGTAATTTGTCCAGTACGGGTAGCTGGTCTGCGCACGTTTGTGAAAAAGTGTGTCAGCCATTCTGGAGTTTCCTGAGGTTCAAACCCCTTCACAGGTCTACACAAACGACAGAACAACACACATCCAATATCCCCTTTTTTAGGACTTGCGCACATGCAAAGTTGTTTCCCTTGTGTCGTCTGCAGCTCGGTTTGCATCGCGTATTTCTATAAAATCAATAAAAACAAAGCGTTAATTTCTTAAATAAAGAAGAATCATTAATGTTTTCAAACAGATGAATGCATGATAATATTTTTTCCGACCCTAAATTCTGCACAATAATTATAAAACGCCGTAAGGCACTTTTCTCGATCCACTTTTTGTCCTTACCAGTTAACGACAGTTGTCTTGACGATGTACACAATTTACGAGTCGCATACAACGTTCGCAAAATAAACAATTTCGTTTTCGTCATAATCATACACACAATACCCACCATAAACAAATAATAGTATTTCCCGTGTTATCAGATTGCGAGAAGCTTTCAATTTCATAACAAACAGTTTACCGTCCATTGAAATGTGAATGGTGTAAGAGACGTAGCCATAGAAGAGCGCAACAGTGCAAAGATTATTTTTCTTTGCATGCTGCAGGGGTGTTTGGGGAAAGTGGAAGCTACTGTTTCGATTGCCAGATTACAGATTCATCTTTGTAAGCATGTACGCTGCTCAGCAGTTCCTATCTGTTCCAGCGAAACTGCCAAAAGAATGGTAAGAGACTATTTTTAAATTAATTCAATAAAACCATTAATAATAATAATAATAATAATAATAATAATAATAATAATAATAATAATAATAATAATAATAATAATAATTTATTTTTTATAATGCAAAACCATACTTAAAGCTTTCTCTAAGCGCTCGCACACAATATACACACACATACGTACGCAAGGATAAATATCTTAACAATGTGGTAAAACATTATGAGATAAAAAAGTTAAACAATGTAAGAAACAATACAAACATCACATCTAACAAGGATAGACATTTGAACAAGACAGTACAACATTATAGGAAAAAACTCGTTAAACATCGTAAAAAATAATAACAAACATCACATCTTAGCAAAAAAAGGCATGTTTAAAGTTAGAGACACACACACACGCACACAAACATATTATCCATCGTCTTTTTTTAATTTGGCATTTGTCAGATATTGATTTTATTAGTTCCCAAGCTATTAGTATTAATAGCTGGTTAATTACTACTACTACTACTACTACTACTACTACTACTACTACTACTACTACTACTATTACTATTGAATGTGATTTTATACCTATTGCATTGTGTTAGGGTAATATGATAAAATAGCAATACTGTTTGTTCAGTACCATCATCAACTTTGGCACCCTCATATCATTGTCACCGTCATCATCATGATGATTTGTGCTTGCAGGCAGCCCAAACTTCATGAGTGGAAAACCTACCACTGCAGCTCTCCAGATGTTGCACGTGTAAGCGTCATTTGTGGGAATTTCCTCATTGTTTGATCTCGCAGAAAGTAGCAGGCCTTTTTCTTCTCTTCTGTTTCTCTTTTGACACTCGATCTGGATCTTAAAACGAAGATATAATTGTTTTCTGATAGCGTATATTTTGAGCTTCAATTTTGTATTGTGTGGAAATCTACTTTTTTTGGATGAGAGTATAACCCTAAGTGTATATACATATAGTCTGCGTACACACGCATTCCATTGCACTGACTTTAAAGATCCTGATGCTTATGTCCTGGACAGGTGAGTGCTGGCTATACAAATACACCCAGCAAGCACTAGGTCTATTGTCCCCTAGGATTGTGCTCAGTTGTCTGGGCGTCGGACGATGCACCCAAAGGCTGCAAGTGGGTGCTTCGGGCAGCTTGAGTTAGATCCTGTATTGGCCAGTGTCTTGAGCAGCTCTTGCGCTGGAACAGAGCTATATAAGAACAGTTAAATAAACAAAAATAAAGTAAATAAATAAATATGACAAAAGATCTACGGTCCAATTGTTAAGGTTTTATCACAGTTTATCCCATGCACAATAAGCAGACATCTTGTACGCTCCCGCCTTAATCCGCCACCCCCCACCTCCACCCCATTCCCTGTGTCTAACAACCTGCCCTCCAACCCACTTCCTGTTTCTAACAACCTACCCTCCAACCCACTTCCTGTTTCTAACAACCTACCCTCCAACCCACTTCCTGTTTCTAACAACCTACCCTCCAACCCACTTCCTGTTTCTAACAACCTACCCTCCAACCCACTTCCTGTTTCTAACACCCTACCCTCCAACCCACTTCTTCTTTCCTCTTGTTTACCATGCTGTACAGTTGTCAGGCTGTGCCTACAGGAGGGGTGGCGCAAATGGAGTGCAGAGCATCCAGATTGGTACGCTTGGAGAGGGTCGTCACGACATCCCGACTGGCATAACAGACGAGTTAACACCATCAGACGAGGTCAGAGAGACTAGAGATTTTTTTTCTGTTATGCAATGAAGGAGAAATGTAGACAGATTTGTTTAATGCAAGAAAGAGATTAAATGTTAATGTGAAAGAATAATTTTACAAATATACAATGTAGACAGAGATTTTTTATTGTGAGAAAGAGATTAAATGTTAATGTGAAAGAATAATTTGTGACAACTATACAAGATGATGTACGAATAAATGGTAGCAGTACAGGTGACAAAGCAACTAATAATTGTATTTCTGTGAAAGGGAAATATGTCTTGTAATTTTAATTAGAAGCGTGCAGTTTACAAATCCTTGTATGGTTGTTATTTAATGATGATGATGATGAAGATGACATCAGTCTGTAGGGTAATAATCCGTCTTCCATGAATCTCATCCTAAAGTATAGACATATGGATATGTTGATTACAGATAGCCGTTTTCAATAGCACACAATGCATCCAATATTATCATTATCAATATTGTTATGTGATGATGATGATGTTGATGATGATGATGATGATGATGATGATGATGATGATGATGATGATGATGATGATGATGATGATGATGATGATGATGATGATGATGATGATGTTGATGATGATGACGATTTTGATTCAGTGGACTACAAGAACGTCAACTGGCACTACGAGCAGCCGTCCAAGCCCACCAGCCGTACTCACGACGGTTTCATCCCTTACCAGAACGACGTGATCATGAAGGACACTCTGCCAGCCATGCCACACAACAGAGGCTACCGCGGCAGTTTCTCCTACCCCAAGCCATTTCCCCAAGAGATCCCCACGCCCAAGCACGGCTTGTACAACCCCCCGCACTACCAGGAGCCAGTGCGGCTAGACAACCACCCACCATTGAAATACAACGGCTATGGGCCGGAGAAGGGCTGGTACGACGGACCAAAATACACCTTTTGAAAACCATTGCGGTGTTAGTTAACTCCAGACTGTTTCTTTCGCTTGTATTTTCCATTGTATGTATTTCTATACTTATATTGTTTTGTAGGATTTTAATTTGGTTGTCAATTTACTTTTTTGTTTTTGTTTTGTGTACTATATATATATATATATATATATATATATATATATATATATATTTTTTTTTTAATAGTAAATGTATGATATGCATAAAGATTATAGTAAATAAAATACGAAGAAGCAACATATGTAATTAAAAAGAAGTACAATGGAGCCAAATTTGAATGTGACACAGCAATTAAAATGTGATTTCAACGATGTTTTTATATACTCACTTATTTTATTTGTTTAAAAATTTTTTTTAAAACTTTTTGGCATGTTGGTAAGTACATAGATTTTTTTTTTTGATGTACATAGACTAATCAAAATGATAAAATAAAATACAAAGCAAGAAATACTGTACAAAATACATTTTAAACTAAAAAAGTGTTCTTTTTATTTTTTATTACTAAATAATTTTTTTTTAAATAAATGAGAAGAAGTAACACTGAGTAACATTATAGTGGAACACAGGCTCAAAGCAAATAAAATATGGTATAAGTGATTGGATTTCGACCAGTGCATTGAGCAGATCTTGAGTTGGAAAAGTGCTATATAAGATTGATTAAATAAGTCAATTTGATTGGTGTTTGAGAATAATAAGCATTGTGCCAAATGAATTTTCCTGCAAGAATTTATATCTTGACAGCAGCCGAAGCTGAATTGTCATGTTTTGATTTGAATGAGAGTGTTTGTTAAGGAACTTGTCCTCTTGAAGTGTGCATATGTATGTGTTTTTTTGTTGTTGTTATCATGTTTAAGTAAATTCAAACCCCCCCCCACCTCCCCCCCCCCTCCCCCCCACCCCCCGAACAAAAACAAAACAAACAAAAAACAAACCAAAAAATATATATATATATATTTCTCTGTTATTTTGATTTTTCCAACAAAAAAAAGTATATATCAGGGATTGCCAATTTTTTTTTTTAGCAAGAGCTTTTCCCGGGTAAGCAACATGTCATTTTTAACTTTCCCGCAAAAAAATTACTTTCCTGCTCAAAATTGAAGGTTGAACAATTGACCGATCAAATCTGCTGTAATATGTTGAATTAAAGTGTGAGGTCAACGCTCCAAACACACGTTCCACAGGCTACTATGCAGATCAAAGTAAACATGATTCGGTGCCAATGATCAAGTTGTGTTGTTTTATGTTCACAGCTTTTAACTTAGTCCGCTGGACCTAAAGCAACAACCATGTAATATAATTTAATGGGCAAGTGACTTTCATGAGTTGTCTTTCCAGGCAATTTGTTTACTTGCCTCTGGAACAAGGAAATGGGATTTGGCAGTCCGTGTATAAATATATACATTGTTTATAGGGTCCGAAGAACCGAATCAGGACCCCAAGGCTAAATGGTTACTGAAAGCTGATGCAAATGGCAGGTGTGACAACAAAATTATCTCTTTTTTTCCCACCACGAAACCCCAAGGTATACCCCAAGATATTACAGCTGTCTGCAAGCGTAAATGCCATTTTATTTTCTGTTTGTTCTGTTTCTGTTATCAAAACTCCTTGTACAAATCTCACAATACTCATGACTTTATTTTTAGTGAAGTCTTGACATCATGATACGCTACTGGTAAAATTTGCAGTGTGCACGTCTAAAACTATTTTTACATTTCATCATTTGATTTCATCATTCCTATTTCTGTATGTAAAAGGTCTATATTTCCTCCATTATTAATATCTACTCATTTTATTTCGTATGCAATATTCATTGCCCAACACAATATTTTTTTAATTGATTTTTAAAAGTAGTCACTTCATGTTGCAATTGGAATTATTTCATTCTTTTATCGACTAGGGATTGCTCCAGCTCCAGATTCTGGGAACATAAGCTGTATCACTATTTCCTATTTTACTGGGAGTGGGATTGACATCGGTGGTTTGCTTTTGTATTTGGTTGAAAAGATCTGAACTGTTACCAGGGAATTTCTCTACGGAAGTTTAAAAAAAAATATATTTGTAGAATCTATACACTATATAATTTTTGGGGGGCACTATGTTTGTATTGTGCTGCTGCTTTCTGAAGAAAAGTAGATAAGAAGAAAAGAAAAAAAGAAGTAGAAAAAGAAGAAACAAGTTTCAAAATATGTAGTTTGCATGAAACTGAACACTGTGCTTACGTGTCATCGCTCTCACACACAAATACAAGCACGCATATGCCCTCTTGCAGTCTCTTCTTCTTTCCAAAATGTCTGCTTGTCTGTCAGTGAAACATCTATTGTTTAAAACAAATAAAGGCACACTAAACAAATATATTATAGAAAACCCAGTACATTTATTTTCCGAGATTGTTGACATAATAAAACAAAGTGTGATGTCCAAGAATCCACAAGACTAGGACTGGACTGGAGTGAGTTAACAAATATCTTTGGAAACATGTGCTCTAAATGCTGACAAGTGAAATAATGATGTTATTGCTATTATTAAATTATGTCTATGGCTCTTTTGTGAAAACAAATGTACATCCTCCCCCTTCTCAAAACGTTCGCTCCATGCAGGCACTGGTTTGTATGCCTCTTTAGAAAATCCACCGTGTTTCACGTTCTCAAAATGATCTCTTTAGCAGAAACATGTAGTTTTCAAGCCAGATAACTCATACAGCAGTAGCTGAACACTGATATAAATCAACGCTAAAATGCCACAAGCTATCTGTCTACTATTGCAACCAGCTTTCTCCCTGCATTTGTGGTTACACTGAATTTTGTACTTCCAAGTCTGTACAATGGTGATGTTCATAGCAGCACTGGAGAACTGGTAAAAGGTAAAAACACTACAACATTTTTGTTATCTTCACAATTAGCTAATGGTGCAGCCTTGTTGCGGACATCTACACATGCGGCTAAAAAAATAACAACCACAACGACAAAACCAAGCACACACCAAAAACAATTAAATTATTACTCACACACACAACATGCATACATATACAGCATGCACACACATCCACCCCCACACACACATACATGCATGCACACATACACAAACTATTATCTTGCTCTCTGCTAACAAAGAGGACTGACAACAGCAGTACTTTGTGTTGAATAGGCTTCCATAACGACCCCCTTCAGCCTACGGTGTGCTAAACCTAAAACAGATCCATTAATGCAATTTATAAATATGTGCGTAACTTACGGATAATTAAATACAACACATTCTTACTCATATATACACACAGGTAAATTCAAAACAACAAAAAAACCAATTCAATCACATACATACAGATAAATAAAAAAAAACACCTCAATCATATACACAAAGATAACTAAACTGAACTCAATCACATAAAATCCATAAATAAAACCAACCTCAATAATAATTATACATACAGAATAAATAAACTGGCAGGACCTAACTCCTGATCAAATACCCGCAGATAAATAAACTGCATGCTCCATCATTATACACAAACTGACCAATTTACAGCAGTAAAAACACACAGCATATTTCATATTATTATGACCAAACCAACGAATGACACCTATATATCGAAGTAAACAAATCATATCTTTTAGCTAAAGTTTCTGGGCAAATTCCATTTCACAACATCACCACTGTTACATTTCGTTACAACATTGTGCATGGTTCTCTCTCTTTCTTTTCCATGCAATGGTCACAGGAGAACATGATGATGAAAATTTGCATTGACAAAGTTAGAGACCATACTCATATAGTGTTTAAACATTGCAATGCACAGAGAATAAGCCATCAGAGATCCTAACCAAATGATGCTTGTTGAATACAACGGGTGAACCAAGTTGTAACCTTTACTGTCACACTAGAATCATTATTTCCCCTACACACACACACACTATCCACACAAATGCTGACAAATCAATCTAGCTCTACCCACTACATCCAGCAACAGCCACTAGGACAGTTTACAAACTCATAAACATCTTGTTCTTTTGTCTCTGAATACTGCACTCTTTCTTCACACTGTTCTGTTGCTGAAGCTCTCATGAAACACTGAACAAATAACCTTTCTGCCTTGTAAAGAACAATGTGTTAGTATCTCTCATGTTAATGTTCACAACCACCATGCGTAACAAATCAGTCTTTGGTTAGAATCCACAAATTCTGCTTGATTTACAGTTATGCAGTGGAGTTTCGTTCAAATCACGAGATTCGGGTTATAAAAAAATCTCCGTGTACATTTCTCTGTTTCACATGGTTTGCTTCACAAAACTCATCACGTATGTTTCTTTTCTTTCTTACCTTTTTCTGTTTATCACAAAGTGTTCTTCCTTTATTGTCATTAACCAATTGAAATCTCATATTCTTGATGGGATCTCATCCATAAAGCACTGTGTTGGTGCAGGTGCTGGATCAGCCACCACCTCCATTGTCTCTTCACGTCTGCTGTCACCTGCCTGGGCGAAGGAGTCCCCCCCTGCTTGTCCACTGTTGGACGATGCAAAACCTGCACGGTCTGAAGCGCCGACAACAGATGATTCACCTGCTGGGTCGGCAGGCACAGTCACTGCTGGAGACATCACCGCCACGGGTTTCAGAGGGGAGGGAAGTGTAGGGGGTGGTTCTGGCGAGGAAGCCACAACCATCTCCTGAGAGATGATGGCCGTTATGTTACTGACAGCTGTAATGTTTGCCTGAGTGGCCAGGCTGGACGGCACCACGGCAGGCAGGGGCTGGAGGGGGGAGGGGAGGGCAGCCTCCAGCGATTCACTTTCCATGGCGTCCAGATCCACTTTGACCTTGCGAGGTCGGACAACGAGAGGCAAGCGCTCAAGCGTGTCCTCAATTTTTGCGGTAAAGCTGTTGCTGAAGTCTTTCATGTCCTGCTGTAGCTGCAAGGCATCGGCCAACAAACGCTCCTGCACATGGACAACCACACGTGATCAGTTCACTGAAAGCTTCACATGGCTGACAGCATGCTAAGTTAGGCAGCTTTCGTAAATTGCGAAAGTTACTTTGTCATGCTTTTCTTTTCGTACAGCACACGAGCCAATCATTCATAGGCTATTGGATTGGCCGTCATAGACTGACTTGACCTACTTCAAGTGCCTCGCTTCAAACTACGCTCAAAGTCTCAAAGCGAGTACAGATCCCCTGTTTTCACATCTAAAATGGTTAAGAACATCCTTTACATAAAATCATATCTTTGTGGATATGATACAAACGATGTAATAAACCAAATATACCCACAAAGTCAACTTTGTGCGAATGTCCGTTTTAACAAAGTCAAACCGATGAAGTGTGATGAAGTTCATTAACTTTCCCCTTTATACACTTCGCATGACTGCACAAAATGCTGACGTCACGGACAGAAAGCAGTCCAGAATCACATTCACAACGCATCTCATTGGTTACTGAAAGATGCCTATTAAAGTCACTAAATTTCTCAGCTTACTTCTTTTTGTTTTACAACCAGAGAATCTCACCCAGCAGTTCACAGTGTGCACAAAAAGCTGCACAATGTCTGGATCATCTCAGCTTACAATACTTTAATTTACAATATTTAATTATTGTTGTTATTTAATGTATCCTTGTAATATCAAGTTACTGTAGAATGAGGAGTTCTGAACCCGAACAGCAGAAATCAAAGAGTATTATACAATGTGACAATATAGGGAACTGACAGGATTCTCCCCAGTCTGAATGTTGCTCAATATTGGTGGACTTAGCTTATGTTATGCTGTCTTTAAGCTCTTGTCTACATCCCACAGCTACATTAGGGAATGCTTTCTTTGCAACTACACTTTTTAGTATTAGAGGTTCTATCAATATTATCACAGGAAAGAAGTTCTATATCCTCAGAATATGTTGTCTTTGTACCTTGGATGAAGATAACTAATTAATTTTATAAATATGCGTCTTTGACAATTATAATTATGCTTAGGAGTTCAAAATGGATAATTGTATTTTGTGTCGCTCGTGCTGTCCTGTGTTCTATGTTTGTGTGTCTGTGTGTACGTTAGTGGGTCTGTGTGGTCACGTGACCTGTGTTTTACTACCACAGTAGTTCTTGAAAGAAATAATTATAATGAACTGGAGAGGCTGAATATAGATGTGGAAAAAGGTTGTCGTGTGTCTGCAGCTGGTGTGTAGCTCAGGAGGAGCTATATCTTGAGAATACCGCAGAGAAGAAGAGTAGGAGCTGTGAGGTATTGAGAAGAGTAGGAGCTGTGAGGTATTGAGAAGAGTAGGAGCTGTGAAGTATTGAGAAGAGTAAGAGCTCTGAGGTATTGAGAAGAGTAGGAGCTGTGAGGCATTGAGAAGAATAGGAGCTGTGAGCTATTGAGAAGAGTAGGAGCTGTGAGGTATTGAGAAGAGTAGGAGCTGTGAGGTATTAAGAGTAGGAGCTTTGAGGTATTGAGAAGAGTAGTAGCTGTGAGGTGTTGAGAAGAATAGGAGCTGTGAGGTATTAAGAGTAGGAGCTTTGAGGTATTGAAAAGAGTAGGAGCTGTGAGGTATTGAGAAGAGTAAGAGCTGTGAGGTGATGAGAAGAGTACGAGCTGTGAGGTATTGAGAAGAGTAGAAGCTGTGAGGTATTGAGAAGAGTAGGAGCTGTGAGGTGTTGAGAAGAGTAGGAGCTGTGAGGTGTTGAGAAGAGTAGGAGCTGTGAGGTGTTGAGAAGAGTAGGAGCTGTGAGGTATTGAGAAGAGTAGGCGCTTTGAGGTATTGAGAAGAGTAGGAGCTGTGAGGTATTGAGAAGAGTAAGAGCTGTGAGGTGATGAGAAGAGTAGGAGCTGTGAGGTGTTGAGAAGAGTAGAAGCTGTGAGGTATTGAGAAGAGTAGGAGCTGTGAGGTGCAGAGGTGCCTACCCCTCCTTGATCATTTTGTGTATTGAGCTGCTTGAAAATGTGTAATTTGTGTAATAACATTCGCGGCGCAACACGCGATGAAAATATTAGCCAAGAAGTACATACAACAGACGCAAGAACGAGGGCATTTTTATTTAAACATGAAGCACACGTTTTTTTTTGCAAGCATCATTGTCAGATATTTCAATCATACTGCTTTAGATGCTCCACATAGCATGATTTTGCAGCTTTCACATCCTCTGATGTGTACGAAGATGGGTGACAGTCTGGCCGAGACTTTAATATTAACAAGCTCTCCAAAGTTTTTATTCCCAGGCTGGCCATTTGGTCTGTCTTGTTTTTCCTTACACACGAAAAGACCCTCTCACAATGGGCAGAGGAGTGAGGCACAGTCAAAATACCCATCATGACTTCTGCCAGCTCCTTGTACAGACACTGGCCAGTGCAGTCTTTCAGTTTGGCAATTTCTGGCCAGGTGTCATTCAAGCGAGGATTGATGCTGGCAGTCACATCATCACACTGGTATTCCATGAACTGTGTCATGATCTGCTGCTCTGGAATACCTTTGGGTAGAAGGGCTGGAAACCTGCAAAAGAACACACAATTTTGATAAAGGTTTAATAAATAAAATTAAAAGTGGGAATAACCTTTATTATAATATAATCAGTAATAACAATAAAGTATTCTCTTTCTATTGTCATGTCAAATTTATGTAAAATAGAAGACTTCAAACAACAACAAAAAACTTTAAAAAATAAATACATTAAAAAAAGAAGATAAGATTCCAACAAACCTGGTCAAAAAGAAGTCCAAGCTGATAGAAGATGCATCCACCTGCCTTTGAACATATCTGCTACCTCCGCATGTATCAGCTCTGGGTCATCCAGAGGAAATCTCTTGAATAGGTACTCACATACTGTTTGGTAGTACTTCAAAACATCAGCAAAAAACTGTTCCAGCCTGCAGTCTCGTGGGTGATTAGCTTCCTTGGCCTGAAACAAAAAAGCATGCTCAGACTCAGCAAAGGGTCACTTAAATTTTTGAAAAAATGGGGGCCCTATAGAGTTACAGTTATATTAATTACAAGTTAATTAATTCATAATTACAAAATATAATAACCAGTATTCTTATTGAAACCCCCTACTCTTATTCATATTGGTTTTCTCACAAAATGTAACCCCGTACTTTTATTCAACCCCGTACTCTTATTGATTCACTAACAAAATGTAACCATGTACTCTTATTCAACCTTGTACCATTATTAGGAACCTCAGAGTACACACTCACTGATACATCATACAGTCACATGGGACACTAATACTTACCATAGTAAAAAAGCCTTTGCTTTACGCAATTACGGCCTAATCAGTCCTACATATTAACACCTACAACTACTGAACTACTACTAGTACTAGTTACTACTACTAGTCTAAACACAGTAACAGTCACAGATCGGTTTAAATTAAAACAATGTAGACTAAATGGCGAGATCAATGAGAGAGAAAGAGATAAAAATACAACATACCTTGTGCTATTTTCGAGTCTGAAAATGCCTGTTTACAAAACGCCACTAGCGTCTCAGATGACTTCAGTTGCAAATTGACTTGGCGATCATCTCTACCATATTCATTTCAGCTCGAGTGACACTTTCTTGTCGTGCTTCTTTGCTCTGTGCAGCCGTTGCAAACTTAACACAAAAAAAAGTGCTTGATAGAAGCTTTCTGTGAAACTTCAGCCTTGGCCTTGTGTTCAGCAGACTCCACATGTCTTTGAATGTCATAGGCACCACTATGCTCGATACCGAAGTCTTTCCTGCACACGGTGCAAAATGCATACTTCGTCCCTTTTTCCGATTCAATGATCCCAGGAAATCTTGTTTTATATTCAAGCAGAAAGTTCTGTTTCATTTGAGGCTTTTTAGCAGCAATCATACCAGTTTCTGTATCACTAGAATCTTCGTCTTCAGTGGTTTCGTTTAACTGTTGACGTTTACGCGAAGCCATGGACCAACACATCGAACAAAGGAACACAGTGGAAGCCTACTATATAGTAAGAAAATGGCGGACAATAAAACAACGCACCATATCTCGCATACGAGATTTCGTCTTGCGCATGCGAACTATTAACCGTAAACAGTAGAAATAGTGGATCGGACAAAGGATTGGATTTTTTTTTTTAAATCGCTTGGTGAAAAAAAAATCGTTTTTGACAAAAGCGAAAATGCGTATTTTGGAGGATCTAATCGTAATCTCGTAATTTGAGCTAAAATTGCGTAAAAATACGCGCCAGCGCGTAAGGTAGGCACCTCTGGAGGTGTTGAGAAGAGTAGGAGCTGTGAGGTGTTGAGAAGAGTAGAAGCTGTGAGGTATTGAGAAGAGTAGGAGCTGTGAGGTGTTGAGAAGAGTAGGAGCTGTGAGGTGTTGAGAAGAGTAGAAGCTGTGAGGTGTTGAGAAGAGTAGGAGCTGTGAGGTATTGAGAAGAGTAGGAGCTGTGAGGTATTGAGAAGAAATTGAGCTGCGAGGTCGTGAGAAGAGAAGGACCTGTGAGACGAAAAGGAGAAGAGTAAAGAAGAGGAAAAGCAGATGAAAAAGACGACAGTTAAGAGGAGAAATTGATGATAAAGAATACGACAGTTGAGAGGAGAAGTAGATGACGAAGAAGACGACAGCTGAGAAGAAAAGTAGATGAAGACAGGAAAAAGACGATGAGAGAAGACAGTTATAGAGTTAGAAGGCGGCGATGAGGATGGTGAGAAGGAAGGAACTAGAAAGAGAGGAATGCTGAGTTAAGAGAGGACAGGAGATGAGAGCTACAAGAAAGAGAGCTAAATACTGTGTTATGTGACCCACTTGTCTGTTCTGTTTGTTGTATGTGTATTTGTGTGATTGGATAGTTTGTGTTTGGTTTAAACATGTGTTTTATTCATGACAAAGAAAATAATTTTAGTGTGTACAGGAATAACAACAAGCAAGCTTACATAAGCCGAAACAGTTTGTGTTCCTATCCCTATCCAAACATAAAATAAACTTACTGCTCTAATACAGAGCACAACGACATCGTCAACAGCACCACCATCATGTCATTATCGTCATCAACACCACCACCATCATCATCATCCCCCTACCTGACGCTGGCGAAGGTCGGTCAGGGTTTTCAGGTTGTGCTGCATTAGGCGCAGCCCCTCACAAATATGCTCGCCCCCGCTGCCCGGCGGTGTTGCCTCCCCTGACATGTAGCGCTCGTATTCCACAGCAGAGAGGTTGAGAGATTCATTGTTGATGTTCTCTATGTACGCCACCGCACAACACTGGGGGACAGAAGGGAGCACTCATCAATCAACTTGGCACACAAAACAATCCTTGAATTTGTTTAATTTTGTGAAGGGTAAGACTATAGTGAAACAGACTATATTTCTGCAAATGTAATAATTAAAAAATAAAAATAAAATAAAATAATAATAAAAAGGGATATTTGTAAGATGCTATTCCTAGTAAAAAAGTAGTTCAAAGCGCTTCCTCAAGCACTCACTCTCCTTAAACATTAGTAACATACAGGCACGGTGGTCTAATGGTAGTGCTTTGGCTTGCGGATCTGAAGGTCCCGCGTTCGAGCCCTGTCCGGGCCATTGTGTTGTGTCCCTGAGAAAGGCACTTTACTTCCGTTTCCTATTCCTTCGGATGAGAGTATAAACCGAGGTCTAGTCTGTGTGTCGTGAACATTCCAACATAACGGACTTTAAAGATCCTGACGCTCATGCCCTAGACGGGTGAGTGCCGGTAACAAGAACAAACCCAGCATGCACTTGGTCCTTCTCCCCCATCCCTGGCTGCCCAGGACTGTGCTCAGTTGTCCAGGCGTCAGACCATGCGCCCAAAGGCTGCGGGTGGGCGTCTCGGGCGGTTTGAGTTAGATCCTGTATCGGCCAGCGCCTAGAGTCTGGTCAAGTACGGCGAGATAAGTGCGCTATAAAAATCCTCAATAATAATAATAATAAAAATACAGAGAAAAGCTGAGAGCAGGAGAAACCAAAGTGGACTTCGGGAAAGGCAGTAATAAACAAAGTGATTCCGCATACATTCACACACAAGCGCACACACAAACACACACACACAACAAATGGATGAGACAATATGGAAGAAGCCGTTTGAAGACAGAACAGATCAGGAGAAGACTTTACAGAATAAATGAGGCTTTGAGGTTGAGCTCTGTAAAATTGTCACCTATATTGTGTCACCTACAATTAAAAATGTCCACTTAATGTTACTGCACCTGCAAAATTTCATTTTCACCTATATTACTGCACATGCAGAATTATCACCTATACTATTACTGCACCTGTACAATTGTCACCTATATTGCTGCACCTGCAAAATTTCCACTTTTATTACTGCACCTGCAAAATTTCATTTTCACCTATATTCAGAGATGCCAACCTGCAGAAAAATCTGTCAGTGAGAAATTTATAAATTGATTGTAGATTTAAAATTTTTTCAGTAGACAAGAGGGAGCAAAGGTCCAGGATTGAGATTTCTTATTAAAAATCATATAGGAAAACTCAAAGATGATTGAGCTCCGCAAAAGAATTCTATAATAATCTGTGGTAAAACTTGACCCCAACTGAAGTCAGAAGGATAATCGATGTCAGTTCGCAAATTTTTTAATATCAACCTGCTACGAATCAGAATCATGTACTGCACAATGTTAGAGTTAATTAAAATAAATCGCTTTAAGGTTTTTGTTGTATCGACATAAAATTTTTTAAAAAAGGTAAATCTCATTGATATTTTTGCATTGTTTTGTCTGCTGCTGCTGCTTCAGCGCAGCTAACAAGGTTGTGAACTATGATATGCAATAAGTTAAACTAAAGCAAGCTATGCTGCATAATTTTATACTGTGACAGTGCCTAAGTGTAATCAGTCTGAAACGTGTAACAGTCCTTTTGCCATAATCATCAGCTGCAAATATTATATTCTTGTAAAAATTATTCTCGCCATAAGAAAAATGACTTCAGCGTAAATCCGTAAAAAAATATTTGCCACCGGAAAATAATACGGCGAAGCCGTGAGGGTTGGCATCTCTGTATATTACTGCACCTGCAAAATTTTAACCCATATAACTGCATCTGCAAAATTTTCCACCTGTCATCATCTCAGGGCGCTGAAAGAGTTTTCTCCTAAAGCCAAGTTTTATTTATATTTGTCATGGTCATTTTTACCTCATCACAACCATTTCAACTCAAAGGACCATTCTTCCTGCACAGGTATTTATTATACATTCGATAACAAATTATAAAATCACATATTTTTCTTACCTTTTTTTCCCCCAAAGTCAAAGAATGATGCATAACTGACAACACACACACACATACAAACATTAAAACAACCCATCTACCCACAAGCCCACCCACTAACTCCACCACCTGAGTGAAAGCGCTGTCATACTACTGCGAGGGCACTGCATAGTTGGGAGGAATAAAGAGAAGAACAATACAACACAATACATGCAATAACAATACAAAACAGTACAATACAATACAGTTCAATGCAATACATCTTCATTGTCCAACTTTCACACTGCATATAAAAAAAAGTACAAAATTGCCTTTGGCGAGGGTGCTCAAAAATGTACCAAAAGTTAATTAATATATATATATATATATTTTTTACTTTCAATAAATAAATAAATAAATAAATGACAAATGTACATACAATGAATACATGTTTACAAATTAATTAAACTTTCAAGAAGAAGCAGAAGAACAAGAAGAAGAACAAGAAAAAGAAGAAGAAGAAGGAAGAAGAAGAAGAAGGAAAACAACAACAACAACACAACAACAATAACAACAACAAGAAAGCAATTATCAGATTAGTAAAGAAGAAAACTGAGCCGACAAAATGAAACAAAACCACAAGCTATATTTACCAGGTTGGTGAAATAATAGCCTGCCTCCCCGCTCATCAGTCGACTAGGGTTGGCGAAGCGCGTGACGAACTGTATATTGGACTGCAGCAGAGGTGGATTAGCTTTCAGCACAACGAAGATCAGAGCAGGTAGAAACTCGTCAGCACTGGCCGGGGCCCCCTTGGAGGCCTTGAGGATGGAAAAGATGTGTTTGCTGCATCGCACGATGCAGGCCAGCTTGTCCTGAGTGGCTCTTTTGCTATCCATCTCTATTATATCTGTCAAGACCAAGATTTGTCGTTAGTATTATTACTCATTATTATTCATTAACCTTTAGGCTGCGCTGTCTACGTACATAGTACGAGGTGTTTAAAGCCGGCCTAATGCAAAGTCTACGTACGTTGTACGAAGGGAGGTAAAAGCGTTTATAAAATTCATCCTTGGTCATGATAATGAAACAAAAGTTGTTTCCCTTCAACTGTAATGGTTTGGAAAGAAAAATCTTTTGGTTTAGAGGTAATTTTCAAACAGAAAACACGTGTCGAAGCACTAGTCTTGTTGCTGGTGAAATTTTCCGCCTCGTTCGTCGCCATCATGGCACGCAGAACATACACGGCAGAAGAGGTGGCGAAAATGTTCCAGGAAGAAAACTTTGATGATGATAGTGAGGATAAAGATTTTGATGCGGGTGATGATGTTTATTTGACGGAGGCTGGAGGGAGTGATTACGATTCGGACGAAGAAGAAGATCGCCGCCTTCAATCTTTAGCAGACAATGGTAGGTGAAAAAACACTTCGTTATTTTCACTAGATCTATAATAATATTATGTGCCTTTTACACAGACTATTTCTGTATTTATCAGGCTTTCATTACAGTCCATTTTGGTTCACATAATTTTTGGTAATAAATCTTATTTCTATTTTGCAATTCTTTGCATATGACTTCAAGAATGGGTGTGCAGATGAGTGAGAGTGAATTTGTTTGCTCATGCCCCTAACTTTCCATCCCATAATTGTACTAACCAACAATCTTACACTTTTTTGTGTCTGTTCTTTGGAATCTTTATTCAATTTCCTTTCATTTGATATATACTTTTATATATCTAGGTGTAATAGTTTAGCAACAATGGCATATATAATAAGGCATGTGTATTTTTAATCGTAAGTCAAAATTTTCTTTAGCACAGAGCAGGAAAAACATGTCAGCAGGCTAAGGGTTAATTGTATTATTGCTGCAATTATTATTGTTGTTATTACTTTCTTTGCGTCGGGCTTTTAAAAAATAAATTTGCAAGTTTGTGATGAGCGATACCGTTGTGTACTTTCATCACCGAGGATTGGAAGGCGTGAGGACCCGTTTGGGTGTTTCCAGGATCTTGGGGTTTTATTTGTTAATAGTGTGTTTTAATTGTTTTGCCTATTGGTATTACCATTATTATTTAATGTGCTTATTGCTTCTGTATGTTTTTGAATCTTTAGTGATCTTTATGCATGTAGGTAAATAATTATGTTTTTGAGTCTGTTTTTGATATAAATGTTGGTCCTATGTTTGAACTCTGTATGCTTCTTTAACATGTGTACTGGATATAATGTTTTACAATTACATCTCGCTTTCCATTTCAATTATATTTGCCAAAAACCAAGATTTTTGTCATTATTATTATTATAATTAATATTATATTATTATTATTAATCATTACTTGTGTTTATTAATATAATTATTGTTGCTATTATTAATCATTATTATTTATTATTAATAATATTATTGCATGCTTGCTGTCCATTTCAATTAAATCTGTCAGAACCAAGAATTGTTACCCAGTTTATGTGACAGGGTTTTGTGTATAAATAGTATCCCCACTTTGTGGAAATTTAGTGCTTCAAACTGCCACCGTTTCTGTCATTCTCATTTCTTCTTTCTTGTTCCTAATCTGTTCTATCAGTATACTATCTTCTATCTTCTTTGCTAGACCAGTCACCTATCTTTCTGAATGAAAACTCTCCCAAAACTCCTTGTCCGAGTATGGGGTCTGTTGGGTCAGCTTGGGGATATTGGATGCTTTCTGCCAAATGGTCACCAGGACTTTTCTATGGTATTATTAATTAGCAATTTAGGCATTTTATATGTATATCTTTTGTTAATATTTTATAATGATGTTTATATTCTACAGCCCTGAAAATGAAAAAAAGGTCCCACTAGCCTTTGGCTAGTAACTTAAAAATTTTACTAGCCAAACTAAAAATTTTACTAGCCAAACTAAAAAAAAGTGCATTTTAGCGCACTCGCATTTGGCGACTAAAGTTTTTTTTTAGTCGCCAATTTTTTTTTTCACTAGCCATGGCGACTAAATTAGTCGCCATTTTCAGGCCTGTTCTATTTTGTTTTTGTAAACGGGATTCAATAAGTTAGATTACAGCCTCCGCGTCTTCTGCATGGCATGCAGAGGTGCCAACCCCTTAATCTTCTTGTCAGTATTTCCGGACCCGTTTGTCAGTATTTTTAAACACTTGTCAGTATTTTTTTTCTCGCAAAACCCAGCCTATGACACTATAAAGTAACGATAGGCTTCCCTCTGAAACAGCAGGCTATTTTCAGTCCTCTAAAATCACGATGAAAATCAGCTTGTTGGACCCCACACTTGTTTTACTCTAAAATCACCATGAAAATCAGCTTGTTAAACACAGCGCGCGACGTTCAGTCAGTGCAGGAGTACTATTATGAGACCAGAATCCGGTACAGAAACACCGCTGGCAAAGATATACGATCGGCAACTTCTCCTCCGTATTTTTATAAAAGCTACAGTATTTCCGTATTTAATTTGCTTCGCTGGAATTAAATACGGTTAAACAGTACTGGTTGGCACATCTGGGCATTCCTTTATTGTAAAATGACCGGCTGGTGGAGTGCCTTCAGTGTTACTATTAGGGTTGTTTCATCAGATCTTTTGTATGGGTCAGGGGTGCCCTCTTTCAACCAAGTTGTGGTCCTGATTCGGCTCTTTGCAGTCTGCTGGACCCTATAAACAAAGACTGACTAACCAACCAAGAATTGTTGTTATTATTATTATCCTTATTACTGTTATCACCAATTATTATTTATTTATTATTATCATCATTATAAGCGACACTGAACCCAATCACAGTGTTGCAGGCTGTGGCAGAAGGAATCTATATACACAGCCTATGCATAATAGGTCACTGACACTGCATGCGGATTCAAGGTTGGGTCTAGTGTTAAATAGCCAATAAATGTGTGTGTGCCGTATTAGTCAGTACCTGCAAAGGCAGTGTCAGGACCTGTGATAGCAGTAAGAGGACCTGTGATAGCACTGTCAGGACCTGCGATGGCAGTACCCATTACCTGTGATGGCAGTGTCCAGCTCCTGTCTTATATCCGGCTCGCCGTCGTTGACGACCAAGTCCAGCATCATGGCGTTCACCCAGTGCAAGCTGCGAATTTTATTCTGAATGGCCAGGTCCCTTTCCTCGTCAGTGGTGTTGTGCGGGCAAAACAGTCCTCTGTACAGGCGGGTGAGGATGTAGCGCTCGGCGTAATCCAGCACCTTCTCCTGAGTGTCTGCAGACAGTTCTGCAAAAACGGCACAGCGTAACACCACCAGACCTTAGTTTTCATAGGAAATATTTCACTTAGGTCCTTACGTTTTGATCTGACAGGCAACATTTGATTTATTTTTTTCAGATTTCTATGAAATATTTCATTGAGGTATTTTGAATAAAATATTTCACTTAGTTATTAATTTTTTTATTTTATATGAAACATTTCACCAACGTATTTATTTTACTATTTTATGTGAAACATAACTTAGGTCTTTATTTTCACGTTCTACATCTCAAACAGCATTTTTCCAGCTCAAGATCTGCTGTAGTAGTGGGTCAACACAAGACCTAACTCAAGATCTGCTGTAGTAGTGGGCCAACACAAGATCTAACTCAAGCAGCCCGAGGTGCCCATCTACTGCCTTAGGCGTATCACCCGACACCCCAGACAACTGAGCGCAACCCTGGGTGACCAAGGATAGGGAGTGGGGGCCTAGTGCTTGCTGAGTCATAAAATAATTTCAAAAATCATACATTCTAGCATGCATCAATTGATTTTCCTCTTTCACTCCCCCCCCCCCCCTCTCTTCCCACTCAGTCCGTCAATTTCTCTCTCTCTCTCTATTTATTAAATTAAATGGTTCCAGTTAAATGTGTTATATTTAGTATTGTTAGTTTCCTTGTTACGAAGTTAGCTTGTTTATTCCTTTAATTTAAAATCAATGTTTGTCTTTGCATGAATGCGGATAAATGATTAAAGTAAATGTGTGAGTGATTGAAAGAAGGACTGATTGTAAGATTAGCAAATTAATGCTAAAATCATTTTCTTCTTGTAATAAACTATTGAATCTGAATCTGAATCTGAGTGTATTTATATAGCTGCCACTCGCCTGTCTCAGGAGCTTTACAGTGTGTGCGATGACTGAGACTAATCAGACCAACGCTGGTTTTCTCCGGGTACTCTGTTTTCATTCCTTCTGTAACCTTTAGCACCTTGCATTTTTTTCTACAGTTCTTGCCCCTGTACCAGCATTATTTTTATGGGCGTCAATCTACACACTACCTATCTATTTCAAAAAGCTTATAACTTTGTTATTTGTGGATGTATCATCATGATTTCTGGAATGGAAGTAAAGAAATGAATGTAGAATGTGATGAAACTGTGTATAAGGCTATACAAAACTGTTTTTGTACCCCCACCCCCCTTCCAAAAAAAAAAAAAAAGTTTACTTTTTTTTCAGTGAAAAAGAACTCTCAAAACGTCAACAGTCATGAATAATTGAAACAACTGTGCCTCTGAAGTGTTATCAAAATGATTTGGTTTGGTAAATTCGCAAAATCAATCAGCCATTGCCAATAGTAATCATCTGGTACTCGTCCACTTACTTTCATGTCTTGAAACACTCCATACACCCCTAATATAAGCAACCTGTTCTTCCTCAACAGATGCGCCCCTCCTAGCTGTCACTTTCATAAATCCAAGTCGTGAAATGACTCATCATCAGATCAGCAGAGTCTGAATCCATCAAAAGTTCATAAAAGAGGGCTTTATCATCAAACTCCACCATTTTGAGACCAAACAGACTTGAAAATCAAAGCTCAACTTCCACAACATTCACAGCACCCTATTGGAAGTACAGCACTAGAAATAGCTCAGGAAGTAACACTGCCTCATACCCCATATTCAAAGTCATTTCCAGCGGTAACATAGCAACAGTGCATGTGTACTGTAGCTCTAAACAAGCGCACCCAGAGCTGGCGACGTGGCGGATACAGTAAAGGAACAAAGCTTTGCCGTGGCGACATGTGGTGACGACAGGGTGCTGCTAAAGGTTAGTAATGACATTTGGTGCAGCAACGTAACTTTCAAAAATGCAAAAAAAATAATTTTGTTCCATCTTCTAGCGGCAATATCCATGTCTTTACACCACATGTTTTGAGTAATGGATGTGCATCTGTTGTGCATGCAAGAGTGTGTGTGTGACATGTGAGCATGTGGAAGTATGTTGGTTACAGGTTGCCAGCACTTTTACAGTCCGATTTTAGGGGTAAAAAAAAAAAGGCTGGTCTACGCAGCAACCTTGTGTCGTTTTATGATTTATTACCTTTGAAAACGGGTAGTGTGGCCATCTTGTCGCCAAAATGCTGGTAAAAATCTTGCACCATTTCTGATAGTTCATCCACCGGAATGACGTCGATGTTTCGCTGGATGCGCTCGATGAAACCCCGCACCATCTTGGAGATCTCCAGAGCGTGATTTCTGCGTAACGTCTTGAGGAAGTCGGCAAACTCTCCACCAACCTTCTGGCTCTCCCAGCTGGTGCGCCGTGGCTCTTTTGGTTGTGCTGGGGCAGCATCTGACAACATCAAACCAACAAAAATGTATTTCCCAAAAAATGTATTTCCAGTACATAAAAAATAATATATTTCTAAATTTTCACCACTCAAAAAACTCTTTTAATGTTTTAGTTTTTAGAACATTAAATTTTAGTGTTTTAATTTTCAGAACATTAAATTAATATATTTTTTAATTTCCACCAATCAAAGCAATGCTACTGCTTTCTTGATTTCCAGTACATAAAACTAATAAATTTCTCAATTTCCATCAATCATTGCAATGCTGATGATTTCTTGATTTCCAGTACATACAACTAATACATTTCTCCATTTCCACCACTCAAACCAATGTTTTGAACGTATTCATTTTCAGAACATAAAAGGCATATTTTTCTTTCTTTTTTTTTTAATGTCCAGAACATGAAGAAACTAATATATTTATCAATGTCCACACTAGTTTTTAGTGATGACTGGTAAGACATAAAAGTTGTCTGGCACTGTAATGAGCGAGTTCCATAGTGCAAATAAAATACTTACAAATATATATTTGACAATGACAGCTTATTTAAGCCTTCTTGGAGTTGGTAAAATACAATCTTAATCGTGTAGTCATTAATATTTTGGGTTTCGTTAAAAACAAAAACAAAATGCATGTATTGACATCCCAAGCAAAAGCTTACCCCAAACCGCTAACCAAACACTTGCAAAATAGAAAATAAAATAATAAAATTTCAATGTCAAAAGGGACAAGATATTTCTGCTTGCTGTTGATGATGTTGACTGTTACTTAAATACAGTTTCCAATTATGAGTCTCAAATCAGCAAAAAACTATATCATGATAATAATAATAATAATAATAATAATAATAATAATAATAATAATAATAATAATAAACATTTGTACAGCTCCCTTCCTCACTAGGGGCGGCTCATAGCACTTTACAGAAGAAAAACAAACACAAAATAAAGTGAAAGCAAAACATGAAATACCAAATTAGAATACACACACACAACGACTATGACCATGTTTAAAGTATTTGATAAAAGGAAAATTCAGGATTGAAATTTTATATTACCGGATCCTTCCAAACAAACAAAATTTTTACAAGTAGCGTGCATTTAAAACAAAAATTGTTGGCAGAATTCACCTTTTGATGGTGTTTTCCTGAAGATGGAGCGCACAGTGTTGGCCCTCTTGTTGGCCTGTTGGGTCTTCTTCACTTCAAACTTGGAAAAGGACGGCTTGAGATCACCTGGCTTTACTGGTTCAAGTCTGCAACACACCATGTCATAAACCTTCAAGAACAAGCGATAATCGATCTATCAATGTATGATTTAGACCATGACAACAACGATGATGATGATGATGACCATAACAACAGAGTTGCAAATCAATATATATATATCACATTATCAAGAATTGTACAAACATTGTAACTTAGTGTAGCGGAAAGGGAGGCGACTGGTTGAGGCTTGGGAGAGAAATTGTCTTCCTTGAGTTTTCTTGGATAGACTGGCCTTGGGTGGCTACTGCTTTGCAGAATCCTTTGGGTATGCCATTGGATTAGCAGTACAAGGCGACACGACATATGTTCTCCCTGGCTGACCATTCGTCCGCTGCGTCTGGTGCCGAACGGGATTACATTGTCGGCAGGCATTCTATGCAGGTCGGTGGCAGCGACCTTGCATTTAGAATGCGTGGCACTAGTTGCCGGCAGCCTGGTACTCCCAACCACGCTCCACAGCCTTGCAAGGCAAATATTTTTATGTCCTTCATTTGAGGGACTACATGAAAATATGACAGCTCGGGTGGAGCAATGTTCCCAACGGTTGGTGGCCGAGAGACGGGAGTTAAAGTCTCCGCTCGGCTACAAGTGCCACGCATTCTAAATGCAAGGTCGCTGCCATATGTAGCGGAAAGGGAGGCGACTGGTTGAGGCTTGGGAGAGAAATTGTCTTCCTTGAGTTTTCTTGGATAGACTGGCCTTGGGTGGCTACTGCTTTGCAGAATCCTTTGGGTATGCCATTGGATTAGCAGTACAAGGCGACACGACATATGTTCTCCCTGGCTGACCATTCGTCCGCTGCGTCTGGTGCCGAACGGGACCACATTGTCGGCAGGCATTCTATGCAGGTCGGTGGCAGCGACCTTGCATTTAGAATGCGTGGCACTAGTTGCCGGCAGCCTGGTACTCCCAACCACGCTCCACAGCCTTGCAAAGCAAATATTTTTATGTCCTTCTTTTGAGGGACTACATGAAAATATGACAGCTCGGGTGGAGCAATGTTCCCAACGGTTGGTGGCCGAGAGACGGGAGTTAAAGTCTCCGCTCAGCTACATTAGTAACAGTGTCAGTTTTATTTCCTTTGATATACAAGAAAGTTGTGTTGATAGCCATGAAAGTTATCTCCAAGGTCAAAAGAAAGTGCATAAAATAAAATATAATAATTATAATATAGACACAATTTAGCAATATGCCCCATTTACTTCCACTATGCAAACCATTTATTAATTAAGTAATGTACTTTGTAGAGGTAATTAAATAATAACACAGCGCAAATATCCAACAGCTCTATGAGCTCAATCTAAAACAGTTTGAACACTTCACTATGACAAGTAATAATCAATTAACCTAATAGTAATACAGTATTACCTCGCTTGCAGAGGAAAGTTTGTAAAACTGGTACATGTTACGTTACTTTTATCCTAAAACATAAAAACGTTTTCTAAGTACAGATTTCTTATCTAATTCTAACATAAGGACAATGACAAGATCTTCACCCATTTTCCATTTTGCTGCACTGCACTATTTTGTACTGTTTTGCACTTGTCTATAAAATAATGATATATTTTTTCCCCTTACGAATGCTATTGGTAACAGTTGTTCAACCTTTCAAAGAAAGGTCTTTGTCCCCAGTAAATGCACATGACATCAGCTCAAAGAGGCTACAGCTACTGCATCCTCCACTCCTTGTGTCACAACAGGGAGGACATACAAGGCGTACACCAAACTGTTGGATTTTTCATTGCTGTGTTGATTATCAATTGATTTCTTATTTTATAAACATACAAAGTAACGTATAATCTCATGCAAACATGTCTCATTCACTCATTCTCAAAGTTATTGCACGCACACATTGCTATATAATCATAAATGTTTCTCTAAATTCAACTCATAAATAAACTTGTACAACATACGATGATAGTACTTTCAAACAGTCACAAAGATATTTCGATGATTGTATTCGCCACAGAGTAGTTTATCCTACATCATACTCTTCCTTTCACTCCACAGTAAATGCACCTGCTCTCCTTTCAAAATAAATGAACTTCGAAGTTGTTCATGGACTCAAAGTTAAGGCCAATCTCTGATAGCCATGGCTTTCTTCCCACATTTCACTGCTGAAGTTCTCCCCAAGGGACGAAGTCTCCTCTCCAAGGTATAAAGTTCACCTTCCAAGGCTGAAGTGCTCTTTCTCCTCCTGTTTGAAGTCCTCTTCTCCAGTTTGGAAGTTCTCCTCCTCCCATTCAAAGCCTACAATGATGCGTTAATTAAAAAAGACTGATTTTCCTGTCCTTCAATGCAGGCTGCCCGAAGGGTAACAGGTCCATTACTCACTTTTCAGCTGGATTTTCCTCACACATAAGTTGCTGGTCCCACTACATCATTAGCAGGATGCAGACCACATATCCACCATTTAGTTTGTCACAGCTGCATCACTCACTGTTTGGGCTCTATCAAAACTAAATTTGTGCCGAGCACAAAATCACAGACTTCTCATGGCAGCTATTTCCATCCCTAAACACTCTATGCCAAATTAATCCTTTACGTCATAATAAAATACTGTAATGTTCTTCTATAACACTTTTCCAGCTGAAGAGCTCCTCAAGGTGCTGCCCACACAGGATCTAACTCAAGTCGCATGAGGTACTCACTTGCTGCCTTAGGCATATCGTCCGACGCCCAGACAACTGAGCACAGTCCTGGGCGACAGGGGACGGGGTTAGAAGTGACTCGGTACTTGCTGGGTTAATTAATGTAGCTGGCAATCACACATCTAGGACATGAGAGTCGGGATCTTAAAAAGTCCATGCAATGGAATGCATATGTGCGCAGACTATACCTCAGTTTATACTCCCATTCAAAGTAGAAAAGTATGGGATCTGATGGGTAATATTAAACATCACTTGTTCTTTCAAGCTTACAATTGGGTTCTCTGGGCCCTGTACTGTTTTAGTGTAGAAAATCCAGCCCTGAAGATTGCCATCAGGCATTAGCATTGTATGTCCACTAGAACTAGCAGGTAAGCCACATGAGCCCCACTTGGTCATAGGTTAGACAAGTAAAGAGGTCAACATCAATAAATCAAATTCACCTGCCAAAAATATGGAAGATATTAATGGATGGCCACTAAATTAACCATTCTGAATGATTTCAGAGGAGAAGCAACAATATACATGTATATGTTATTGTTACCACAAATCAATTAAAACCAACAGAAAAGATGTTAACCAATTAAAGTGTGCCTGAGAAATGATATCAAAATTATAACGAATAACGAATAACGAATCTTTATTGTCCCCATTTGCACAAGGATATTTGTGTGTGATGCACAGTAACTGTTGGCATATTAAGAAGACAACACAAAGGTTAGCGTACATGTATACAATAAAGAAACGGTAGCGGATATTAGAACACCTTAATGCATAACAATACTAAACAAATCTCAAGACTATTACTGCCATTTTCTCAATCATTCACGCTTTCTCATGACCATGCTAATCCTTGCACATTCATTCTTATCCACGCACCGACTCATCACACACACACCCTTAATACATTTAAGGGGCTCACTGTAGTTACGCTAGTCGTTCTAGGGTTACACATTACACACTTCCACTGTCAACGCTATGTCAACATTGTTGTTTCCCTTCACTAACTACAGGGGAGTGGGGGTTTTACATACATTATAAGAAAATTGGTAACAACAATAGGCTGCTGAGCAAATTAAATGGTGTATACACATGACTAGTTACAACTAGAGACATTCCGCAACGAATACATCAGTAAGCTGTTGTTACTTCAAAAACATATGACTTAGATTTAACATTGCTAATAAAATCATGGTACTACGTAGGCATCACGGATCAGGGTCACGTATGATTATGAACCACTTAATTAAGAAACAGCCACTCACATACACCTTACTATGTGTGCATCACATTCGCATACACACACTCACACACCCAAACACGCACACACACGCCCACATACACATGCACGCACAATGTCACAGGAATACGTAGTCAATTAACTGCTCTATGCACTGATGTAGTATCCATGGCTCTATGACTATAGGTTTGCGGGTCAGTCTGCATATCTCTGCTACACTGCGCGCGCACACACACACACACACACACCACACCACACAGTCATAATACTGTTTTTCTGTGGCACATGACTTAGTGCACACTCTCTCTCTCTCTCTCTCTCTCTCTCTCTCTCTCTCTCTCTCTCTCTCTCTCTCTCTCTTTTTCTCCAAAGTCTCTTCTGGTCAGCATTCGGGGCTGGCTTTGGTGACGAGGCGGATGGCGGATGGTAGGAAGGAGTTGAGGTAGCGGCTGGTGCGGCAGCGCATGGACAGGAAGCGGCCAGGGCGGCGCTTGGACTCAGCAGCTGAGACCACTGCATGGAGCGGATGGGTCTCGTCCTGCAGGATCCGGCGGATCTTCTTCACAGCCGCGGTGTCGTAGGCCTGGCGCAGGGGTCGTACCTCGTTGCCAAGCAGCCGCTCAGCGGTGGAGATGATGCGGTCCAGCCTCTCTGTGTCGGTTTCGTTGGCCCCATTGTAGTAGCACAGCTGGTTGTAGAGCAGTGTGCTTTCTACCACAGACTGGTAGAACATTTTCAGGATGGTGCTGCTGACCTTGAATTGTCGTAGCTTGCGTAGGAAGAAGAGACGCTGGTTAACCTTCTTGGTGCAGACATCGATGTTAGGGGACCAATCCAGCTTGTCATCGATGACTGTGCCCAGGTACTTGTAGGTGCTGACGGTGCGCACATCCTCCCCCTTGATGACGAGGGGCCCGAGGGCCTGGGGCTGCCGGCGGAAGTCGATGACCATCTCCTCTGTCTTGGAGATGTTGAGCTGTAGGTAATGCCTGTCGCACCAGGCGACCAGCTCAGCCACAGCGGCGCGGTACGACACTTCATCGGACTTGATGAGGCCAGTGAGGGAAGTGTCGTCCGCAAACTTGATCTGGACGTTGCAGGGGTCGGCGGTGCTAACCGCAGGCACCTCAATACTATTGACCAAAACTCATTTTTATGCTGCTTGCATGCTTATTTAAAAGCTTTCACCTCAATAATGTGGATTCATAAATTTTTCTATGATTGTACTATCAGTGACATTTTCCACACGCACACATAAATCCACCTCAGACTCGATTATTAATAATAATTTTAACAGCCTGCAAAAATACGAACTAAAAAAAGGTTAAACCACAAAAGAATGTTTTTTTTTTCAAATGGGCTTACTCTAAACAAAAATCATAGTCAAGTTCATAATGTAGAGTTTCACAGGTAATCCCATTGTCATCTACATCACTCACATTCATCATGTTTACACTGCCGACAGAGAGCTGCCTCTGGGCAACCACAATGTGACAATGCGCTGTACTCTACAAGATGGGCTATTTTCACATTACACAAATCGCACAATGGGCACAGCCACGAGGTAACATCCACAACACCTCACAAGGTTCAATCTATAGTCAGGCAATCCAAATCCATCTTATCACAGTCTGGTTTGGCAGTATTTATCCCACAAATATAAATGCTGTTTAAAGACTACAACACAAATAAGTCTTAAGTTCAACAAATGACTTAACAGCACTGAGAGCTAAAGGTATATAGCTTATGATATATGCCACCTTATGCTACGTTAAGACAACAATATAATGGCTTTAACTGTAAAGCAGTAACTCTTTCTGGATGTATGAATTAAAAGAAATATCTGTAACTATAAGCCTGCTGTTGTGAAACAAGTACATTTGTAATAAATGCTTATTTTAAGTTTCGACCTCTAGTTCACTATTGTAAGCAACAAAACATTACGCCACTTCCACTGCTGATTCCTCCCCTTTCCATCCCTAACTTCGCTGATTGATTGATTGATTGATTGATTCTTGCTTTAGGTCCAGCTGACTCCTCCGAGCCAAATCAGGACCGGACAACCCCCAATCCGCATAAAAGATCTGCCGAAACAACCCTAGTGGGAAAATTGAATGCCCTCCACCGGCCAGTCACTTTACAATAAAGACATCCCACGCGGGGGACGGCTGAGGGTTGACCTCAACTACGCGAACACCCCGGTTACAAAAACAAAATAGAATACAAACATCATTATAAATCATCAATGAAACACATACATATAAAATGCCTATAGTGCTAAATAGTACAATCATAGGAAGCCCTAGTGACCACCCGGCAGAAAGCGTCCAACACTCCCAAGCTGATCCAACAGACCTCATACCCAAACAAGGAGTCTTGTCCAGGAAGAGTTTTCAAGAAAAAAGGTAGGTCATTGATCTAGCGAAGAAGAAGATAGTATAGCAGAGTGAAGGGCAGAGCAGGAATAGGAAAGAGTAAATGAGGAAGACAGCGACAGTGGGAATTTAAAGCACTAAATTTCCATAAAGTGGGGATACTATTTATACTGAAAAACCCCGGCACTCCAACGGGGGTACTGTTGCCGCAGTGAATCTGTCTTGCCTATAAAGGAAAGACAGGTTTTCAACTGTGGCTTTCACTGTTCCCTTTATAGGTTTGAACAATCTACAGTGGCAAGATTGCTCATGACCCCAAGGGGACCTAACTTCGCTGGGATAAAAGCCTATTCCATGGAATGAGTCATGCTAATTCACTTCCATCATAACCGTCTGACATCACCAATACAGATGTTGGGTATCCATTTTCACTTTATTATGACACAAGTTTTTATTCACATTTTACTTATATAATATATATATGGGATATTTGCTTTGAGGTCAGTTTTATTGGGAAAGCGTACTACATTAAAAAATGTGTTGGTATTTTTGTGTGTTAATTATCATTATTAACTAGAAGGGCAAATATGACTCACATGCTTCTTGTGGAACTTGCAATACTTAACATAAAAATCAGTGTCAACCCCCCTCTCCCATCTCCCAAATTAAAAAAAAGGAAACGGTGGTGTTAAAATGCAAAGTAAAACCGACTTTGATCTTTCTATGCTCTTGACCTTGAGATAATATTGACCTCAGACACAAAATACACTCATGTACTATCAAATAAAGTACAGCAAAAGTTGTATTATGCCCCCCCCAAAATGGTGACCTTGGGATGACTTTGACCTTCAGTGACCTTGATCTTTGGATGACCTTGACCCTCACATGATCCCTCATGCATTTCTGACCAAATAACCCATGTTGCATACTATGGGTTAAATAAACAGCCATTCCACTGTACTATTAACAATTTTGTGTATGGTTTTGCAAAGGCCTAAAATGGCATTGACCTTCAAGATCAATGCAAAAATGGAACAAATATGAAAGATCAATCTATCCTCTCCAAATACAATAAGTTTGGACTTGATATCTCTCATAGTTTAGGGTCAAGGTCACTTCAAAGTACCTATGCAAACTGACTTTGGATAGCTCCAGTGACCTTGACCTTGTAGTGGGGTTGAACAAAATTTGCAAAGTATTTGTGTCTCGTTGATATCTATCTCAGTATCTGCATCAATGAATCATAAGTTCAATATTAATAACCTAAAAAAAAAAAGTGAAATTTTGTGAAACATTTTACGTTTTTTTTAACTAAAATTTGATGACTCTGTGTGTTGACCTTGAAGTGAAGTCATTCATTCACTGATCATTTATGATGTCTCATGGGTATACACCATCTTACCAAATTTGGTTGTGATAGTTGAAATATCAAATAGGTTCTGAGTACTTAGACACTTTACAGTTTTTGCACAGACAGACGGCGGACAGACAGTTGGAAGGAAATTTTTTTGTTGATATCATTTTGGGACTATTTAGAACTAACTTTGCACAGATTAGCAAAAATCTGGACTTTTTTTGGGGGGTGGGGGGTGGGGGTGGGGCCTGGGGGGGTAAGAGGGGGGGGGGGTGAGTACATAGACACACATTGCTATGAATGTGAGCCAAAAATCCGTTCAACCACAGTAGGGCTTGGAGCTTTTGCATGACATCGCTGCACAAGAAGCTAAAAAACGTAGCATAACATAATCTACTAGTACTACTACTCTGTCTTATCACCTATAATTATTGCCAATAATTACACCTCTCTGGACCACAGCATTCTTCTTAGGTCAGAGGGTCAGGGGCTTTGTGCACGCAGGCACATCAATACAAAAAAATTAGGGTGTAGATAGACCCATTCTTTTTGAACAAGAAATTCCATCCGAGTTTGACGCAATTCATTCAAAATGCAGCGGAATGGAGCAGCTTAGAAGTTACTTGGTGAAGAGGGTTTAATATGGGGACCCCCTCACCTTCACTCTTCTTGGTAGGCCAATTTATCAGCCAACGATGCTTGAAAACGTACCTAACTTGTGACTAGAAATCATATAAGTGTACTCTTTAACACACCTTTATTGACAGTGCAAAAGGCCAACAGCTTATGATACCACTACTGCATTATACTACCAACACTACGCTATATACTACACTACACAGTGCTTTAGATTGTTTTCAGACATCATGGGCCCAATGACCCATGGCCATGCAAAATGATGGGTCAATTTTGAAAAAGATGGGTCATTGACAATCGAAGGTATTCGTATCGTATGTTCACCTAGTCCTTCTTGATTTTTATGACGCGCCAGGCTGGCGCATTCACGTTGACTGTTACGCGCCATTCTGATAAAATATGCGCCAATGGCGCGGGCGCACCAACAATCTGAAGCACTGACTACACAATACTATACTATACCATACTACATTACACTACAATATACAGAAACCTCCGCTCAAAAAAGTTGGAAACAAGTAGCAGAATCTAGTTCTAACCATTTCTAATGAGCAAGAAATGTCATCCACGCCTGAGCTACGATAATTCTATACAAAATCTGTTAGACCACAGCAGTTTTTATTTGCTTTTCTTTTTAAATTTGATGGAAGCGACTCGCCACACATACACACACAAAAAAAAAGGATTATCAGTAGCAGAATCTAGTTCTAACCATTTCTTATGAAGAAGACATTTTATCCCTGTCTGACAGTGACATACAATAAATGATAATTCTATACTAAATCTATTATTCTTCGCCTCTGGGGGAGCAGGTTAGAGGTCATAGCCCTCCACAATAAAACGCAGCACATGACAAGCAAACCATAATCTCCTATTTCTTCAATCAAACAGCCTTACAGTTGCCCACACAGGCAACGCAACGTTCTGGTTCAAATTATTTCAATGCAGTGACATCATGCAGTGGTACAAGCAAGCACTAATACTATACTATGAATGTGTACTATCATTTGATTTTATACTAGAACTTCAATTTGAATGTAATTATATATTTGAATGTATACTACTACTAGACTTTAATTGTAAATGTATAATTTTAATTTGAATTATATATAAACTATATTTTGAATTTGAATTTTTATTTGAATACATACTAGAATTTGAATGTTGAATGTTAATGTATGCTATAATTGGAATTTATAATATCATTTGAATGTTTACTATACGCTAAATTTATACTGCATTATAAGCACATTCCATAGACAATTACCTATGTTCATAATAATAATAATAATAATAATAATAATAATAATAATAATAATGATAATGGTATTTATAAAGAGCTTTTTCCTAATGATACCAGTTCAACTATCACAAGATAAGTATCACAAAACATCGTGGACAATAGTAATATTTTCACACTCATGTTGTAGGCTACCAACTGCTGTGTCTCAATATACTGTTTTCACTGTTCACCTTTCAAACCCATGCATTTGAAAGGGCGGTAAACCATTGTAAAGGAGACATGAATAATAGTGATGGCACATAAAACGTTATGAACTGCCTTGAAGGGATTGCTTTTGCTTCAATGATGAAGTCATTCTACTTCTCACATTGAGAATAATAGACTATTTCATAGCAAATTATATATATTACTTCCAGACACATAAGTTGAGTCAAAGATAATAGAAAAGTTTCTTTGGTTAAGTGTAGCATATGTCATTATATCAAGAAGAAATATAAATCTACACAATTTATTTTTCATGGCTTGTACAATCCTGTGCTGATTATGCATCTTTTACACAGCCTTTTATTTCAAAACACAGACGATCGTATAACTTAAATAATATAAATATGTCCAAAGTAATTTTCCTAGAAATAATTAATAAATATTACCTCTCTCTCTATAGAGGTACATTATAATACAAAATTTCATGCTCACTCTCTCTCTCTGTATTGTACGCTGAATTTCAAATAGATCAAATGAACAATAAGTGGCCTGTTCACTATACAAAGCACCAAGTGTCACTCTCTTTATATAGGTAAAGCTTTCACAATTTAAAAATGCTGGCTCTACACAAGTATAGGTGCTGGTGCAAGAGGTTAAAACCAGGTAAACTAGTGCCCAGTAGTGGAATAAAATGTAAAACATGCACACAGCAAACAGGCCGCTCCAGTATTTCCTTCCATCAAGCTTTTGCCGCTTTATTTCAGCTTCATCAGGAATTGTATCTCCTGTTCTTTTCCCAAAAGTAAGACCTTAATCTGGGGAAAAGAACGGGACACTCCAGTATTTCCTTCCATCAAGCTTTGTCCGCTTTATTTCAGCTTCATCAGGAATTGCATCTCCTGTTTCTTCTTTTCCCGAGGTAAGGTTTTACTTTGGGAAAAGAAGAACTTACTTTGGGAAAAGAAGACCTTACTTTGGGAAAAGAAGACCTTACTTTGGGAAAGAAGATCTTACTTTGGGAAAAGAAGATCTTACTTTGGGAAAGAAGACCTTACTTTGGGAAAAGAAGACCTTACTTTGGGAAAGAAGACCTTACTTTGGGAAAGGAAGCGGCCTGTTTGCTGTGTGCAGAGGATGAATGTTTGAAATACTACACACACGTAATCTACTTACCACAATAAGCATGACATTTACTTTTGAATAATAAACTTCAGAGTCCCAACTTTGAAATGTGACGTGTACAATGTAATTAGGGTGAGGTGGAGCGCGAGTCCACCAATCACAAAGTTTTCCCATCAAGTACTGCAACAATATTAATTCTAACTAACCTAGCCTTCTATCGACTACTCAACTGGGGGTGGCCTTGTGGCGCAGTGCGTTAGTCGCCGGGTTCCATTCCTGCAAGGGGTGAACTTATGTGACTTGGGTACGAAACAATTGAGGTCACTGAGAGTGTTCTCCGGGTACTACAGTTTCTTCCCTCCCTTCAATAATGGTATTGGATGCAGTCAATCTAAAATTTAACAAATAAAATTTTGATTTCTTTTCTGTCTTCAATTGACGAATTGTCTTCACACATTTTTGAGTGATGAATGTGTGTTTGTTGTGTATGTTGGAGTGTCTGTGACATGTGAGCGTGTATGCTGATTACAGATCTCTGCGCTTTGAGTCTGATTTAGAAATGAGGCACCTATAGCATCCAGTGTTATTATTATTATTATATCTGCCTTAATCTCCAATCACAATGTTTTCAAATGTAATGAAGCTATACCAATGTAAGGTAGTAGTAGTAACAATGTATTCTTCCAATCCAATCAGTTATATTCAAACTTTGTTATGCAAGTTTCATGGCCAGACGAGCAGTCACGAGTGAAACTGAATTTCATGAAAACTAAATCAACTAATGACTTTACATTGGTTGTTCACCGCTAGGTGGTAAGCACTGAGACAAAGTGATTATCTCCACCCATCTACCCTCTGATCTATTCTACATTAATTAACAATATAAATGTGACTGTACTATGACTGTATCAATAACATTTCATGACAATGAGTCCTTAATAACTGTGAACAACTTTCAACATTTTATATAAATTATTTATTATTTGGGTATCTCACTCATTTAACTCTTTCTACACTTTACTACGCTACAGCGTAGTGCCAGCGGTCAATGCTTTCATTTTGACACACGCATATATGCGTACCTCTACTTTCGGAAGTCGCAGCATGTAGACACAACATAGTATACGAAACTAAGGTGGAAAAACCTCTTATATTTTCTTGTTAGAGTATGCCTGGCATTGACTACTGTTGTTTCAAAGAGAGTGGGCTTCTAACATGGAAGGGGACGCTAAAAGTATTACTAGTGAACAAAAGGGGGGAAGAAGGAAGTAATGATGACGATTCGTAAATCCAGCACTATAGTACATGCTACAATTATAGGGAGGTAACACTGCTGAGGACAACATTTCAGAATGGACTGGTTTAACACTGAGCGAAACAATCAGGGTTGCTGAGGACAGGGAAAGATGGAGTACGCTGGTTAAACGATCATCTGTGGTGCCCCTACGATCTCAGAGTTATGAGATAGGATAAAATTGCTGCTTTCCACAACAATCAGGGAAAGGTCTAAGTAATATTGAATTGAATTGCCTCCCCGACACTATTTGTAACTTTTTCTGTGGGAACTGAATGTGCAAATTTGAGGATAGGGTGAGGAGATATTTCTGGCCAAATAAATCAGTAAACAGCAAAGATAATTCTATCAAACTTGGCTGTTGGTTAGTCCATTCTAATTTCTTTATAGACCTAAACTTTCAAGTCTCTACTACAGTTCTTGTTTTTTTTTAAATTTTACAGTAGCTCATACAAATCGGCCAGTATAGAACAATAAAAGGGGATGCGACCCGCACCAGTATAGGATGAGTTAAGCCTGGTGCTTTTGTGCGCCCTGGTGGTTTTGCCTTGCACTATTATCTGGTTTGTTCAATACATTTATGTTTAAAGCAATATTTTCTTCCCTGTTATTGGCAATTAAGATAAGATAGATAAGATAAGATAAGATAAGACAACTTTATTATCTTTTACAAGAAATTACATTGTGGTGTACAATTACAATCAACAAGGAATAAACATCACAATAATAATAACAACAATCATAATGACAATGAGGATAAAAATGCACAGTCACATATGAATAGAATTACACTTATGCATTAAAAAAAAAAGAAAAAAAAAGATTATTTTGGGCAAACAAAACACACACACACACACACCCACACACACACACACACACACGTCATTTATTAAGTAATGAGACAGCCTTTGGAATTAAAAGACTGAAATTCAAACCCCTGGCAATACAATGAAACATATTTTTAAATGCTGTAAGTATAAAATCAACTGAAGGCAAACAAGAACAAAAAAACAAAAAAAGATTTATTGATTCCTCTCTGTCCCCTTCTTGACTCTCTGATTCATCATTCACTGCCGCTTGTTCATTTTTAAAAATGATAATTGATGTACACATAATGTGCACACTCTTCCTCCCTCATTCCCCATCACCACCTCTCCCCCCTCACCTCCTCTCCCCCCCTCACCTCCCTCATTCCCCATCACCGCCTCTCCCCCCCTCACCTCCCTCATTCCCCATCACCCCCTCTCCCCCTCACCTCCCTCATTCCCCTCACCGCCTCTCCCCCATCACACCCTCATTCCCCATCAACGCCTCAGCTTCTTTTTTTCATCAGGACCATGTCCTCTCTTCCATTCAGACCAGTTCACTAACCATAAAAGTACAACACTACAGTACTCAGATCTGCTGTTCAAATTTTCACCTGCCCATACTCACACTCAAAACAACATGACTTCAATTATCTTTCTTTTCCCACCCAGCCCTGTGAGTGTGATCATGCCTCTGGTGTAGAAATATGTAGGCACTTAATCAATTTTCATTTATTCACTCAATACAATAAATAGCATTACACTATAATAACATACTAATTTTGGGTAACGGATGACACCAACAATGATACATATTGCATACAAAACGTGTACATTGATATTGATAAACAACACACTTTGTGTCTTTGTCAATGGAATGCACTCCCAAGCTGTTGCATACAACTAAGACACGGCTTAAGAACATGATTAGGAAATCAATATAACATATTTCAGTTAATGTCTACTTCTTAGGAACATGTAATATGTACATGCAGTTCACTCTAGGCATACACACAGTACACCAGGGACGAGAGCAGCCCATACTGGTCTATCACCTGACACTGCGTGAACGAGCTCAACTGATACAAGATGTAAGATATGAAGGGAAGACATGAGACAAAGTGTCAGGCTACATAGGCCAAGTATTAATTTACAAAAGTTAAATATATAAGAAGTCTTTAATAGGGAGTTACTTTTCAACCAGCCTGCATAATATTCATTTTAGGTTCAACAGGCATCATATGCCTTCCTGAAGGATACAGGGATCTTTAATTATGGTGGTTTCAAATGCGCATAGTCACGTTTGATTTCAAACAGTAAGAGGAAAAACGTGATAGGATGGAAAAAAGTCTAATATTAATCATGTAAATAAATTTACAAGCTGAACAAATCATAGCTGAAGAACAAGCAGGATTCAGGGCCGGGCGAAGTACCACTGAACAGATTTTCAACCTCAGAATAATCTGTGAGAAATACCTACAGCACCAACAACATCTATATCATGTGTTCATAGACTTCAAGAAGGCGTTTGACCGAGTCTGGCATGCAGCTCTATGGGCAACAATGAAAGTGTACAACATCAGCCCTAAAATTATTGAAGTCATCAAAAGCCTGTACGACAAGGCTACCAGTGCAGTCCTCCACAACACCGCCATCGGGAACTGGTTCAGAACAACAATCGGTGTGTGTCAAGGATGCCTACTCTCTCCAACACTCTTCAACATCTTCCTAGAGCACATCATGTCAGATTCTCTTGCAGATCTTGAAAGCACAGTCAGCATAGGGGGTAGAGCAATCTCCAATCTTCGTTTTGCGGATGACATTGATGGATTGGCTGGAGAGGAACAAGAACTTGAACAGCTGATACAGAGGCTTGACACCACCTCCAGAGCTTATTACATTACATTACATAATTATTGCTTTAGGTCCAGCGGACACTTCCGAGCCAAATCAGGACCGGACAACCCCTGATCCGCATAAAAGATCTGCTGCAACAACCCTAGTGGTAAAACTGAAAGCTCTCCACCAGCCAGTCACTTTACAATAAAGACATCACACGCAGGGGACGCTGAGGCTGTACTCTAATTTATCGAACCCCTGTTTACAAAAACAAAATAGAATACAAACATCATTATAAATTATCAACAAAACACATACATATAAAATGCCTACATTGCTAAATAATAACATCATAGGAAGCCATAGTGACCACCTGGCAAAAAGCGTCCAATATTCCCAAGCTGATCCAACAGACCTCATACACAAATAGTCTTGTACCGGAAGAGTTTTCAAGAAAATAGGTAGGTGACTGGTCTGGCGAAGAAGAAGATAGTATAGCAGATTGATAGAACAGAGCAGGAATGAGAAAGAGCACATGAGAAAGACAGCGACAGTGGGAATTTAATGCACTAAATTTCCAGAAAGTGGGGATACTATTTATACTGAAACTCCCGGCACCCCAACGGGGGTTCCAGAGCTTATGGAATGGAAATAAGTGCAGAGAAGACCAAAATGATGACCAACAACACCAATGGCATCAACACGGACATCAAAGTCCAAGGCCAATCCCTCAACACAGTGCATAGCTTCAAATATTTAGGAGCCATTGTATCAGACAATGGGTCCCGGCAGGAAGTCCTCTCCAGGATCGCACAAACAACTGCTGCCCTGACAAGGTTGAAGCCCATTTGGAAAGACAGGACCATCAGTCTACATTCCAAAGTAAGACTGCTGCGCTCCCTTGCCATCACCATCTTCCTATATGCTTGCGAAGCATGGACCCACACAGCAGATCTCCAACGAAGAATACAAAGCATGGAGATGAGGTGCTACAGAAGACTTCTGGGCATTTCCTATACCCAACACATTACCAACGACGAAGTCCGACAGACCATCACTCAAGCCATTGGACAACACGATGACCTGCTCACAGTGGTGAAGAAACAGAACTCAGATGGTATCGCCACGTCACCAGATCATCAGGCCTTGGAAAGACTATTCTGCAAGGCACAGTGCAAGGAGGTAGAAGAAGAGGGAGACAGAATAAGGGGTGGAAGGACAACATTCGAGAATGGACCTTATATTTTTGAATATTTTTGTATATATAAGATTTTGATGTTTGTGATGATGTTTGAGATGTTATTTTATACTGGAAAATTACTATAGATGTAGTCTACTGTGTACTTGTATACATGTATGTATTGTTTTAATGTTTCATACCGATCAGCAATTGTATGTCATAATTTCTCTGTTGAGTTAATAAAGTATTCTTTTATCCGGGTTACGGGACAGGATAGGATAGGAAATAAATTTATAAGATAAATAAAATACATATTACTTTCCTAATTAAGTGTGGCAACTTACTTCTTGGCCTCCTGCTGCGCGTCATGCTGCAGTTGGGCCTGCCGCGCGGGCTGGTACACCTCTCGGTAGCACTTGGAGCAGAAGTTCTGCCAGGCTGGATTGCCATAGTAACCACATCCATTCTTGCACAGCAGGTCTGACTCATCGATGTGAAACTTGTTCTTCTTGCTGGCTCCTGCCACGTTCGCCAACATGATGGATGCACAGTGGCAGAGATGCTGTTATTCTTTGCAACCTTTTCACAAAAGTATGATCTGTGGAAGTTCCGCTGTTCATTAAAACAAACTACCACAACATCTCTGAACAAGCTACAACAAGGATTTGGATATTCCCCTGTCACTGTGAAAGGTCCTAAAGACTTGAGCACTCTTCACACTGGACACAATACAGAAGTCTATGGCTTTCCTAATGTTTACACGTTACTACCCGTCGTTAGCCCCCGAAACATATCGCTGGCTACTACTAGTGAATATTATAGAGAAAGTCTGTGGCTACCAGTGGCTATTAGTGGATCACTGTAGCTATCAATGGACCACACTGGCCAACAATGGATCACTGGCAATGTAAGTCCGATCAAAGCCTGGAAGCAGGTGCAATGTATTGATGAGTGACTGAGTTGCCGCCTCCAAGCTGAGCTCACCGAATTGTTGTGATTCCCACTCTTAGTGTGCGGCTCAGTCATAAGCTGCTGTACATACTGTACCTATAGTATAAACAAAATAATCAGTTGATTTACATTCATATACAAAGATACAATGAATGAACAACTGATTCACATTCATAGACAAAGATACAATCAATGAACAACCGATTCACATTCAGAAACAAAGATCTATACAATCAATCAACTCAAATTACATTGTGGGGTAGTGGTAGCATGCTTGCGGTGTGTAATGCTAGTTTGGCATGACCCTGGCAAGATGAGAGATTGTCCTCAAAGGAGTCGTCTTTCCATAGAGACTCCTATACTAGTTTTGTAATGGTGTTTTGGCAGTACTCAGTGGGCAGTTATGTGGTTTGAAAGCTTATTTAACACTCCACTGCAGTGTAAGACCTGTTCATTAGAATAATGATATATCTAGTTATATCCAGTAACAAAGCATCTTATCCTGATTGCTAAAGGCTAACAAGCCTGCATAACAACCTAAGGTAAAGGTAAATTTAGTCCCGTAGCATTGTGGCCATAGGGGAGCGTGATGTTGAAGATCACACTTATCTTGGGCCAGCGTAATGAGAGTGATGCCCATATCTCTCCCTCACTGCTTTACCTTCCCCACCCTTAAGAGAGAAGGTACTCAGTCACAGTTGAGTCAACTGGGGGCGTTGTTATTTGTTGCTTCACGTTTTGTGGTCACCCATCCAAGTGCTAACCGCACTGGACGGTGCTTAACTTGTGACACAGTAGCGAGTGCTGCATGTCAACCTATGCTATGCTATAAAGTGATCACATATTCATGTATCCCATTTCTTACAAGAAAAATACACATTGCAAAGAAACAGCCCGAAGCTTTTCATTAGCTTTTATTTGGCAATGTCCATGAATTCAGCATTATTCACTCAACACCAACCAATCCTATCAAAATTCAACCCTCCCTTACATGCAGCTTGATTTTTTTTATCAATACTTTACAATTTTAAATGATATTATACCAGCTGCTGCCAGTTATTGCACTCCCTGAATAACCCAGCACGGAAAAAAGTAAGTTAGAAACTTTCAATCCAATTTATCATTTTATAAAGCACAGGCGACAGAAGCGGGGAGGAGGGAGGGGTGAGGGGGGGGGAATGGGGTCACTTGCCCCCCCCCCCCCCCCGACAAATATTTGGGGGGCAAACCCATACATTGCCCCTTCCCCCCCCAATATTCAGCCCCTCAAAAAACATTATTTGGAGGTTCAAACCAATATTTTCCCCATTTCTTCCCCTACCCCAATTCTCAGCCCCTTAAATTAAACTTTTTTTAATGGAAAGAGAAAAAACAACGATATATAACGATAAAGCTCCTAAAAGAAAGAAAGAGAGAGAGAGAGAGAGAGAGAGAGAGAGAGAGAGAGAGAGATGCCGCATTCTTTGATCCGGTGAATACTATACTACTCACTATATTCTTTGTACTGACCTGGGGAAGCTTGTGTAAACCATTGAACTTCGTAATTTTAACATCCTGCCTAGTAACTTCAAAAGAAACAGTAGTCGATAACGCTTTAAATTGAGGAAGAAATGATTTTGCTGGTAAGTCTATTCTTTATTTCTGTCTGTTTTAAATTATTTTTCGCAATGAAACTTGAAAAAAATATTTTTTCAGGTTGGATCATTAGTACATTACCAGTAGATCTATCTCTTTTTTTTAAAGTTTCATGAATTTAAAGATTGATTGAAATGATTTTAATAAGGGTAGATGTGGAGGAAGAACCCCAATTCTATTGTGACGGTAGCTGTCAAAAAAATCATAATGTAGGTCTGTTGAGTTTTTTTTTAAATGCAGATTGCTATTATTATTATTGTTGTTGTTGTGGTTGCTATTATTATTATTATTATTATTATTATTATTATTGTTATTATTTATTTATTTATTTAAAATTTGTTATTTGTGTGATATTGATGTCTTATTTATTTTCATTTATTGTCAGTAAACAAGCTGGGGAACTCTCCTCGGATCCGTGATTTTCCGAGAAAAGGTACCGTCACTCCCGAGAAAATTAAATAGGGGTCCCAGAAAAAAAAATCGCTCCGAGAAAAAAAAAAAATCACAAAACGTTATCTCTACAAGTCCAAGTCTTGATCCATGTCCGTGTCCAGCTTTTTTTTCCTCGTCACTAAAAGTGCCGCCAGCGCCCGCTATTGTTACATCGAATTCACTGCCCAATAAGGCTTACTAGCATCACTTGACTACAGCGGTCGAAGGCGATGTTGAACGTTTGGCGGTTCACGTGAAGTTCAGTCCTTTGTGAGTTTGTCACTGTCCGCCATTGTTAGGTTATAATCACTATATACTATCATGGTCAAGTCGTTCGTTTCACGTATTATTAACCGAGGAGACCCTTTTGAAGAAGGGGAAATCAACAACAAGTGGAAATGGGAATGGCTTGAAAAGATGGCGAAAGTGTAACTGCACTCCATGTCATGGGAAACTACTACTAACTACTTATATTACTACTAATGATAATGTCCTTATGAACACATGATGAATATTATGAAAAAATCCACGTTTATCTCTCACAAAAAGCATTCTTTTTGGGTGTAAGCCCCCCAGATCCCCCAACCGGGGCTTCGCCCCTGGACCTGACCAGGGGCTTACGGCAGCCCCTGGACCCCGGCCGGATTTCAGAGATTTTTGCTTTCGACTGTTCCCCAGCCTGAGTAAATGTCAGTGAATAAAATGTGTGTGTGCCCCTTCCCTCCGCCCCCCCCCCCCCTTCCAATCCTGAGCAGCTTCCACCCCCTGTGTAAAGACATAACTATAAGAAATGTATTCCTTTAGTCCCGGCTACGCTGTATCGTATGCAAATGAAGAACTCCAACACAGATTGAGATTATGTCCGGAATTACTACAATTAGCCAAATGGTCAGGATCAGGGTTAAGTTAGGTAATGGCAATATAGCACAGAGAGAGAGAGAGAGAGAGAGAGAGAGAGAGAGAGAGAGAGAGAGAGAGAGAGAGAGAGAGAGAGAGAGAGAGAGAGAGTCTGTAGACTGTAATATCTGTATTATTTTATATACTGTCTCTGCTACTCTAGAAATGCTGTACCGATTGTCTCAATAAATATTTTAATATTCAGCATCGCAAATGGGAAGTGATTACTGGAGCAAGGGTTAGGTGGTGTGACTTTACGAATAATTTTTTTTTGAAGGTGTGCGTCACCATGTGACCATCACTTGACACCAGCCAGCATCAAAACACTGCTTCTCCTGTCTGTCATTCGTAAGCAATACAAATGAACACCTGTCAGAGTTTAGTCAGTACATCTAGCTACCTGGTAACTCAGCCAATGCATATGTAGAAATTAAAAAGCAACAATACCTGTAAATCAGCTGTGGAGGAGAAATTTCCTTGTTATACTGAGACTGGGTCATGAGATTTTTTCAATGAGGACTGCCATTGGATACATGACCTCAGTTTCGAACAAACAAAATGTTACCCCCAGTCAGAATTTTTTTGTTCCTTGCGTTAAGATACATAATGTAAATAAAGTAAATAAAGTAAAACAAATCGATACGTTTCAGCAAATATAAATGCCAAACGCCCTCGACATCGTAAATTTAATTGATTTCCTGGATGACATAGCTCTGCATGTACGAAAGCATCGTCTGCTAGCATTTTGTTGACGTAGGCCTGAGGCGCAAAGGCCTACTTCCCAAGTGCTAGTGATAACACCACTTGGTGATAAAAACATGTAGGTCGCAGATCAAGATATTTTTCAAATGAAACAGCAGATTACATGGGTCATCGTCTCACACGTCCATTACTTTGACATGGAAAAGAGGAAAAGAAGTGCAGCAAAGATGTCAGTACAAGACAGGGAGGAGGCAACACCTCTCACAGGTAACACTAATTGTATTATTATTCAAATTTCCGCCTTGTTGTCTTAGTACTGCTTTGATGGTATGAGTTCACCGTTGCCGTTTTTTTAACATATGCTCATTGCACTTGTTACAGTTTCAAAAAAGAATTACAACTGCATAGCATACACTGCATAGCATGGTAACTAATTCATCCTTCATCATTTCTAATAAAAGTTATTTAGTATTTAGCTCTTCCAACTATTGGCGCACAGCTGTAATACGTACTAATACAGACATGATAAAGAGGTTTTTTTCTTTTATAATTTTTTTTTAAAATTCAGCTACATATACAGACTGATACATGCATATACTCTACAGATCTCCCCCTTTATCTCTCTCATCCAGAATTTGGATGGCAGCTAGGTAACTGAAACATTTATTAAAGAGTTTTAAATTTAAAAATTGAGATATTGCAACACTAATTTAATTATAATTTATGGCAGTAGCTGGGCTCCCAAGCTTTGCAGTCGGCCTTCTCCTGTTTGTACCTCCCCTCTGCCTGGAAATGAAGAAGTTGCTGGTGACTTCGTGAGTGTGCATGAGGGATTGTGTGGGCATGATTGTCCATGTATGCATGTCTGTGTGTACGTCAATGTGTGTGTGGAAGTTAGGAGGAGCGGTGTAAGCAGTTGTGCTTACAAGTGCATACTGAGTCATGATCTTGATAACTGTCTCTAATTTAAAACATTATTTGTATATGTCTTAACTTTTGAAAGTGGCACGTTTGTGCTTTGACGTAAACGAAGTAAACTAATATGTTTGTTTTTGTGAAACCTATTTATACATGATTGGTGTGTGTATGTGTGTGAATGTGTTACTGCGGACGTGCGCACGTTCATTGGTGATTTACCTTGCAGTACGCAGAGAAGAGGGGGATTGGAGGAGTGAGAGGGTGAGAGAGAGAGTGAGAGTTGGGGAGAGGGAAGGTATATTAAATTGTACTTACACCTCAACGATCCTGTTGCTTAGTGCATGCATCAGTGTGATTATTTCCACATTCAAAAAACTTATGCTCACTTTATTTGTTTATTTATGTATTTTTGTATATTTGAATTTATTTTTTTTAAAATATACAATGTCCATGAGTGTTGTCAATGTAAGTTTGTATATAGCTGTTCTCATGTATGTAATCGCCTGTGTAAATTTAGGCCTACTGTTTACTCGATTTCACCATTTTACTGTTTTCTTTATTGATATTTTATTCACACTTTTAAATCCTTTTTGTATATGTCGTCTCGAATGACCTTTGGTTTTAGCCGATGTTAATAAAATATACAACTCTCTCTCTCTCTCTCTCTCTCTCTCTCTCTCTCTCTCTCTCTCTCTCTCTCTCTCTCTCTCTCTCTCTCTCTCTCTCTCTCACTCCCTATCTAATATATATTACTTTAATCTGGGGACTTGGACATAAGATCAAACAAAAACATTAAAATGTAAATATATCGTAGATGCCTTGCATGTGTATGTTAAATTTAGAATTGCATTATTTAAATTTCAATTAAATTTTTTAATTAAATTTTTTTAAAATTATTTAACCATGTGATTGCCTTTATGTTACAGGGAAGAAGGATGGTGTAAAGGCAACAACGTGCAGCAGAATGCAAGCACCACTGCAGTCTTTTCTACGCCCAGCCATGTGGATTCCAGGCTTGAACAGGCTGCACAGTCATCGAGAAACGTATTTATTTATTTAATCATTCTTATATAGCGTTTTTTTCAGCTCAAGAGCTGCTCAAGGCGCTGGCCGATACAGGATCTAACCCAAGCCGTCTAAGGCGCTCACTTGCCGTCTTTGGGCGCACTGTCTGACGCCCAGACAACTGAGCACAATCCTGGGCCACCAGGCATGGAGAAAGGACCAGCTAGTGCTTGGTGGGCATATTTGTGTAGCCTGCACGCACCCGTCTAGGACATGAGAATCAGGACCTTTAAAGTCCGTGCAATGGAATGTGTGCATGCATAGCCTTGACCTCGGTTTATACTCACATTCGAAGGAGTAAAACCTTACGCACAAGTTTTGTTGTTTAAATTCATGTATTTGAATGTAATGTGTTTGTCTTTAATTTTAATTTTTATTGTGTGAATGTATGTGTACCAGGATTTTGTTTAGAACCGTGAAACAGTGTTTGGTGGTAAAGTAGACAGGACGGGAAATGCCCTCACAAAGCTGACCTTGAGAAAATGGAGGCCCCTATATAATGCCTCTAACCCTAAAAACTGAATTAAGGTTTCAATGTAAACTTTTGATTGAAGTCTTTCTTGATTCATGTCTGTTCATTTACGTATGTCTTACTTACTCATTTTTTCAATTCAATATTTTAATTTAACGTCTTTTCACAACAATGTGATTTTAGACAACCATAACAAACAAAGAAACAAACAAACAACTAGAAACTGTTAATTATAGTAACTTATTACTTACTAAACACAATGCAGACATACAAAAATATATATTGGTATTGTTTTATGTTATAATTGGTCTGTGGGGGTGTTCCAGGTGGAGATCTGAAGGTTCTGATCCACAGAAAAATATAGACAGTGTTCAGCGTGCTCTCATCAGAGTATCAGAGAAAGACAAGACCCACTCTGACTTTGTTGTCAGTGAGGTTAGTCGGTTGGCTGAATAGATGAACAATTGGTTTGACAAAGAACAGAGTAATTAAGTGTTTTGTTTGTATGTATATGTGGGGTTTTTTTCCCCACAGAATTTTGTCAAAAATACTACTGTGACATGAGGCGCACTTCGGGTTGTTATTTAGAATTCGTACTTTTAAACCAGTGATTTTAACTGGGAACAACGTGATTTGTTATAATATTATTTGGCAACTCAATCGTGAATTGGAACAAAGATTAAATTATCCAGAAGTTATGTAATCAATATTAACTTAGCCTTGGGGCATTTTTTTCTGCATATCCAATAGAGTGGTATATGTGAAGTTTTAGGATAATAACGTATGTACTATAATTTTGATTGTTGATAATAATCCATAAGCTACATAATTATGTGTAATTGCGTGGGCGCGTGCGTGTGTTTGAGTGTACGTGTGTGTGCGTGAGAGTAATTTATATTTTTTATGATTTTGTTTTTTAGGCCTAGTTGTCAAAGGGAGACAATTTTTCATTCTTGGATTCGGGATTAGAGCATTTTTGTTGTTGTAGTTGCTTCCCTTGAGCTTAAAAAAAGTAGCAAGCATTTGTTTTTGTTTTTTCCAGGTTGAAAACGATTTTCTGCAAATCTATGTGTTCACCAGAGCAGAATGGCTGGATGTTATTGAAATGAAATTTGAAGAAAGTGAAGTCAAGGTAAACAACCATTACCATCGCATTTTTGTATTTGCAGACATATCTGGACAAGCCAAAATTAAAGTCGGTCTGTCAAGTCGGTCAATTTGTCTGTGGCAAACCACATCTCAACAACCACTGAACGGATTTTGACCAAACTTCATAGGAACATAAACTAGGCTAGTGGCTGCCTCCCGTGCAATCATATATTTGCTCTATCACAAAGGCCAAGGTCACTGGTGTAATTTTGTTGTTAAACACGTTTTGCTCAAGATCTTTTTTTTTTTTTTTTAAACGGCTAAAGTGATTGTGTTGAGTTTTGGTACGCATGTACTTCAAATCATGGGTCAGTCCCTCACTCCCAGTTTCACTTTTTTTTTGTTGTTGTTCAAAACACGCTGTTGGTCTTATCTCGAGAATAACTGAATCGCAATTCATCCATGTTTGACTTTGCTGAGATTTGAATGACTGCCATGTTAGATCATTGTTGTGTGTACTTTGTCAAAGGTTGAGCGAAACAATCAGGGTTGCTGAGGACAGGGAAAGATGGCGTACGCTGGTTAAACGATCATCTGTGGTGCCCCTACCTACGACCTCCGAGTTACGGGATAGGATAGGATAGGATAGGATAGGAGAGTGGTGGTAGGAAGGGACATGAGGGGAGGGAGGCGCCTATATATGGGTAGTCGGCTAGTTTGCTATTATAACAGTATTATTTCATTGTTGTTATATTACGTCTTTCTCAGATCTCGGCGTTCTCCAGTGGCTTTCTCCCGCTGTTCTTCCCTGGAGCATGTTTGCTCAACCTGGTACAATTTTTTTCTTTCTTTTGATGTCATTTTTTGTTTATAATTTTACAAAATTATTATTTTATTTAAATATATTTTTTTGCTTTTATATTCTCTTATATATTTTAATATACAATTCAATATATAATACAATACAATGCAATACAATGTGACTTTATTTGTCTCACATAGAGCAATTACAATGGTGACAACACATAGATATTAAAAAATTTAACATGTACACGAAAATAAATGCATTTTACAACATGTAAAACGAACAATATATATATGGTTTGCAATTTTAAAAAAAAAAGATAATATGCATTTGTTTATTTAGTATTTATTTTGCAGGCTTTCTTCTGGGTGCCTTTTTTTGACATGGGAATGAACCAAAAACGTTTGAAGTGGATTCTTTCAGAAGTGGATGTACCAATGGAACGCTGCAGTGCATAATATTTAATAACACAATTCAAGGGAAGCAACTACAACACATGTTCGAATCCCAAATCCCACCTGAAGAATTGCCTCCCTTTGACCACTAGGATTAAAAAAATAAATGAATAAAAATACATTACTCTCCCTTCCGAGGAACATTTACGAACTATCGCTTTATATAGCTATTATCACCAAATCCCGACCGAATTCAAAACCTCAACCCACCGTTTAAATGGACAAAATAATGCCAAAAAAGTTTGAGTGAAAATTATAACGAGTACCAAGAAATGACCCAAGAAATATTCGCTGGTGCGATAATGAATTTTTTAGTACCCGACCAAAGCATTCTATCACATGCATGATATTAACCAGAGATTGTGACTAAAGTTATGTTAAAGACATGTAGTCGCAGTCTTCTAATTTTACCCCATAGGCCTATACTTGTCCCTCCCCATCCTGTCCTTCCCCCGCCCCACCTCATGTCCCCCACTCACTTCACCTTCCACCATGACCTCTCCCCCTCCCCCACCCTCACCTCTCCTCCTAGCCCTTGTGCCTAGGTTTGTCACTGTCACTGTGTGTGTCACTGTCACTGTGTGTGTCACTGTCACTGGGTGTGTCATTTGAAGACGAACGCGGACATTTTATTCGTGTCTGACGCTGCAGTAAACTAACAACTCTTGATCCTGTGACATTTTCATTGGTTGACTCTTTGATTGGGGACGCATAAATTATAACAATATGGAACTTTTAGCGATTGGACGATTGATTAGTCTTATAGTCAACTTGCTAATATGTGATATATAATCATTTGAGACACATAAGACATTAGAAATTTTATTCGTCCAAAGGATTACATTGGAAAAATTATTTCTGGCCATGCAAAACACAAAAAATAAGAAGTATTCGCAGTGTTTCATTACGTTATTTTCCCACTTCGGTGGCCGACGCTCGGATTACGTGCGTGTGAGTGGGTGTGTGTTCGCGCATGTGGCGCGTGCGTGTGGGCATATGGGCCTATGGCCAAAATGCTAATAAATTGTCAAAGTCAAAGTCAAAGTCTCTCTCTCTCTCTCTCTCTCTCTCTCTCTTGTCGCACCGCCGTAGCTCAAGTGGTCGAGCGTTCGCCTGGCACACCGACGACCCAGTTCGAATCCCGTGGTGGGCGAAATAAAATGTGGGCATTTTCACTGTCCATTTTAGCAGTATGATTGCTTTGGTGGTTCAGTGTTGATTCACGTCCCTACCCCTCTTTCCCTGGGATGGTTGTCCCCGTCTGCCATATCGCCTATGGTGGGTGTAGACGTTAAACCTCATTGTTCGTTCTTATCTCTCACACTCTCTTATTGCTCTCTCACCCTAGTGGTAACACTGAAGGCACTCCACCACCCGGTCACTTTACAATAAAGACATCCCACGCAGGGGACGCTGAGGCTATACTCTAATTTTCGAACCCCCGTCTCCCCCCCCCCTCCCCCCACCCCAAAAAAAAGAAAACAAAAGAATATAAACATCATTATAAAATATCAACAAAACACATTCATATAAAAAGCCTACATTGCCAAATAATAACATCATAGGAAGCCCCAGTGACCACCTGGCAGAAAGCGTCCAATATTCCCAAGCTTATCCAACAGACCTCACACACAAATGAGGAGTTTTGTCCCGGAAGAGTTTTCAAGAAAAAAGGTAGGTTACTGGTCTAGCAAAGAAGAAGATAGTATAGTAGATTGATAGAAAGAACAAAGAAGAAAGACAGCGACAGTGGGAATTTAAAGCACTAAATTTCCAGAAAGTGGGGATACTATTTATACTGAAACCCCCGGCACCCCCACTCCACAATTTATAATAAACAGCATAATTAGGTCATACACAGTGACATTTACAGAAAAACCAAGATAGAGAGAGAGAGAGAGTTGATTGATTAATCGTTGCTTTAGGTCCAGCGGACTCTTCCGAGCCAAATCAGGACCAGACAACCCCCGATACGCATAAAAGATCTGCTGAAACAACCCTAGTGGGAAAATTGAATGCCCTCCACCGGCCAGTCACTTTACAATAAAGACATCCCACGCAGGGGACGGCTGAGGCTTTACCCCAACTACTCGAACCCCCGGTTACAAAAACAAAATAGAATACAAACATCATTATAAATTATCAACAAAACATATACATATAAAATGCCTATATTGCTAAATAATAACATCATAGGAAGCCCTAGTGACCACCCGGCAGAAAGCGTCCAACACTCCCAAGCTGATCCAACAGACCTCATACACAAACAAGGAGTCTTGTCCAGGAAGAGTTTTCAAGAAAAAAGGTAGGTCATTGATCTAGCGAAGAAGAAGATAGTATAGCAGAGTGATAGGACAGAGCAGGAATGGGAAAGAGTAAATGAGGAAGACAGCGACAGTGGGAATTTAAAGCACTAAATTTCCACAAAGTGGGGATACTATTTATACTGAAACCCCCGGCACCCCAACAGGGGTAGATATATATATATATATATATATATATATATATATATATATATATATATATATATATATATATAGTATATATATATATATATATATATATATATATATATATATATATATATATATATATATATATATATATATATATATATATATAATATATATAGCTACTCGGTTGCGTCCCTTGTTGTCGTGAAACCCGCGTTGGTACATAGCTGCCGAAATATCACGTCTTTCGGGCAGCAATTAAACATAACCAAAACGTCTTTTTTAAGTTTATATTGTGTATTTATTTGACAACGGATTTCTTCCAGGTTAAAAAAAAAAATGTTGTTTTGTAGCGGGGGCTAGGGCATGCTATTGCATTCGCACTGCAAGCATCGCGTTGATTGCGTTTCTTCGGTATCGCCATTTTTTCATGACGGTGAAAGGGGACTTTCCTCTTTGCTGGTTTAGCCGTGGGTGACAAAGCGATAGTCCATGAAATAAGCATTTTTACAATGTTATGTGGTGTTTATCTCAAAGAATAAAAAAAGAAAACATGGAATAATAGGAAAAGATCTGATCTATATATAGATCTACAAGCAAAAAATGATCACTACCGGATCAGCGGAGTTTTACATACAGTTCAAAACGTGTTTATAAAATGGTTAGTTAGTTAGGTAGGTAGTAAGTTAGTTAGTCATTGTTTATAGCGTCCAACGAACTGCAAAGAGCCGAATGAGGGCCACAACTTGGTTGAAAGATGGCTCACCCCTGATACGTATAAAAGATCTGCTGAAACAACCCTGATGGCAACACTGAAGGCACTCCACCAGCTGGTCATTTTACAATAAAGGCATCCCATGCAAGGGACGCTGAGGCTGTACTCTAATTTATCGAACTTCCGTTTACAAAAAAACAAAATAGAATATAAATATCATTATAAAATATTAACAAAACACATACATATAAAATGCCTACATTGCTAAATGGTAATAATAGCATAGAAAGCCCTAGTGACCATTTGGCAGAAAGCGTCCAATATCCCCAAGCTGACCCAACAGACCCCATACACAGATGAGGAGTTCTGGGAGAGTTTTCGAGAAAAAAGATAGGTGACTGCTCTAGCAAAGAAGATAGTAGATTGACAAAGAACAGATAAGCAACGAGAAAGGACAAATGAGAATGACAGAAACAGTGGGAATTTAAAGCACTAATTTTCCACAAAGTGGGGATACTATTTATACAGAAAACCCCGGCACCCCAACGGGATTAAAGCACAATGATCTTAACCCTTTGAGAAAGTACCAATACGAATGATCCAACATGCTTAGCAGTGGATAAAGTATCCTACTATCCTATCCTATCCTATCCTATCCTATCCCGTAACTCGAAAGTCGTTGGGGCACCACATATGATCATTTAACCAGCGTACTCTCTCTCTCTCTCTCTCTCTCTCTCTCTCTCTCTCTCTCTCTCTCTCTCTCTCTCTCTCTCTCTCTCTCTGTGTCATCAGCAACCCTCATGGCTTTGCTCAGTGTCAAGCCAGTCCATTCTCGAATGTTGTCCTCCCACCTCTTTTTTTGTCTCCTCTTCTTCTGCATCCTTGCACCGTGCTTTGCAGGATGGTCTTTGCAAGACCTAGATAATGTTCCTACGAAGTTTCGTCAAAATCATCCGTTCAGTGGTTCTTGAGATATGTCTTCCAACGGACCGACAGACAGGCCGATCGACCGACCGACTGATATTTTGGCTCGTTGCGATTCCAGACTGTTTCAAGATATTTCCAGTTAGATCCCGAAATACAAAAACAATACAAAGATAAGTCGCACTTTGACATATCATTTAAAACCGTAACATTGACGTTAAACGAAAACACCACCAAAACAACAACAGCAACAGCACAACAACAGCAGCGACAACAACAAAAGCAAATCGGTACCACTAGTCATGGTTGGAAGATTCTGTTCCTCTTGAGGCTGAGGTACGGAGTTTTGTTCCCTCGTTGTTGGACTTGCCTTGAGTGATTCCTGTTTAAAAATGCTTCACTAGATGGTGTGATCTTGGAAGAGGTTATTCAATCATATTATTGGGGTGAAAGTTTTCAGACAAGCGTGATTGATTCTTCGATAACGTCAACGCGCGGGTGTAGCAACTCGATCACAATCACTACCTTCGCTTCATCCCCACAGGGACGCAACGCTCCCGCTTGGTCAATTCACAACAACGCCTTGGAACATGTTCGTAATGCACTGCTGCTTTCACATTTTTTCTTTTTTTTTTTTCCCTCGCCGTGCTTCTATTCTAAGGGACATTAGCCATGTAGGCCTACTGCTATCAGAGACCGCACAGACTTGTGTGTAAGATTAGGCCTACTATGCTGCTATAGCAGACGTTCTTTACAACGGATGGACACGAAGTTTAGATTAAATTTTTGCAGATCTATTAAAAGTAAATAAATAAATAAAATATACCTATCAAATAATATAAGCAACCCGCCATCTCTTAGCGTAAATTATAAATTTTTAAAATTAGGTTTTGCACAAGTTTGGTCTCGACCACGAACGCACTTCTACGAGTAGAGCTGAAATCAGGAACAGGCTCAGAAAACTTCAAAACATCATCAATGGCGCTGCTGTAATCGTTTTGAAACAGGCTTTTATTGCGTTAAACAAATGAAAGGTAAAAGACTCTCCACTCCTCATTGCCAATCAACGAATTTGAGTTTGCAAAACCGAGTTCATTAAATTCCAGTCTGTCAGCTGCAAATCTTGTTCCATGGACATGTTGTGAAAAGGTAACTCTTTGGGCGAGACAAGTTACTTCCGGTGTGGTTTTACACGCAAACTGGTTGTCTCCCTTTAAAGAACAAAAAATAATGTTCGAGATAAATCGTACTTTATAATCCAACATGTGTTGGGGAAACAGACTTTGTGGGTTTGTTGCAAAATGTGCTGCCCTCTATCGTCCCTTCGTGATGGGATTATCCATCCATTTTGACCTGTCCACCCAATGGGCTTGGCTGGCCAAGCGTGCGTTGGTCAGAGGATTGTACAGCACGTGATACACAAGCAGCGTGATGATCACAATGGTGAAGCACATCAGAGGCCAGAAGATGGACGGCTGAATACGGACCTGGCGTTTAGCTGCTCCATCCATCGCCACACGTCAGCTCAGTCTTGCCAATAGCCCTGAAAGCGGGAATGAAAAAAAAAATCATTGGTCAGAGTTGGGGTATCCGTTATAAAAATGTTAGGATGCATGTAGACCAACCAACCTACAAAGTAGGCCTACGTGTAGAACATCGTCAATGACCATTTGGGACCTCAGGAACTGTTACTGACACCAGTCATGAGGATTGAGGAAACTGGCATATTTGAATGGTAGAGAGGCTCTCTAAAGAGAGCGTTTATCTCTCTTGTCCTATCGTAGCTTGCTATTATAATAGAGAACGACGTTATTAGAGTTCGGCATCGATCGACCTCTAACATTCTGATACGGCATGCCTGTTGTTTGGTCATATTGCCGTCACAACAGCCTTTCAACGACCATCTTACAACTGTGGATAGGGGACACTTACAAGGTCGACAGAGAAAGCTGGCTAGAAGGCTAGAAAACGCCAACGGAACTGGAGAAGAGTTCATGCTGCTTCGACAATCATGCTCTTCCGATGACCTGATAGGTTGAGGAACCAGAAGACAGAGAGACAGACAGACAGACAAATAGACAAATAGACAGATAAACGAAACATTGAGGTTTAACGTCTACACCCACCATTGGCGATATGGCAGACGGGGATAACCATCCCAGGGAAAGAGGGGTAGGGACCTAAATCAACACTGAACCACAAGAGCAGATAGATAGGTAGGTAGATAGATAGATAGATAGATAGATAGATAGATAGATAGATAGATAGATAGATAGATAGATAGATAGATAGATAGATAGATAGATAGATAGATAGATAGATAGATAGATAGATAGATAGATAGATAGATAGATAGATAGATAGATAGATAGATAGATAGATAGATAGATAGATAGATAGATAGATAGATAGATAGATAGATAGATAGATAGATAGATAGATAGATAGATAGATAGATAGATAGATAGATAGATAGATAGATAGATAGATAGATAGATAGATAGATAGATAGATAACTATAAAAGTTCTTGTTGTGTTTGTTGTTTTGATGATGATGATGGTCGTCTTTGTCGTAGTCATAATGGTGAAGCTTGATGATGATGATGATGATGATGATGATGATGATGATGATGATGATGATGATGATGATGATGATGATGAAAAATTAGAAGAAGAAGAAGAAGAAGAAGAAGAAGAAGAAGAAGAAGAAGAAGAAGAAGAAGAAGACCTAGTGGCACTGATACAGATCTAAAGATCTGCATGCTCATGCAGTAGATGTATTTTTTTGGAGGATAGGATGATGTACTAAGACCACAATGATGATCACGAACATTCAATCGAGGGGACTAAAGGGGATGAACCTATACCAAACCTTACCTGAAGTCGAGATCGCAGACAAGTACTGGGTCACAAATTACATTCAACTTCGGGCTTCTTTCTAAGAAATGACGCCAAAGCAGTATGATCTAATGCAAAGTGCCCTGCTCAAGACGTCATATCCTGTTGTGTTTTTCAAGATGGATGCTGTGTACCGCAGGAGTACTTTATTATCCAGCATCGTCATTTGGTTGACGAAATGTTCCTGTCCTTCTGGGGCTGCGATCATTGAAATAAGAGGGACAATACCCACGAGGAGCGTTGCTCAGAAAGATGAGAGTGGCGTCCCTGCCTCTATTTATGTAATTATTATAAATATAATATAATTTATATTAGTTACGTGTCATCTCCTTGCCTAGTTTAGGCTCTACACCACATGTTTGAGCGATAGGTACATTTGTGTTTGTTGTATGTGTGAGAGTGGGTGAAACATGTGAGCGTGTATGTTGGTTCAGATTGCCGCGTTTTGAGTCTGATTGGTGATTTGGGGAAAAGCGCGTATATAGCATCCAGTAATATTATGACGTCGTCCGACAATAAAACTGCCGTATTTCGCAATTACTATGTGAAGCGTCTAACTTGAACGTTTTGTTGAACTTTTGGAACCTGTGTGATAAACGAAGAGAGATTTAACACACACACAAAATTAAAAAAAATAACACATCACAGGAAAAAAAAAACCAAAAAGAAGAAAACCTCACAAGGGATTCATACCGAAAAATCAACAATGACATCCGAAAAAGCATGCGCACAGCAAAGGAGAACTTGATAGAAGAGCAATGCCAGGAAATAGAGAACAGTCTGAACAAGAAAAAACAGCAAGAAGGCCTACCAGACTGTGAAACGGCTGACAAGTGTTAAACAGCCCAAGGTCTCCACGATCCAAAGCAAGGCTGGCATATGCCTTACAGAAGAACAAGAAGTGGTTAGATAAACAGAGTACAACCACACACCAAACGGAGACCCATCAATTCTAGCATGTCCCCAGAAGTTGAGACAGCATTGCAATCACTGAAGAAGGGGAAGTCAGCGGGAGTGGACGACATACCCGCGGAATTGCTTCAAGCAGGAGGAGATGCGATGATTGACGCCCTCGCCATTATTTTAAAAAGATCTGGCAGAGTTGGGAGTGGCCTACACCATGTACTCCATGGACCCAGTCGTTTTGTCAGCACTCTTCCCAAAAAGGTTAACCTTCAGGAGTGTGAAAATTACCGCACCATCAGCCTCATCAGCCATCCCCGCAAGGTCCTCCTGAAAATGATACTCAACAGGTTGAAACCCCAAGCTGAACATATCATAGCTGAAGAACAAGCAGTATTTAGGGCAGAGCGAAGTACCACTGAACAGATTTTTAACCTCAGAATAATCTGTGAGAAATATCTACAGAACCAACAACATCTCTATCATGTGTTTGTAGACTTCAAGAAAGCGTTGACCGAGTCTGGCATGCAGCTCTTTGGGCAACCATGAGAGTTGTTCAACATCAGCCCTAAAATTATTGAAGTCATCAAAAGCCTGTATGACAAAGCTACCAGTGTAGTCCTTTACAACAGCGCCATCGGAAACAGGTTCAGAACAACAGTCGGTGTGCGTCAAGGATGCCTACTCTCTCCAAAACTCTTCAACATCTTCCTAGAGCGCATCATGTTAGATGCCCTTGCAGATCACGAATGCACAGTCAGCATAGGGGTAGAGCAATCTCCAATCTCCTTTGCAGATGACATTGATGGATTGGCTGTAGAGGAACAAGAACTTGAACAACTGGTATAGAGGCTTGACACCACCTCCAGAGCTAATGGAATGGAAATAAGTGCAGAGAATACCAAAATGATGACCAACAACACCATTGGCATCAACATGGACATCAAAGTCCAGGGCCAATCCCTCAACAAAATGCATAGCTGCAAGTATTTAGGAGCCATTGTATTAGACAACGGGTCCTGACAGGAAGTTCTCTCCAGGATCGCCCAAACAACTGCGGCTCTGACAAGGTTGAAGCCCATTTGGAAAGACAGGACCATCGGCCTACATTCCAAGGTAAGACTGCTGCGCTCCCTTGTCATCTCCATCTTCCTAAACGCTTGCGATGCATGGACCCTCACAGCAAATCTACACGAATAATACAAAGCATGGAGATAAGGTGCTTCAGAAGACTTATGGGCATTTCCTATACCCAGCACATTACCGACAACGAAGTCCGACTGACCATCACACAAGCCATTGGACAACACGATAACCTGCTCACAGTGGTGAAAAAACGGAAACTCCGACGGTATGGCCACGTCAGCAGAGCATCAGGTCTTGCAGAGACCAGCCTGCAAGGCACGGTGCAAGGAGGAAAAAGAAGAAGGAGACAGAAAAAAATGTTGGAGGGCAACATTCGAGAATGGACTGGCTTGACACTGAGCGAAGCCAAGAGGGTTACTGAAGACAGAGAAAGATGGAGTCCGCTGATTAAACGATCATCTGTGGTGCCCCAACGATCTTCGAATTAGAGATAGGAAAGGATGTGAAGCGTCCGTACGGTGCCACCAATATATAACAGTTATTAGTACGCCTGTTAAATCCTGTTGTCAAAATGTTCACTATATTCATCATCGTCATTGTCTTCGCCGTCATCATCATCATCATCATCATCATCATCATCATCATCATCATCATCATCATCATCATCATCATCATCATCATCATCAACATAATCATCCTTATCATCATCATCAACATCATCATGGCCTTCGTCATTAATCTCGCCATAATCATATTCGTCTGTTCAGGTGAAGTGTTCTTACGATGCCAGTATCAGCGCGTCCAGGCAACCGTTTCGTGCTATCACCGTCATGCGACAGACTTACCACGACAACGCCTATTGCCAGGTACCGCCATATATAATTAACACAAAGACCGAGTATTTTAGAGCAAGAAATGTGTCGGGTTTATAGGACATTTACATTGCTAGTAATAATTCAAAAACATTTTAACGCACATATTAAGCTTACTGTATATCTGAGATTTAAAAAAAAAAATGCTTTTTAAACAAAAGAAAAAATTAAATTACATTTTCAAAATAGGTTTAGAATACAGATATAGAACACAGATTTTGATTGGTCTTTGCCTAAATAATTACATTAATTTTAAGAATATATAATGAGTAGTGTGAAACAATCAGTGTTGCTGAGGAAAGGGAAAGATGGAGTACGCTGGTTAAACGATCATCTGTGGTGCACCTAAGACCTCCGAGTTATGGGATAGGATAGGATAATGAGTAGTGTTAACTGATTAACTTTTAAAAAAAATATAATAATGCAACGCCTGAGAATTTGAAATACTCTTTTTGGGTTATTTTTAAATTTGGCTTTAGAGTATAGTACAGATAGCCTATAATAGATTTTAACCTGTACTGCAAATTAAATTTATAACGGATTTGTATCTGTTCTTTCTATGCGCGAAGCAAGTTCTCTAGTATGTTGTCGTATGTACTTGGAGTCAATAAAAAGTTGAAGTTGAAAAATCTACTCTCAACAAGAAACGGCACCAACTTCGGAACCATCCCGCCTCCTTCATCATAACTACAGGAAATCTTCAGAAATAATTTTTGTTTCTTCACAATATAGAACTGAAGCCTGACACCTACCTGATCTGTAAGGTCTTGTAGGGGCTTCCTCTTGTCCAGTTTGATATTCATTTTGGCAGTCTGTTTTCGACTGAGGGAGAGAGAGAGAGACACTGACATAAAAAATGGTTGGAAGGTGATATTATAGTCTGTCAGTGTCAAACCGAAGTCAAATTCCGAGAGAAAATTAAAAGAAGAAGATCAAGTGTTTAGTTCACACTAAAAGATTACTCTTTGAAATACTTCTATATTCGTACATTTTTGAGTTTCTTTGTGAAATTTAAATCTAAACGTCCTGTTGGAGCGTTCTAAACAGAATATCTGCTATAAGCAGTACAGGACTACGCTCAGCCTCTCCTGGTTAAAACAGCAGGCTGAACGCTGACAGGCACACAACAAACACAGGCCGTATAATAGCTTACATTGACTGCATAAGCTATCGCTCTTATAGGTCTACGTTAGCGTTGTCTTGAGTAGGTCAACAAAGCTAGTGCCTATTGCTCACTGTGACGTTATAGGTTAATATAACGAGTCCCTTTTAGCATCACAGCTTTCGCGTGGTTTTGGACTAATTTTCAGCGACGGCCTGCAAACGTTGTTTATGCTTTAATCGGAAAGCTTTCATCGCAATAATGGGGATTAATATTATACTCTTCTGTGATCATAATTATGATCTATCTTCAGCGTTAGGTCTATCCTACAATTGTTGTTCCCCCAAACGTTATTAGTTGGGATCCATCGGGCGACATTTAAATAGGCCTGCCAGTGGTTATCCTCTCACTCTTTCATTATAGTTAATATCTAAATATTATCATACAATCTAGGGTCAAAGTTTAAAACACACACATGCACACACACATACACGCACACACACACGCACACACCCACACCCTCACACACACACACCCTCACACGCACACACACATAAAGTAGCAAACTCACTATAATGTTAGTTGATGTTGCCAGTCAAGCAAGGAGTGAACCATCAAGCTGCAATTATCTTAAACGGACTGCATTTAATTAAGGTATAGCTAACACTCTAGCCTACAAACCAAAGTACCGAAGTCCAAATAATGGAGAAAGTTTCGCAGGTTATAAATGTACACTAGGCAGTCAGCCACTCAAGTTTAAAAGGGCTACGGTATCAGGAATATCTGTGTAGTGTGTGTATGTGTGTGTGTGTACGTGTGTGCGTGTGTGTGTGGGTGTGGGTGTGTGTGTGTGTGCACTTACATAAACGTACAAATGGGTACCAGACCTCGTCTTTCTTAGTTACAAATGGGTTCATTTGGACCCCACTTTTATCTAAGTGCGCGGGAGTGCTCTTTTAGTGCATGGGAGTGCAGTTGTAGTGCATGAGAGTGTTTTAAGGACAAGGGAGTGCTCTAACCGGGACGGAGAAATTCCAGTCACTTTTCGGGCAAATTTTGAAGAAAAGGCGAACCATTTTGTCGTCCCCTATTGAAGACGAACTAGGTCAACTTTTTAGATGAAAAGAGCCAATTTTGCATCAGATTCTTACATTTTTAGAAGAATTTTGCACTCTTTCCGTCAAAAAAACAAACAAAACACTTTCTGATTCCTACATTTTTAAATAAACCCATTGCAAAATATGTGTGTGTGTGTATTTTTTTTTTGTCGATGGGTCAATACTCACTGTGGATTTGAAAAGGACATTGGACGCCTAAATGTGTTATCTTGAGGTCCTTTAAAGAATTTAAAAATTTATTTCCTCATGTTATTTGCAGCAACAAAGGGTCACAATGACTGCAGCCATTCAAAGATGTTGATGGCATAGATAAAAGTAACGTCACAGAAAGGGCTTGTTAATTTTTTTTTTTTTTTTTGGGGGGGGGGTTTAAGGGGTGGGTGGGGTAGGTTTGGGGGGGGGGGGGGGGTTGGGGGGGGGGGTTGGTTTTTGTATAGGCCTGTATTTTGTGATAATGAGTTTAGCTGTGAGTCTGGACCCCAAAACAATGACTAACTAACTAACTAGCTGTGAGTGAACACAATGTTATTACATCTTTCTTTTTTTCCACGATGCAATGGGTTCACGTTCCACCCATTGACCACTGAACCTTGCCTATAGTCGGTTTGTTTCCCGTGATAAATAAACACACAAACCCTGTTTACCCCTGCGGCATGGGAAGGGAGGTGACTCTATGCTGACCTAAGCTCAATACAGAAACGTTGTTCTTGCGTTTATTGCACAGGGGTGCGCACTAACTTAGTAGAATGGATCCGCGATAGCAAAACGAATTTGGGTCTTCAGTAGCAGTAGTAGCGGACAGCCCATGTATCGTACACATAAATTTGCGTTATCTACCGCTGCGCGATCGAGGATGCACGGTCTTTTGGCCATCGCTGATTCATTTAACTTCGTTAATGTCCCTGTGCAACAAACACAGCAACTACATTAACGTTCTGACCTTGGACCAATAGAGTCACCTCCCTTCCCATGCCCCCTGTAGTTTGGGTTAGAAATATGTATGATTCGTCCAGTCCTTTGAATTTATATTATACGCATAAAAAAAAAAATAAACACAAAAATACAGCAGCAACAAGAAAACAACCAACAAATAGCAGTAAGCCGAACTTTAAAACAGTTTTTTTTTTTTAATGTAGTGCAAAAACTTAGTGTGAACGTTAAAAGGATCTGTGACATTGAATAGACCGCTTGCTGCTATCGGACTGCTTTGGAATGCTACTCGCTTATACAGAGGCAAATCAGCAAAGCTGATTCTAGTCCTATAGTGTCATAGGCTATATCCAGCCAATGCTTGATAGATCTCTGACGCTCCGCTAGCGTCAAGGTCGCCTTGTTTAGTGCAAACTGGCCTATATCTGCTTTGAGGGTCCATCTTCCTAAACACTTGCGAAACATGGACCCTCTCAGCAGACCTACAAAGAAGAATACAAAGCATGGCGATGAGGCAGACCATCACACAAGCCATTGGACAACACGATGACCTGCTCACAGTGGTGAAGAAACGGTAACTCCGATGGTATGGCCAAGTCAACAGAGCATCAGGCCTTGCTAAGATCACCTGCAAGGCACGATGCAAGGAGGCAGAAGAAGAAAGGAGACAGAAAAAGAGGTGGGAGGACAACATTCGAGAATGGACTGGTTTGACACTAAGCGAAGACGTGAGGTTTGTTGAGGACAGAGAGAGATGGAGTACGCTGGTTAAACGATCATCTGCGGTGCCCCAACGACTTTCGAGTTACGGGATAGGATAGGATAGACCTATATCGTGAAGTGTGCAGTAACTGTGAAGTGCCCTGTGCCTATTGGTAGCCTTAAAGTGTCCTGTGCGCCTATTGGTAGCGGCCCTTAAAGTGTACTGTGTCTATTGCAGCTGTTTCACATGTCCACGATGTTCACCATGCCGCCGCTGCTCTGCGAGGAGCAAGAGTGCAGTGGTCACAAGCAGTGCGATTTCTTCAGCACGAAGAACAGGGTGGCCGACAAGGGCTACGCCGCCATGACCATCCCCCACGCCACCTGCAAAGACACTGGCATCTACTATTGCGCTACCGCAGTCATCGGCGCTTTGAGTCCTACTGCAGAAGGTAGATCGCATAGGCCCTGCGTCCGTATTACTGGACATCAGAGCGCTCTCTCTAGCGTTCTCTCGCGATTGATTTATTTATTAATTAATTGATTGATTAAGTCGACGTACAGACCGGTCAGAGCTAGAGAGGGTCGAAAACTTGTCAACTGTTCTTGGTCTAGTGGACTGAAAGCTACACCGACTCATTCTGGGACCGACCCAGAGCAGAATGATTGGCCAGTAGACAGACCGATTGGTCAGTGGCCCGAAAACTTGGCGACCACACCAGCTCAATTCCTATGTGAACAGCGCTTTTCAGTGCCTTCGCGTTTCGCATGCTGCGGGCTATTTATAGCTTGCCTGCACCACTCTTCCAGTGAAAGGAAGCATCTGCAAAGCTATTTATAGCTAGCCTGGCTGACCTAACCTCAAAATCTGAAAAGCTTTGGTTGAGCCGCTGTGCGACTGGTTGGTCCTTTTGGTCTGAGCCGGGATACTGTCTCACTACGGAACCATTTGCCCCTATATCAGGATCAGCATTTTGGGACATTAAATACTCCGCCTCCACCCCCACAAACACCCCCACCCCACCCCCACCCCCACTCTCCTCACCCCTCCTTTGTTCAGATCTCTTCATTCTAAATAAATTCTCTTTTAGGTTTTTTAACGTCACGGCCAAAGTAAGGAAAGTCGCTTGAAAGTGATTGAACTTTGACCCCATCACGCTTCGTTTAGTCTCAGCGAAGCTGTGTGGTCCTGTGCCCGGCTCCGTGGTTGATGAAGGGAGGGAGGAGAGGCGCTAGGCCTATACTTGGTTCCCACGAGCTATAGTTTAGCCAGTAATACAACAACGGCGGTCACCATAAGTTAAATACAAATACGTTACAAAGCAAACGCTGCGATACATTCGATGTTATTCCATTGGAAAACGCTGTCAACAGCTGAATCTCCCAGAACTGAACTGAAATGGCAGTGGCAACAGCTGGCGAACAGAAAGGTTATGGTCACAAATAGCTATTGCAGCTTCATTGTGAAAATCCCAAAATGAAATTTTATTCTCGAAATATAGGTTTAGCAGAACCTGAGTAGGCCTACCGTACTTTTAAGGCTGTTCGCCTTTATGTCAAATATTCGCTCAGACCCTTGCGGCTGATCTTTTGGGACCGACTTATGTCTTTTTTTTTTTTTCTCCAATCTCTTCCCCCCACTCCCCCCCTCTCCCTCCATCCCCCACCTCTTCCCCTTCCCCCAACCTTTGTAACCTATGCTCATTAATCTGTCAAAATGTGGAGTCTGGTTTATAGTCTGCTGCGGCTTATGCATTATACTTTTATCCCATCGACAACTTACCTCATCAGGAGCTGCCTGCCGATGGGATAATGTTTTCATCGTTATGTAGATCTATCCGTGCGTCCCATAACTCTGATCGTATGCTGATTCCGCTGAACGGATTTTCTCGAAATTTAGTTTAAATGTGTGTATATGGTATGGACATCCCGCAAGTATACTTTCATTACTTTTGGCACACAGTAATAAGTTAAATGATCTTGCCTGATGGACATTTTGAACCGCGAGGGTCAATGTCTAACCTTCTTCTTCTTCTTCTTGTTGAATCTCCACTTGCAGGTGTTGTGGAGATGCTACCTGGGCCTGTAGCCATGAGCAGCAACCTGCCGCCAGGAAGCACGCGGTTCGTTCAAGAGGGGACGATGATCAGGTTGTACTGCAGAGTGATGACCACGCTGGAACTGTCTTGGGACTGGACCTACAGCAACCACTCCACACACCACACTGTCGCCAGCGTGGATCAGACTCTCGCCACCGTTGTTAATAGGCCCAACCAGGTAGGCAGGCCTGTTTGTTGCTTTAATAGAATACTGGCTATGTACAGAAATTTTATTCTTGTGCGCACCCCTACCCCCCCCCCCCCCCCCCCCCCCCCCCCCCCCCCCCCCCCCCCCCCATTCCCCTACAGCATTCCTGTCCCCTCCCTCCACCACCTACCTCCAGAAAGCAGGTTTAAGGTGTAATGGACACATTTTTCGTAAGTCTGTTCTGTTTTAGTCATGGAGGAGAGAGGTTTTAAGGATCTCTGGTTATAACAACAACAACAACAACAACAACAACAACAACAACAACAGGTTAGGTTCGTTCCTATGAAATTTGGTCAAAATCAGTTCAGCTGTTCCCACGTTGGGGTGCCGGGAGTTTCAGTATAAATAGTATCCCCACTTTCTGGAAATTCAGTGCTTTAAATTCCCACTGTCGCTGTCTTTCTCATTTGTTCTTTCTCATTCATGCTCTGTTCTATCAATCTGCTATACTATCTTCTTCTTTGCTAGACCAGTCACCTGTCTCTTTTCTTCAAAACTCTTCCGGGACAAAACTCCTTATTTGTGTGTGAGGTCTGTTGGATCAGCTTGGGAATATTGGACGCTTTCTGCCAGGTGGTCACTAGGGCTTCCTGTGATGTTATTATTTAGCAATGTAGGCATTTTATATGTATGTGTTTTGTTGATAATTTATAATGCTGTTTGTATTCTATTTTGGTTTTGTAAACGGGGATTCGATAAATTAGAGTATAGCCTCAGCGTCCCCTGCGTGAGATGTCTTTATTGTAAAGTGACTGGCTGGTGGAGAGCATTCAGTTTTACCACTAGGGTTGTTTCAGCAGATCTTTTTTACGGATCGGGGGTTTGTCCGGTTCCTGTTTTGGCTCGGAAGAGTCCGCTGGACCTAAAGCAATAATCATGTAATCAGGGATGGATTTAACCGGAAATTACCGGTATTTTACCGGTTTGAGAATAAAAATACCGGTTGAAAAATCAGTAACCGGTAGAGCCTACCGGTTCTTGTTTTGTTTGACTGGTTTCAAAACTAAAGGAAAAGAGAAAGAAAAACAAGAGAAATGAAGAGAGAGAGAGAGAGAGAGAGAGAGAGAGAGAGAGAGAGAGAGAGAGAGAGAGAGAGAGAGAGCCAGCCAGCCAGCCAGCCAGCCAAGCTGATTATGTGTTTAGGGAGTGTAGACGATAGGCCTGCGAATGCGTTCAGTAGCCTTGCCATATTCTTTGAGGTAATTAATACAGAATGATATAACATTGGCGGGCGCAAGGCTATCGTGAATACGGATAAATTAAACTCGCGCACTTTTCGATTTTTTTCTTTCCTCGTGCTCGTCAGTATGTATTGCGACAGTGGCAGATAGGCTAGTAATAATGAAGAAGCAAAAATATCTTTTTTCATTTTTTGCTAAGGGGGAGAGGGGCGATAAAAGAAGTTTATGTGAAGACGAAGAATGTTTCTAATGAAACAGAAAGTGCATTAACAGAGTCGCCATCAACTTATATAAAATATTGACCATTATTAAGCTTTGCTATGGGTCATACCGGTTTCCGTGACTGGCCTACCGGTTTGCGTTCGAGTGGGTTTGTTTACTGTGACGTCGTACCGGTTTTGCAAATCCCTAGGACGATCACTGTGTAATGTAATGCATGTAGTTCAGCAGTTCTTGAGATATGGCATGAAACGGGCCGACCCATGGTCCATGGCTGGACATTTGGCTTGGTTCCTATTCCAAACTATTTCAAAATATTTCCCGATATGCGATAAAATATCTGTCCATTCAAAAATGATTGCATTGTTGTGCTTTAGATTGGAGACTCAGACAGGTGCAGACAGCCGTGGGAGACAGGGCTGTTTCGCAAGCTGAGTCCAGAGGATGAGAATCGCAGGTTCATGTGTCAGGCCTCGTACACGGTCAACGGTGCCCGGCGCACCACACCCTTACAGACGTACTCCGTGTCATATACCGTACGTCTCGTTATCATCTGTCACCCTCGTCATCGTCATTGTAGTAATCGTTGTTTCTTTCATCGTGGCTGTTTTAGTCCAAGGCCAATCCCTCTACACATTGCATAGCTTCAAATATTTAGGAACCATTGTATCAGACAATGGGTCCCGACAGGAAGACCTCTCCAGGATCGCACCATCAGTCTATATTCCAAGGTAAGGCTGCTGCGCTCCCTTGTCACGTATAGGAAGATGGAGATGACAAGGGAGCGCAGCAGCCTTACCTTGGAATATAGACTGATGGTCCTGTCTTTCCAAAAGGGCTTCAACCTTGTCAGGGCAGCAGTTGTTTGTGCGATCCTGGAGAGGTCTTCCTTTCGGGACCCATTGTCTGATACAATGGTTCCTAAATATTTGAAGCTATGCACTTTGTAGAGGGATTGGCCTTTGATTTTGAAGTCCGTGTTGATGCCATTGGTTTTTGGTTTTGTTGGTCATCATTTTGGTCTTCTCTGCACTTATTTCTATTTCAAAGGCTCTCGAAGTGGTTTCAAACATCTGTATCAGTTCTTCCAGTTCTTGTTCCTCTCCAGCCAATCCATCAATGTGATTCGGAAAAAGGAGGTTGGAGATTGCTCTACTCCCTATGCTGACTGTGCATTCGTGATCTGCATGGGCAGTTGACATGATGCGCTCTAGAAAGATGTTAAAGAGTGCTGGAGAGAGTAGTCATCCTAAACTAAACTGAACCAACTAACTAACTACATTAAATAAATAAATAAATAAAATACTTGCGTGCAGGTCATAGCTCGAGGAATACCGTATGTCGTGGAATTCGAGGGTGACTCAACGACAGAGCAAGGAGACTCCATGGCCACGCAGCAGACAATGAAAGCAGCCGCTGAAACCACGGAAGGATTCGCCGCAACTACTAACATAACCAATGACATTGAAGTTTGAGTTTATTTATTTATTTATCTATTTACTTATAGTTATAAATTAATTATTTAAAAGTGATTATCATTAATATTTATTTTATTATTCTACATTATTTTTTTTAACTTATTTTATTATTCTTATATATTTATTTTTATATTTTAAAAAATTAATTTATGTATTTATTTATATATTTAAAAACGCTTTTCGCATTTCGGTTTTTTTTTTTAATTGATGTATTTATTATTTATGCGTTGTATATATATATATATATATATATATATATATATATATATATATATATATATATATATATATATATATATATATATATATATATATATATATATATATATATATATAACGGAAACTCCGATGGTATGGCAGGGGCGTCGCACGGTCCAAAATATTGGGGGGGCAACCCTGTCGACGGGGAGTTGAGGGGGGGGGGCTGACAAGCGGGACGCACCCTGTAATATATCCTCGTACCTTCATCCAACTGAAAGACTGAGAGTAAAACCATTTAATTATTTATGTTCTTCTTTACTGAAAATACAAGATTCATTTCCAGAAACTACAAATACATGATTAGCGATATGTGATAATGATTAAAACCAGGAAACACGAACATTAATTACCTGCCGCAAGATCATCTAGGTTGAAATTGTGTCTTCTCTATAAATCACAACTCGTTTTGCATTATATTGCATACATATAATGACCAAACACTTCCACTAACAGTTTCAGAAAATCAGTCAATTGATCAATTTGTTTTACTAGGGCGTATATTACTCGCAGTTTCTCTAAAGCAAAATACTGTCTGTCTGAGTGCCTTTTGTCTTGGTGATCACACCCAGCTTGCAGTTGTCCAGGACGCTGAAAGTTCCAAACACTTCTCTGCGGTGCTGAGAAGATACAAAAGTATTGGCAAGCTTAACCAAATCCAAGGAATCCGTCCTTTGTTTGTGGACGTGGAGCAGCATCAAGTGGTTCAGACGCTCTTCTGTTGAGCTTGACCTGAGGTAGTTCTTGACCCTCCTCATGGCACTGAAAGTCCTTTCGCTCACGGCATTGGTGGCAGGCATGACCAAAATGAGCTTCAGTAAAAGCCCAACCTCAGACATGAGAGCTAGCTGTGAGACAGACAGTGACTTGAAATGCTGAACAACGGCTGACAATTTCTTGTTTCCACCAGACATTTCTTGTGCAAGAATCTGAAGCTGAACTGAGAGCCTTGACTGGTCAAGGTCTTGCCCATAGAAGTTGCAGACATCTTGTAGCTGCTTGTCATAGTCCTGGCCGTTCACTGCATTCAAAAGGAGCTGTTCACATTTGGAGTAAGTGATGAAATGACACTTCTTTCAAACAGCGAAAGCCAGCTCTGCTGCCCGGTGATTGCGTTAGCGCCACGAAATATTTTGTTGTGAAACACAGGCACATGCTAATAGATTATTGTAATATTATTTCGTACGTTAGCCCTTTACACTACGGTTTAAAAATATGGTGATTTTTTTAATTATTGATTCTTCCTGCCTTCCTCTATCGTTTGAAATCTTCTTCTTCTTCTTCTTCTTCTTTCTCTCTCTCTCTCTCTTTTTTTTTTTGGCCAAATTATTGGGGGGGCAGGTGCCCCCCCTGCCCCCCCGTGTGCGACGCCCCTGTATGGCCACGTTACCAGATCATCAGGCCTTGCAAAGACCATCCTGCAAAGCACAGGAGATAGAAGAAGAGGGATACCGAAAAAGAGGTGGGAGGACAACATTCGAGAATGGACTGGTTTGACACTGAGCGAAACAATCAGGGTTGCTGAGGACAAGGAAAGATAGAGTACGCTACTTAAACGATAATCTGTGGTGCCCCTACGCCCTCCGAGTTACGGGATAGGATAGGATAGGATGGGATATATCAGGGTCAGTTTCTTAGTCTATGACACCGATACGCTGTTCCATCTGCCCATAGCTGTAGAGCGGTCACGTGACCAACTGCATTATCATTAACGTCATCGTCAGCTTTATTTCCTCGATTTGTTATGTTTAAGGAAAATAAATGTTTGTTCTTGCTTTGGTTTTTATTTGTTGCTTGTTTACTAACCGTTCATTGGTCGGTTGGTTGTTGTTGATGGTGATGATGATGATGATGATGATGATGATGATGATGATGATGATGATGATGATGATGATGATGATGATGATGATGATGATTGATGGTGACGACGACGACGAACACGGTGACAACGACGACGGCGACGACATGTCTTTGCCCCATTCCCAACTCCGCAGCCTGTATCTTCTTGCATTATAGACCTTCGTTGGGGTGCCGGGGTTTTCTGTATAAATAGTATCACCACTTTGTGGACATTCGTATTAGTTCTTTCTCGTTCCAAATATGTTCTTTTAATCTACTATCGTCTGTCTTCTTCCCTAGACCAATCACCTACCTTTTTTCTTCAGAACTCTCCCAAAACTCCTCATCTGTGTATGGGGTCTGTTGGGTCAGCGTGGGGATTGGACGCATTCTGCCAAATGGTCACTAAGGCTTTCTATAGTTTTATTATTTAACAATGTAGGCATTATATGTATGTGTTTTGTTTAATATTGTTCATATTCTATTTTGTTTTTGGTAAACGGGTGCGATAAATTAAGAGTACAACCTCAGCGTCCCCTGCGTGGGATGCCTTTATTGTAAAGTGACTGGCTGGTGGAGTTCCTTCATTGTTACCATTACAGTTGTTTCAGCAGAATTTTTATACGGATCGGGGGTGAGTCCTCTTTCAACCAAGTTGTGGTCATGATTCGGCTCTTTGCCGTCCGTTGGACCTTATAAACAATGACTAACTAACTAACTAACTTGCATTGTGGATTGTGTTCAGACAGCACATGAGACAACTGGGACAAACGACGACAGCGGCATATCGAGAGTGGTCGTCGTCATTTTGATCGCCTTCTTCATTGTGCTAGTTGTACTGGTCTGCATGGTCTGCAAGCTGAGGAACCGCCTGCCCCGTTTATCCTTCATATCCTTTTTTCAGCATCCAGCCATGTTCTTCAGGGGTCAGCATGAAGAGGTACGTTAGATACAGGTTTATTTGGTTGCTTGCGCAGGCGCCAGTATCTGGATTTCAGAGCCGTCACCCTCTAGAGAGCGTGTCTCTCTCTCTCTCTCTCTCTCTCTCTCTCTCTCTCTCTCTCTCTCTCTCTCTCTCTCTCTCTCTCTCTCTCTCTCTCTCTCTCTCTCTCTCTCTCTCTCTCTCTCTGTCTCTCTGTCTCTCTCTCTCTCTCTCTCTCTCTCTCTCTCTCTCTCTCTCTCTCTCTCTCTCTCTCTCTCTCTCTCTCTGTACTTTTATATACTATTATATAGACGATCGCTGTCAGCTATAATTTTTGGCATCTCTCACATTCAGATACGGGAGCCTGTGCATAGTTGGTTGTTGGAGGTTAGATCTGTCTGACATACGATCTGTTCATGTCAGTCATTTGCGGTCTTCATGCAGAAGCAAGGCTTGAGCAAGGATACTTAGAATAACTGTTGTTTATTTGTTGGTTGGTTGGTGTTGCTTCTTGTGGAGTATGTGGTATACCAATCCTATCCTATCCTATCCTATCCCGTAACTTGTTCCTCTCCAGGCAATCCATCAATGCCATCCGCAAAACGGAGGTTGGAGATTGTTCTACCCCCTATGCTGACTGTGCCTTCTGATCTGCAAGAGCATCTGACACGATACGCTTAGAAAGATGTTGAAGAGTGTTGGAGAGAGTAGGCATCCTTGACACACACCGATAGTTGTTCTAAACCTGTTCCCGATCGCGCTGTTGTAAAGGACTGCACTGGTAGCCTTGTCAAACAGGCTTTTGATGACTTCAATACTTTTATAGCTGATGTTGTACACTCTCATGGTTGCCCACAGAGCTGCATGCCAGACTCGGTCAAAGACTTTCTTGAAGTCTACAAAAACGCGCTTACACTATAGGGATATGTTACACTAGATCGAAATGTTGATGAATAAGTTCCGCCAACCGCTAACACTACTTTTCTGAAAAGAACGGATTTCAGGTTATGGTGGGAAAATACCCTCTCTAGGTGGCAGTATAAGCAATTTGTATGGAAAATGCTTTACATTACATTACATGTTATTGCTTTAGGTCCAGCGGCCTTTTAAAGCACGTTGATGGAGGTGCTATTCTGTTCAAATTCTAGTCATTCCGTGATGAGACATTGTGTTAATCTATAATTGATTTAACCACCCTAGTGTCGGAAGGTTGTTGATGCAGGTATATGTGTATGTATGATTGTGTTTGTCATGCAGTACTTTTTGCTTTTAATTGTGTGCTTTTTCTTCTGTATAAATATAAGTGAATTACATATATAGGCCTACACAACTGAGTACCCCATGTGCACCCAGATTTCTTTGATGTAAAAGTTGAAGCGAAATAAAATGTCTTATGTCTTATAATATTAGCGTTCACACAGAAGCCGGGTTTTCTGTTTTTCTACGTTGCTGCCACGTTTAGTCACACTCTTAAATCGTGGGGTTGTCGTGGACGAGTGTAGTGAGGTCTTCCTCCGGTGTGATGGGGATAATAATAATAATAAGAAGAAGAAGAAGAAGAAGAAGAAGAAGAAGAAGAAGAAGAAGAAGAATTTATTTATAAAGCGCACATATCAGACAACATTTCTGTTCAAAGCGCATAAAACATTTTTTTTTTAAAAACACAATGCACATAAACATAACAATAGACAACCGTAATGAATGAATAATCACAATAACAATGAATTGGATAACAAATTTAAAATACTCTGAGGTTTAAAAATAATAGTAATAAATACAATAAAATGTGACAGATAATGAACACACACACACACACACACACACACACACGTTATGCACAAATAAGTAGGAAGGTAAAAGCAAGCATCAAACAGATCAAATGCATGGGATAAATGAATGCATACTTATAAACATAACAGTTTTAAGTAAAACTCGTATGAGGGAGAGGGTAGCAGGCAACCAAAGGTGAGGGACTCGGGAAAGGTACTTATTAAATAGATGAGTCTTGAGGAGTTTCTTGAAAGTTGTGAGGCACTGAACATGTCCTAGAGATACTAGGTTAAAATTTGAGTCCCCGGACACAGGTGTGTATAGGGGTTTCCCTAGAGATACAGGAAGAGAATTCCAAGTTAAAGGCCCAAGCACACTGAAAGAACGTTTTCCAAAAGTAATCAAGGAATAACCTGGGACAGTGAGAAAAGAGGTACTTACAGAACGTAACGAACGTGCAGGTGTGTATGGATGAAGCAGATCAGAGAGATATGATGGGAAAGACTCAGAGTGTAGGCTTTGGAAGCAGAGAATGGATAGTTTATATTCAATACGAGCTTTGACGGGCAACCAGTGCAATCTTCTGAGCAACTGGGTGGCACTGACACGACGGGGGTGACGGAAAAACCATACGCGCAGCGCTGTTCTGGATCTTTTGCAACCTCAAAAGCTTGTTGTCAGGCACATCTGCTAGAAGTGCGTTACAGTAGTCTAGCCGAAAAAGAATGAATGAGATGGTGCCAGTTTGTTTGCATCATCAACAGACAAATAGTGACGGATTTCACTGATTCTGCGGAGCTGGAAGTGGAGAGATTTACAGAGCTGACTGATTTGGGTCTCCATTGACAAGCAGCTGTCTAGGTGTACTCCAAGGTTTTTCACAGAATCAGAAAATATAATCTCACTACCAGAAAGAACCATGGAATGAGTTGCAACCTTCTCCAGCTTAGATCTGGTACCGACCAGAATGAGATCCGTCGTGTCATCATTCATTTTCAATTTATTCTCACGCATCCACTCTGCCACATTCTCAATGCATTCTTTCATGTTGTCTGCAAGGCTTTGTATGTGAGAAGGAGCGACAGAGTTGTGAATGGATATGAGAGAGTGAAATGTTTATTGCATGGATGGCGATTGTCCGTGCAGCCACCGGGGACGACTGCATCGATGGTAATGGTCGGAGACAGTGATGCAGAAGTCAGTGCTGATGGGGATGGGCCCAACAGACAGCGCCGCTGCCTGAGAGGGGGGGTTTGTATAACTTGGATGTCAATTGTCTTTAGTGTTGGCCGTGTAGCGTAATCGTCGTCGCTGTGGCTGTCAAACTCAAACCCATCCAGGTCACTATCATCATCACCATCGTTGTCTTTTTCCTCACTATCATTATCATTGACCTTGTCACCATCATCATCATCATCTTCGTCATCGTCGTCACCATCCTCCTTCTCCTCTTTCCATCGTCATCAGTCGTCATCATCATCGTCGTTTCGTTATAATTATCATCATCATCATTATCATCATCATCGTCGTCGTAGTCATCGTCGTAGTCGTCGTCGTCAATGTAATCTCGTACTTGATTGGTTTTCATGGTCATCGTCTTGCATCCGTCACTATTTTCTCCTCGGCAAATGATACTGGACGTGATGGTTGTAGTGGTGATTATTGATGGTGATGAGGATCATGATGATGACGACGATGAGGGTGAAGAAGATGATGATTATGATGATCCCCTGTCTTTACACCACATTTTTGAGTGATAGATGCGTGTTTGTTGTGTGTGTGAGAGAATGGGTGAAACATGTTGTTGATACAGATCGCCGCGTTTTGAGCCTGATTGGTAATTTGGGAAAAGCGCGTCTATAGCATCCAGTATTATCATTATTGTTATGGTGTTAGTGATAGTGACGAAATGTGATAGTTGTAGTGTTGTTGATGATGATGATGATGGTGATGATGATGGTGATAGTGTTGGTGCTTCTTGGCAGTACCGTTTAATGCTGATGTCACAGCCTCATTGTACCTTGAGCATGCTGTACACAGGAACAGTCGGTGTCGACGGTGGACGATGCTCGCGGGGCCGATGACGATGGAGATCTGGAGACCGAAATCAGCGAGGCGCCGTGCGCTCCCGGAAGCGACGAGGCAATCGGCAACGACACGGCATCCGCCGTTACCGCCAACAGTGCGATGTCTTTCGCTCCAAGCAAAGCTACGCCATCCGGTACTCCAGGCAACGGCACAGTGTCCGAAAAGATGGCTGACACGGCCGCTGGCACTCGTGCAAACGCCATGGCATACAGCACTCCCCGCAAGGGGAGGGCACCTGGAACTCAAGGCAACGACACAGCATCCGGAAAAGACTCTGAAACCTCACGCAAAGACACGACCTGCGGCACTGCCGGCAACGACACAGCATCCGTCACTACCGGCAACCGCGCGGCCTCCGGAAAATCCGGCAGTCTTGGGAAGACTGGAACTACTGAATCTCCCGAGAAAGGCTGATACGCCAAGCACAACAAGACATTTTCTCGTTTTCCGTTTGCTGTTTGTTTACATGAAGAAAATAATAATAATAATAATAATAATAATAATAATAATAATAATAATAATAATAATAATAATAATAATAATAATAACAACAACAACAATAATAAAATAAATAAATAAATAAATAAAACTTTCCCAGCGCTTCTACTTTGACGATTACACGATTTACTAGGTTCTTACTCGCTCAAAGTTGCTTTGCTGTATGTTTCGAGCACTTCGCAAATAATTACTTTATTTATGTTATTATTTTTGGATTGGACGATCTAGCGCACGCAATGTTGTGAATATAGTTTAGAAATGGTAATTTGTGCCTGTGTTGCGTGTTGGTTGACGAATAAGTAAATCCCCGTTGTTACGTAAATCACAATACGCGCACAAACAAAGAGAAACCGACTCTTATCATCATGTATGTACGAAGTACAGCGCCTGTAACGCATCATGAAGTCACGAGATTCCCACCCACCCACCCACTTTCCATCGCCCCAGCCTCTCTCCCACCCTTCCCCCCACCCCCGTTTATTTTTGACGTCACAAATTTCAATGGCAGCTTCCACAGATCAGAAGTCTGCAAATTGTTGTTATTGTAAACCTACGAAGAGCACCTCCAAACCCGACATGCCCCAGGTCCTGCCGACTGCCGCGTTATCGGTGTTTGGCCTGTGTCTAGTGCACAACAGCGTCATCTCAGTCAACGACACCATTCCTCCAAAAGGCAGCGAGACAGGCCGCGACAGCTACGCTCCCATCGCTTTTAAGTGTTCCAGAGATCCACAGGACAGGCAGATCCCGCAAGAAATATACCAGATGCGTCAGGTGAGACGCGGCTTATGTCTGAACTCTTGAATCGTGATTGTAGCTTGTGGTTTGTTAAAGCCTACTCGTTGTGGCTTAAAATCTCAATCGTCTGTGTTCTTGGATCTAGTCTAAATGTACACTGACTTGTAGATCTAGATCTGCAAGACTGATTATTTGACGGGTATTAAAATGCAAGATGGCTTTATAGTCCCCATTTCTACACAAGGAAATGTGACGGTTAACCCTATAGTCTTCATTGACAATAGAGACCACTAGAAACTCAGTTGTTTTGTTTTGTTGTTTAGTTTCTTTATTTTTTATATTTTTATGTTTGGTTAGTTGATTTTTGTTTGGGGGGTGGGTGGGGGGTGGAAGGATGGTGGTGAAGGGGAGTGGAGGGCGGGCTTTTAATATATCACATTCAAATGGGTGTGTGTAGCGAGATCTTGTTTTCATTGAGTAGCAGCGCATGTAAAAACACGGAAACAGACTCGTAGTGGAGGTAATCTCCATTCCCCCATTTTTGACAATTGGTCCACCAGTAGAACTAGTTGGCTCGGTGACTCGTGAGTGTAAACACCAGCAAAATAAAATGAAAGCAATCGATATTAAGTAATGACATTGCAGGCCGTGTTTTGATCGAAACTCCAATCGGGTAGAGAGTATAAGCCGAGGCCTAGTCTGTGCATGCACGCATTGCGTCGCACGGATTTGAACGATCCTGACGCGCGTGTGCTATAGAACAGGTGAGTGTGGGATACAGTGATAAACACACCCAGCAAGCGTTCGGCTTCCTTCTCCCTCGCTCCAGGTCGCCACAAGACAGAGCTCAGTGGTCTGTGGCCTCACGCGATATGCCTACGGCAGCAAATGGGTGCCTCTGGGGGTTTGAGTGAGACCCAGTATTGGCCAGCGCCGTCAGCAAAAATAACAAGCTCTGTAGAAGAACGACATCATACAATAAATAAATAAATAGGTCTAGCCTTTTTTTTTTTTTTTTTTTTTTTTTTAATGTGCAATGTTGAATGTTGACAAGCTGTTCTGACTCATGTGTGTCTAAGGACTCGGTTAATCGGAGTGCATCACCTATTATATACGTGTACATTGACCTTTTGTTGTGGGCATGCCTCCCAGCTGTACACCAACTCCGCCTTCTGCACGATGTACTTAGTGACCAGCAGCGGGCGGAAGATGTGCAGCACTTGCAAGGGTTACCGCCCTTGCGACCTCATCGACACCTTTGACCCTGTCAGCTACGCCGGTTACTCCAACATGACTCTCAGGCGAGCTGGCTGCCTGGACGCTGGACGTTACACATGCGTAGTGGACAACCAGCCAGCACTCACCACTCTGGACATGCTGCCAGGTACAGGTCAGGGCCATGTTAACGATGACGATGATGATGATGATGATGATGATGATGATGATGATGGTGATGATGATGATGATGATGATGATGATGAATAAAGGACTGTGCCCTAAGTGTGTTCCATTCTTACCTTTCTGATCGTTTCCACTCTGTCTGCATCAACAACTACCTTTCTGAACCGTGCAGACGACTTGCCTTCGGTGTTCCTCAGGGGTCAATTCTAGGCCCTGTTGTATTCACCCTTTACACATCTCCTTTGTCTCAGATCATCCACAACCACGATACTTTCCATCATTTCGACGTAGACGATACACAGCTCCAAAAAAGTGACACTCCTCAAAACCTTCCATCTATTCTCACCAAAACTTCTAACTGCTTTGAAAACATTTCTAACTGGATGACTGCCAACAAGCTCCAGCTCAATGCTAACAAAACTGAAGTTATGCTCACGGGTACCAAACACAACCTGTCTTCTTCCCCTGTAGACACTGTCACTCTTGTCCAAACCAGTTTTCTTATGTCATATTATGTCAAAACCTTGGCGACATCCTTGACAACACCCTCTCTATGTCAGAATTCATCTGCAAAACCTGTCAAACATGCAACTTTCAGTTCCGTAGAATAGGCCTTGTCCGCAAGCATCTGACCATTGACGCTACAGCCAAACTCATTTCCTCTCTTCTCCTGTCACGCGTAGACTACTGTAACTCTCTTCTGGCTGGACTTCATTCCTCTTCTGTTCACCTGCTCCAACGTGTTCAGAACTCAGCTATTCGTCTGGTTCTCAGAATGAAAAAAATTCTGATCATATCACACCCATCCTACATTATCTCCACTGGCTTCCTGTATCTCAGATGAGTACCTACAAAATCTGTACTTTCTGTTACAAGTGCGTCGATGTATTAGCCTCTTTCTGCTCACCCAGAACATTCACTTCTACAAGCCTTCTAGAAATCGTCGTTCTTCCTCTGACACCCTCATGCTTTAAAACCGACCCTTCTCAGTGCTTGGTCCTTCAACTTGGCACTCTCTTCCTCTCTCTCTTCGCAACTCTCCGACTTTCAAGTCTAACCTGAAAATTCATCTCTTCCTTAAAATTGTCTGATCTCGCCTCCCATCAGCATCATCATTCTTTCTTGTCTGATTCAGACCACCGCCGTCATACCGCCAGCCCGCAGCCCGCTCACGCCTTAGCTGTTTCCCCCCCCCCCCCCCCCTCCCTCTCGTTCTCGTCTTTTATAGTATACTGGTAAATATTCTTTTTCATGTTTGTATTATGTTTTTGCATAATTTATTAGTGTCTCGTTTTTGTAGTAGTAATAGTAGTAGTAGTAGTAGTAGTAGTAGTAGTAGTAGTAGTAGTAGTAGTAGTAGTAGTATGATGATGATGATAATGATGATCATAGCGACGATGACGACGGCGTCTTGTATAATGATAACAATAATGATGATAATAATAATGGATGCTATGTGCTATTCCTAAATAAGACTCAAAGCACGGCGATCTGTAAGCAACATTACTGTTACACGTGGTTATTTATCAATAGTTGATTCAGCCCCAGATGCTTGAATCTTGATAAGTATAACTCGAATTCGTTTATCCACGCAGCCTGTTCACTCAGCAAC